>JAVXUO010002821.1:0-340773 GCA_033065855.1 Escallonia rubra
ATGGCAATGATGTGCCCAGAATCCAAAATGCCAAGCCCGTACTCCACCTCTCTGCCACCTACACACCTGTCCATATAATCACCTCTGAGCCATTATAGGAGTCCAATGAAACACCTCTATATAAGCATGACATCAAACATGCAATGTACTCCACTGACCTTCCCCTTAAACCCCAAATCACTTACAATGCTACTAATTTTGCTCCCTCACAACCGTTACCGAATAAACACACCAATACAGACCCCCTTTACAGGAAGCCACGAAGTGACTTCCCAGTCCCCAACTAGAATCCCTTAATATACTGAACCATCCCCTCACCCTATTTGTCTCCCACCTCCATATACCATCACTAAACCTTTGGGCCTCCTTCATCATCATCCTCATCCATTTTCTATCCGCCTTTGTGCATCACCCACCTTCTGCTGCCCAGACCATAATCCTACCGTCAAAAACTCTCATACTCCACACCCCACCGGTTAGCCTGCCCTTATGCCAACCATTACCTCAACCCTTCAACCTGAACTAACCCCCAGCTTAGATTGTACCAACCTACCAGCCTGGACTCAGCTCTCAACCCCCTACTATTTTATCTGGGGAGTTTGTTGTGACAGAGCTCCATGCGTCATTACTGCAGGCACCAGAATCACTTGAACCATTAGCGCTATCAAGCAAGAATGAATGCCTATACTTGTCAACTTCCTCCATTGCGCCTTATGATAAACAAGTATCTGGCATTGGGCGATCTCGAATTGCGTCTCACCACAAATCAAGAACCATTCACCAACATCTTTTTCTCGTACCTAACTCTCCCAACTGACGTTACCATCATGTGCTCCACCGAGGCCATGGTGGGCAGGGCAAGCTACCTACTGAAGGCACAGAAGATCAAGAGCAGACTGGATAAGACCTTTATTTGGCCGAGATGGACATAAATCCAACTTCTACCACTCCCGATGGCACTAAACTTTGAGTTCCGAGAGTTCCCCTTTCCTAGCAATATGGACATGATCTCTTAGAACTGTAATGGACGGGAAAATAATTGCTCCAACTGCATGCGCATGAATTAATCCAGAGGCACAAACCGGAGGTAATGTTACTACTGGAGACCAAAATCAATGGTGACACTACTGAGATGGCTGGAACCCTCATTGATTTTGATCGTATGCATAGGGTGGATGGAAACGGATACCGCGTCGGCATCTGGTTACTGTGGCATGCTCAGAAAATTACGATCGACGTGGTTCACAAATCGCTGCAGGCCATCCATGCTATGGTACAGGTACGCACGGAGAGCCCCTGGCTCTTGTCTGCTTATTTACGCTTCTCCTACTTTTCATATTTATGAGACCTTATGGAGTGAACTAAAGAATATGTGTCACACTCAAAATCTGTCCTTGCTAGTGATGGGTGATTTTACTGAGATAACTAGCCAAGCTGATAAGAAAGGTGGTTGCCCTTCTCAGCAAACAAGCTAGGGCTTCTTTGATTTATTAGACAGTACTAAAGGCCTAGACTTAGGGTTTCATGACCAACCTTTTACGTGGATAAATCGCCGTTTTCACGACTTGATTGTATCTTGGAACAACTTGACCTGGCATTGGCTTCCAATGGCTGGTTATCATCTCACACAAATGCCCACATTTTACACCTGCACTGCACTCAATCTGACCATCACTCGATCATGTTCAAAAGAAACTCTTCACCTCGTTGCTATCCTAAGTCCCCATTTCATTTCGAGAAGGCTTGGTGAATGATAAGGCTCCGGGGACGGATGGTTTCCACACAAGCATTTTTCAACGTTATTGGGACATTTTTGGATCAGATATCTTATCTTCTGTTAAATACTGTATTATTAGCTATCAAATCTCTTCGAATTTAAACCAGACCTTTTTACCTTTGATTTCTAAAATCCAAACTTTGGAAACTCCTAGTCATTTTTGGCTAATCGACCTTTGGAATACCAATTATAAGACTCTTTCGCGTGTGCTAGTTAACCGGCTTAGACCTCTTGTGGACACTCTCATACACCCTTACCAATCCAATTTTTTGCAAGGTCAAGGGCGACAAATAAATCATTCTGGAAAATGAATTAATTCTTAATATTAAGAAGAAAAAAGAGAAAGGGGATTTGTTTTTGGCTAAACTTGATTATCTGGAAAAAAGCTTTCGACAATTTAGATTAGTCTTTTCTGTTTCATGTGCTTCTCCAAACGGGTTTTCTTCACAAGCTGATATCTCTTATTATGAGTTGTGTGTCTACAGTTAACTATGCGGTTCTCTAGTAGGGTTCTCCCTTGAAGCCTTTCAAACCTACTTGTGGTTTGCATCAAAGAGACCCTTTATCCCCTTACCTTTTCATTTTATGCCTGATTGAACTCTCTTCGGCTTTCGTTCAAGCTGAAATATCTGATCACCTCAAACCGATCAAGATAGCTAGGTCAGGTTTAGGCAACTCACACTTGTTATTTGCGGATGGCATTCTTCTGTTTGGCCGAGCCACAGAGAAAAAATGCAAAAAATTTCTTATTATGTTTAATGCTTATAGCTCTTATGTTGGTCTCAACATAAACCTAAAAAAAACCAAACTTTTTTTCTCAACATATACCCTGTCTACTATTCGCATTTTTTCTACCGTTCTTCAGGGATTAGGGCCACCAAAATCCTTGGAAAATATCTAGGCACTCTTTTAATTCAAGGAAGAACAAAAAAATAAACTTTTACTTATATCCTCGATCAGATTCATCATAAACTCAACTTTTGGAAAATCAAAATTTTGTCCTTTGTGGGTCGCACAACTTTGGTTAAATTGGTGTTAAACTCTATTCCAAATTACACCATGCAGGCATACATGCCCCCCTCCTCGATATGAAATCAGGTTGACCAGCTTAGTAGGAATTTTATTTGGGGTCACGCTGAATCAGAGCCAAAATGACATGGCATAAATTGGGATGTGTTAACGCAAACCAAACCCAACGGAGGGCTAGGCATTCATAAGACTGATATAGCCAATCAGGCAACATTTATGAACATTGTTTGGCGTATTTGAAAAAAAAAAACCCCATTGTCTCTGGGTCAAAGTGTTAAAAGATAAATATTTTCCCCAAGATGATATATAGAACGCTAAACCCCGTCATAACAGCTCCCTTTTTTTAATCACGTTCTGAAAGCTAGGGACCATATTGCTGCCGTCACACGTTGGTGAGTGGGTATGGATCATCACGCTTCATTTTGGCACCACCAATGGTTGCCTGACGGAACCCTCAAAAATTTATTCACAGGTCCTCTGCCTAACCATAGTAACTTCATCTGGGTGAGTGAGGTGATCTCTAATATAGCCTGGAACTTTGAACGTCTTCACTCCCTCCTGCGCATGCACTTATTTGGTAAATAGAATTTGTAACGTTGCTCTCCCTCGTAACTATGATCACCCTGATGAGATTTATTGGCCATTGGACATAGGTGACTGCTCGATCCTCTCGGCATATAGGTACTTGAACAAATCCGCAAACTGCCCTCCGGATAGCTGAAATTGGGTTTGGAAATTAAACTGCCCACCTCGTGTTCAAAGTCATTTATGGAAATGCATCCATCAAGGCATTCTGGTCCGAAACAACCTGCACTGGCTGACGGACAAGAACTGCCCCCATGGATGTGGTCAATCGGAAACTGTTAACCACTACCTTCGTAGTTGTCCAAAGATTGCTCACGTCTGGGCATCTATTCAGCCAAGAGAACATCATAGCCATCTGACTGGAGGTTCCTTTTAAATTGGTGTCAACAAAGTTTGTGTTTTTTGTGAACCTCTAGAATCTTACAACATTTATTAGAATACACTGTTTGTGTTCATAATTTCTCGTTTTTTGCACTACACAAATAAACTCACAATTTTGCATGCTCTTTTTTCGAACAGTAGGGATCTCATTCAGGAAACACTTGCTATGGCCAGAGACTACTGTTTCTACATCAACCTTGATGACACAAAATCCAGGACCACAAAAACCTTAAGACATATATGTTGGACCCCGCCATATGAGAGTTGGATATATGAAACTCAACACTGATGGCAGTGCAAACATTCTCACTAAGAGAGCGGGCGCTGTGGCGCTTATACGAAATCACCTGGTTCAGTGGGTGACGGATTGCTCTCGCAGCTTGCGAGACATGGATAGCCATAGTGCCGAGTGGTGGGCTGTCCATGATGGACCTGAACTTGCTTGGAATCATAATATAAAAAACCTTATGTTGGAAGTGGACGATCAATGCATTATTCCTTCACTCCAGTCTAACCAGCCCCCTCCTTTTCTGTTGAAACTTTAGTTCTTGATTGCAGGGCACTCTGTAAGCGCACGAGGCAGATGCGAGTCTCCCATGTATATAGGGAAACCAACTTTTGTGCGGACTTCATGTCCAAGCAGATGGGTAATCAGCAAAACGGATGTTTTGATGCAAGTGGGAGAGTCATCCCACGCTCGTGTGACTCAGTTTGTTAATTAAATAAAGAACAAACTTTGGCTCCTACCCGGATTGTATAAATCTTCCTCCAACCCGTGTATAGTGACAATTAATAGTCGCAAAATATTTTTAGCGGCTTTTCTTCTAACACTTTCAACGACAATTATTAGCATCACTTTTTTAGCGTCACTAAATAAGTGTCATTAGAAACATTTAGAGACGATTGATTGTAACTATATAGGGGGTAGGAGCCAAATATTTTAGAAGGAAGAAGATTTTACCAAGATTAGACTCAAGTAAGGCTCTTCAACTCATGTCGAAACGGTTGTGATTCTTGTTAACCAACTGAAGGTCTTCACATAGGTACTATCAAAATCTTCTTTATATGTTTATCAAATCAGTTTATCAAACCAATAAATTAATTCAAATAAGGCAGCAAAAGATTGATTTTCTAAAAATGCCAACATATTACTAGCCTACCTTTTCACTAAAGAGCCTTTTTTAGAAGGCTTCTGTTAGGCGCTCACATTTGTTGGCTTAATTCCACGGTAAATGCAACGTCTCCAGACAAAATATCGCACACATTGTGGAAACCTGCAATAATGCAAAGACTTATTTTAGATCATATTCTTAAAAAAATTGTTAGATCATTGCAGGGAAGAGTGAAGACTGATATACAGTCCATGTTTAATTAATAGTTGGGAACAATTAGAGCAGGAGCAATTGCTTTTAAAGCACTCAATGCAAAATTAGTCTGGTGGAGCTTACAAACTCGCGTCATTAGAAGGATGAGCCACTTGTCGACTACATTTATCGATGAATAATTCTCAGTTTCAATGTAAGGATCACTTTAAGCCTTCTAGATGTGAATTCAAGGGATGCAGTGAGATTGAAGTATATTTTTCAAGGAATGCAACTCGTCTTACGCAACTCGAACTAATTACATGGCGCTCAGCATTGCTACAAGCGGAAATGAAAGTCCACCAAATGAAAATTTTCGCAAGAAAAAAGAAAAGCAAGACACTCCTAAAGGGGGAAAAACAACTTCTTCGAAATTTGATGGCAAAAAGAAAAGCAAGACACTCCTAAAGGGGGAATCTATTATGGTTGTGAATACAGCACCAGTCAAACTCTATACTAAGTTTAAAATGAAGAAAGCTGATAACATAAGTATGCCGCAAGAGAAATGAAAGAATCTTGCCCCCTTCATCATTTGCTGCTGATCAATACATCATGCATAATCACGTCAAATTCTTAACCAAATCAAAGATTTTGGATTTTATTGGCAAATGGGCCATATCATGGGTTGTATGTAATACATAATAAATTGTGAACTTATGCGTACTGGATCACATAACTTAGGGCTTTATGTAATCACATGTATAATTTAGGGCATTATGTAATCACCTAAATTGAAGGGTGAATTGTACAAGAGTACCAATCTAGTGTTCTAATCCAATCTGATAAATTTTGCATCAGACTTCACTTATTTCCCGTAAAGATGTTATCAACCCACGTCTAGTTTCAATGTTTTACTGCAAACCCAGAAGAAAATTTTCCTCGCTGCTTTGAATTTGCATCGAAGGGCTTCTTTTCCTTGGATAGATCGTCTTTGCTAAAAGTTGGTGGTGTATTTGGAAGGGATAATACCATTTTAGTCCCCTGAACTATCCCCGCTTTTTTATTTTGGTCCCTGTACTTTAAAATTCGTTAAATCAGTTCCTGTACTTTGCATCGTCATTAATTTAGTCCTTTCGTTAGCATTTCTGTTAAAACTCGAGGGTATTTTAGTCAAATAATGAAAAAAGTATGGGATAATACCATTTTAGTGCCCTGAACTATCCCCGCTTTTTTATTTTGGTCCCTATATTTTAAAATTCGTTAAATCAGTTCTTGTACTTTGCATCGTCATTAATTTAGTCCCTCCGTTAGTATTTCTGTTAAAACTCAGGGGTATTTTAGTCAAATAATGAAAAAATAATTCATATCTCTTCCCTTTCTGCCTTCCCCCAACCCACACCACCCCCTCCCTCCCCCACCGCCTTTTCACCATTGATACCACCACCATAAATCAACCATCACCACCAGCCGTTCGATCACCACCATTCTCAGTCACAAAAAGACTTGTTCATCATACCTGCCATTAACCCCCCACTCTCCCCCATTATTCTTCCCCCACATCTACTGTGACCACCGTAAATCAACCATCACCACCAGCCGGATAAAAAAAATGGCGAATGGCGTCGATTCGTCAGTGATGGGCGTGATGGAATTGTGGTCAATCTTGGGGAGCTTCGCATTGTGGAGGTGGTGAGTCGATTGAGACTCTGGGCAGAGAAGGGTGATGGTGTCACCGGCGGCACCGCGGAGGAAGATGACGGCGTCCAACGTGGAGATCATAAGAGCAACCTTCCTGGGTTTTACAGATTCATCTACCCCGCTTCCGCCTTTTCTCTAGCAATTGGTGGAATTCATAAGCCCTCCATAGAGATGGGTGACCTTCTTGGGTTTTCTTTGCAGATTCTTGTCATTTTTCGTTGCAGATATGAGAATGGAAGGAATTGGGTGGGCTTCCTTGTTTCCTTTGATGTAATTGGGGTGTTGGTGTTGGGAGGAAGGATGACGGGTATGTTAAATCAGGTAAGGGATGTTCCATGTGGTGAGTCATATGTAATTGTAGTGGAAGATGATTGATGGGTTTAGTTTTAAAGGGATGAAATTTGGAGTTCATGATTTTGGTGGTGGCTGCTAGGATGGAGAAGAGAGGGAGGAAAGGAAGACGGGGAAGGGATAAGAGAGAGAAAGGTAAGGGGGAGAGGTTGAGGACTATAAGGCTAGGGCTTGACTGAAATATCCCTAAATTTTTAACAGAAATGCTAACGAAGGGACTAAATTAATGACGATGCAAAGTACAGGGACTGATTTAACGAATTTTAAAGTACATGGACCAAAATAAAAAAGCGGGGATAGTTCAGGGGACGAAAATGGTATTATCCCATATTTTTTCATTATTTGACTAAAATACCCCCGAGTTTTAACAGAAATGCTAACAGAGGGACTAAATTAATGACGATGAAAAGTACATGGACTGATTTAACGAATTTTAAAATACAGGGACCAAAATAAAAAAGCGGGAATAGTTCAGAGGACTAAAATGATATTATCCCTATTTGGAATGCACCATACTTCCATATTTCTTTGTTGAAATACCCAAAATACTTGTTTTATTTTTCCCTAGCAATAGAGGTGTCTATAACACAAACCCGACTAATCCCTCGTGAAACAACATGGCCCGTCACTTCTATCTTCTAATAAAATGACACTTAAGAGTCCACTGTAGGTGGCATCTTGTCTCTAGGTATGAAGAACGGCATTCTTTAATAGCTGATGGCTGGTCTTGAAGTGCTTCTGCTTAACGTCAGATAAAATATATATAGGTTTACGACTTAAACCACGAAGCTAACCCCATGGTTTCCCAAAAAAGTTATAGAATGACCAAAAATGTACTACTAAATGACCATGATATATCAAGTCTATTGACTGACTTAAGCAGGTCACTACAGTTGGCCACTTATTAATAACTTTAATCGTTCAATAATTAGCTTTCTTCATTAGTAACATATACTAATAATAATTGGCTAAGAGTGTACGACACATTCTAAACCACCAGAATAATAGATCGCATGACTCTAACGTCTTGAACTCTTCAAAGAATCAGTTGTCTAATCATTTGCACTACTTTCGAGACAAATTGATGCAATAATAAAAAGTTGATGAAAACAATCAACAAACTGGTACAGTACTCTAGTCATCAAAGTAAAAGATGTGTATTCCCTGCCAATCAATTAGTAGCCAAAGGGAATGTTCTCCGAGACACCAAACACGAGCTCTTTAAGACTCAAATTAAAGAAAGAAACTAGTCTTCTAATAGATCGAATAGATGAACTATTGCAAAGACTTAGGTGGTAAAAATTAGAAAAAGTAAAAAAGAAGAAGCCCAATACTTCATCAAAAAGAAGCCCAAGATAAATAGAATAACTTAAGAGCTATAAATCCTAATAAAGCAATAAATAACCATCAACCTATCCAAGCAATAACTTGTACAAAATTTTTAATTTTCCATATGCATCACCAAAAATGAGCAAGGGCGGACTTTATGTAGGGCAGCCGGTGGACGTGGCACCCCCGACTTTTTGGATGTTTATATAAAGTTTGGCATTTTGCGCATATTCGTGTATACTAGATAAATTAGGTACGTAAACCATCGGAATTATATTTCACAGTACACTAATTCTCTAGTGCTTTAATTACCTTTTCAAGGTGGCTACTTTAATTTTTATGTAGCTATTTCTTTTGCATGCAGTGTTTTTTAGTATAAAAAACTTACTGATGTCATTTAGTGCTGAAAAGTACACTGTGGAAAACTATACACGGTGGAAACAAAATGCATGTAACGATGATTTTAAAGTATAAGTTCGACTCATTGGGGTGAGCTATTTGGGGTACAAAAAAAAAACAAAAAAACAAAACAAAATCTTGGGCGACGCCATCGTCTTAGAAGTTCTTCGCATTTTCACTTTAATATGTGATGCCAAAACAATATTAACGGGGTAATCTTCAATCAGTTTGTTTCTTGCGGCCCTCCTCGATGTAAGATTAAGGATCCGCCGGTGGTGACAAAAGTGGAGAGTGATTATGAGCTTCAAATAGATAAAGACTAGTTTGCCAGCAAAAAACAAAGAAAGTTTGGATGGAAGTTGCACAAAATATGTATCTTGGTGTGTTTTACAATCAACATTTCTATGTTTAAGATGGAAACAATAATGTCAGGCGATTTAGTTAAGGTTGACACTCCCTGTGTACGTCTTTTTACCCTGTCTATGAAATAACTGTACTAAGAGCTCTAAAGCCACTCTTATTTTACTGTCAGCAAAATAGCGCTTCGTTGCATAGAGTGCAATAAGGGCAGTGACATTTGAGCTATAGCGCTGCCATGGCAAGATAGATAGGCTCAGCTACCTATCAATAAATCGCTAACTTTCTGGGATTCGAAGCCATGATTAGGGTTGGTGTACTTCTGAGATAACAACAACATCATGTTTCTTTTCGTTACTCATCTATTGCAAACTGCAGACTTAAGAACTTGACTACGAAAGAACATGGATTAAAATTGAACCAATATCGATTACGTGTTATTTTGGCTATCTGCGGTTTTCCAGTGGTACAGTGTGTCTGTCTGTGGCGGGGGTGGGGGCCGGGGCGGGAGAGAGAGAGAGGTTTCTTGCATTACATGAGAAGTCTTTTACTTGAATGTATAAAAAATTATAGGTGGGTGTTAAAAATTTGGCTTTTCTGGTTTACAGTAGACTTGCTGTAATCTTAACTTCTTGTACACTCCAAGGCGACATTGGAACTAAAATCTCAGTCTCTTTCCATCTCTCGATATGTAAGGTGGTATAACAGCAGCAATCAGGTTGCCCCATCTGCACTCAAATACTTTGTTCATCTTTGGTATGTTACTCTTGGTATATACAGGTTTTTTTTTCTTTCTCTTTTCGGCAGAATTATCAACTCAAAGATACCCTTGTGCGATGCAAAAAAGTCCAATAACTACATTTATTCCAAATGAAGTATTCCTACACAAATCTGCACCAGAAAACTTGAGATCCAAGCAAACCTTAACCACTTATATTTTCTCCGTTTCTCAGAAGAATTTAATACCTTCCCAACCCTGGAGAACAAATGGCTTGAGGGAGAACATGCTCTAGAATTGCTCTTTTGACCCCTTTTTCCTTTAAGCCCTTTTGTGTCTCTTCCTGAATATTTTTGTCTACTAAAGAATAAAGAAAGGAAGGATCCACAGTGGGATGAGCATACTACAAGAAAAACAAAGCAAATGACTTGGTGCAACGACTGCAGCGATGAGCCAGCAGCCATCATAAGAAAGTCGCTGAAATCTTCTGATGATAATGGCGAAAGTGACAACCAAAGGAGAACTAGCGGGGCTTGTCCTTCCTGTGGTCATCAGATTCATTGCCAACAGAAGGTTTCTACATATAATTTGTGTTTTATTATGTTTAAATGTTTATGTAATCTTGTTTATCAGGCTTTCCTTATTTTTTGGGATTGAATTGAAAACAAGTAGGCTGGAATTCATGATCTACCCGGGCTGCCTGCTGGAGTGAAGTTTGATCCGAGTGATCAAGAGCTTCTTGAACATTTGGAGGCAAAGGTTCGGTTGGATGCTCATAAGCTTCATCCTCTAATTGACGAATTTATACGTACACTTGATGGAGAGAATGGAATTTGTTACACTCACCCTGAGAAATTACCAGGTGATCTGCAAGGCTTAATTTACTTTGTCAATCAAAACACGATTACATGTCGAGTCTCCCTCATTAGAGTATATGCTAGTTGGAAAAACAAGGGTTCTGCCATGAACCAATTCCAAACAAAGACTAAAAAAAAAAAAGTATTTTTGGGATTGTCATGTAATCCTGGTTCAGACGGTCATCAGAAAAGCGTTAGAGAACTGTAAAATATACTATGATGATTCTGTTATAAGCTTTTCGTTGCATACTCTATGTACATATATTTTCACACGAAATGATTTACCTCACTAGACCCAAACACTTTGGTTTTCGATAAGGAAATGTAAATGGACTGGTAATGTATGTAGGCATTTGCCAAACATGATGGAACTGTTACTTAAAGAGTGGATCTGGCAACTAAGGGAAAGATGTAGGAAAAACAGGGTTTGGTGGCTTCATACGCAAGTATAATCCTGCGTAAGGAAAGAAAAAAAAAGGAAGAAGAAGAAGAAGTAAGAACACAACTACATTCAGAAGTTTTTTAGAATTCATAAGAGCCTCACAATCTTTTTGATGAAGCATGTTAGAGGATATATATTAATATGAAAATTACCTTATCGCTCTTGTCCTATGTTTAGATTATTCTAGAGTTCTCTTAACTTCTATAGGATTCTCTTTTCTGCTTCTGGTAGGATAGTTTTCTCTTACTTATATAAATGGCTCATTGTACTCAGTTTTAGAATGCTATCTGATATAATTATATTTCCCTTCACCTTTTCTATCATGGTATCAGAGCCATACGATCCGCCGGTTTGAGAGTCTTTCAACTATTTTCGTAAACTCTGGCAGACGGCCTTCTGCCGTTCGCCCGGCCAATTCATGTGCCTTTGTTTCATTTCGTGCTCTTCTTTTCTTCTTGAGTTTAAAATTTTGGTCTTTCTTTCCTGCCCTTTCTATACATCTTCGCTTATGCTGAAACCCTAGCCACCGCCCACTCTTGCTGTTCATCAACTCTAACTTATCTCTTTTGCTCAAATAAATAAATTCTCTTAGTCGCCGGACCTCACCCCAAGACCTTGTATGGTCGTCGGACCTCACCCCGAGACTTTATGGTCGTTGGACTTCGCCCCGGGACTCCTGATCTGTTCTTAGTTGCCGGACATCGCCCCAAGACCTTGATGGTTGTCGGACATCACCCCGGGACTCCTGCTCTGTTCTTGCATCTCAGAACTCTATACATGAAATGAATCTCAACTTGCATCTCACTTAATGCAGCTAGTATCAAGACACCGCTCCGGGTTTAACCTCAAAACTCAAGCTTGTTCTTCTCTACCAACTTGAGTTTGAGGGGGGATGTTAGAGGATATATATTAATATGAAAATTACCCTATCGCTCTTATCCTATGTCTAGATTAGTTCAGAGTTCTTCTAACTTCTATAGGATTCTCTGTTCTGTTTCTGGTAGGATAGTTTTCTTTTGCTTATATAAAAGCCTCATTGTACTCAGTTTCAGAATGCTATCTGATACAATTATCTTTCCCTTCACATTTTCTATCAAAGCACACGTTTTAATACGTTCAACATTAATCAAGCTTCTACACCTTCTGACAAACAAAAAAATCGGTTCATTTTCGAATCCTTGTGCACAATTCTTGTTTCAAGATTTAGGTACAACATATTTCAGATGGAATTATTTTCATTGGTAGATATGGCCTTAACCTGGACTATTGGGGAGGTTATAACGTTAGACACAGCGTTGTACTTTTCTTCAGGAAAGCAAAACATAGGATTGACCATACATGCTCATAATGTTTCATGCATTTTCAAACTTTCCAATTTTTTTCTTCTCTATTAACCATTACAGAAATACAGGAGTAAGCAAAGATGGCTTAGTCAGACATTTCTTCCACAGACCTTCGAAAGCATACACTACCGGCACCAGGAAACGAAGAAAGGTGCACACCGATGTTGATGGCAGCGAAACCCGATGGCATAAAACAGGCAAGACTAGGCCAGTTTTTGTTGATAGCAAATTGAAAGGGCACAAGAAAATACTTGTGCTCTACACCAACTATGGAAAGCAAAGAAAGCCTGAAAAAACAAATTGGGTGATGCATCAATATCATCTTGGAAACTACGAAGATGAAAAAGAAGGAGAACTCGTGGTGTCGAAGATTTTCTACCAAACGCAACCTAGACAATGCGGTTCCATAATAAAGGACTCTCTTCCCACGAAATCAAAAGGCAGGCGTAAGCATGAGGGTCCTCAACTTAAGGACTCTGCCTTTGTCGAGTACTATAACTCGTCCCTGATCTCTTTCGATCAACATGCGCATCCTCGTGTGACTCCTCGGTTAGGTCCCAGTTTTAATGTCCGCGATGACCCTTCTTTTGGTCCTTGATAATGCGAACGAAGAATAAGGACGAAGATGTACTTCCACACGAATGTAAACAATTGGGAAGTGCAAGTCCAATTGTGGAGTATTGGAGACATGGATTTAATTTATTGATGTATCTATGACTATGAGAGAATAAGGTTAAGAGTCACTTTTGTTAAGGGGTATAAACAGCCGAAGATGAATTTTATTATCTTCAATGGCATATTTTATTGTCTTGTGGTAGAACAGTAACCCGATCCAAGCTCATAAAATATTTTATATAGCTCGAAAAAAGTGTTTAATGACATATTGTGTAACATGAAAAAATGTTGACATCTTATAACGATATACCTACTTTTGCTTAAACTATTATTGTTAGTAAGAGAGATTTTGTCTCTAAAGAACATTGTCTTCAGCTATAAAGAAAGAAATTAGCATTCATTTCAATCAAATTGACTTAATTCAAATACAAAAGTGATTTGTACTTGCGTAATCCAAATTTTCACAAATTTGTGCAGATTAAAGACTCGTTTATGGTAGTTGTCAGGACAACTTCATCATAGTAGCTTCAAGTAACCAATCAAAACTTTACTATTTGGGTTCTTTAATGGTCCAATGTGCAGACTTCCAAAACCTAGTCTTGGGGCTTCCGCACACATTAGTAATTAGGGTTTTGTCCTCAAAAGCCTTTGAAAATTATAATGTTTATCATTTTTAACGTTTTTATGTCAAGGTTAGGTTAAAAGGTGTTTGTAACGAAAAAAAAAAAGTGGTTCCTTCTTATCCTTATTGCAAATTATTGATTCAAGAAATTTACGAACTTATGAATATAAAATAGGGATAATATCAGTTCTATCCCACATTTTAGGGGGAAATTATAGTCAAAGACATAGATTTGAAAAAATTTCAGTTCCATCATTAAATGTTATAATAATGTATTAGATATGCCCACCGTTAGGGTTCTGTTGGCCTGACTAACGTTTTTTGCTGATATGGCAATACTGTATTTAAAAAAGGCAATACTACCCTCATGACCTGTGAATATGTGAGTGCCATACCAGCCTAAATCTATTCTCTCTTCTTTCATTCTTTCTTGTTGCTCCTTTAAAGGGGACATATTATCTTTTTTGAGAAGAGACAAAAAGAGCAATAAAGGAGGAGAGACGTAGGAGGGGAACGACAAGGACATAGGCAGCTGAATGAAGACGCACGGGTGCCGCGAAGAGTTTGTAAGAGGCAGCTGCTAGTGGTGCTGCTTGTCCATGGACAGAGCGGAGAATATTATTTTCAGTGGCATAAAATGAATATTCTAGGGGGCTAATTTCAAAAGCTGTCAAAGAGGTAAGTGTTGAATTTCATCTTTGGGTGAAATTTCTAGGGCTCAATTTGAGGATTAATAGTTCCGCAATCTAACCCTAAATTGAAACCGTGAGTATGAGTGGTTTGAGGGCTTAGTTTTTGGTCTTGTATTTGTGAAATGAGTGGTTGTGGAATCATATAAGGGTTTAGACGAGTAAATGGTGGGTTAATAGGAGTGTTTGAGTGTATGTATGCCATGTGTTTGATGAAATGCCACAGTGAAATTTTCTGTTGAACAAGGTCTTTTAGCGCAGATTTCAGAGGCACAGTTCAATGTCTTCCTCAAGCACAGCCCAAAACAAGCAGTATTATAATGCTTCAGAGTTAAATTATAAGAACAAATATTGTGAGTGTCAATTGAGAGCAGCGATGAAGGTCTCAGAATCAAATGAAAATCGCTACAAGCAATATGTGCTCCTCAGCAAACTCTACGACATGTTGATCTAGATGTACAACAGGAGGTGATTGCATTAAGGGAGAGTGGAAGGGCTATGAAGCAGATCATACATCACATTGAAAGCAGCTACAAATTGCAACAATGTCTTGTTCTAGCGTGTTTTTTTATAACTACAAGAAAAGACGTTTTTTGCGACGGATTTTTAGCAAGGTCTTTAAACGACGGAAGATCCAGTCGTTAAAAGTCCGTCGTTAAATACTATTACCGACGGAAGAAACCGTTGGTAAAAGTATTTGCCAATGACTTTTGCTGGCGTTACCGTCGCTAATTGTTTTTTAGAAAATTGGTATTTTTCGAGGGTTTTTTTAAATTATTTAAGCGACGGAATAAAACCGTCACTAAAAATTCCGTCGGTAAAAGTCTTTATAATAAGACCTTCACCGACAGACTTTTAGCGACAGTGTTATTCCGTCGCTAAAGGTTCTCGATTTTAACCACCAGATCTGGTTTCTTTCTCTCTCCCCGTTTCTCTCTCTGAAATTCTTCTTTCACCCACCCACCGTCGTTCTCACCTCCGACGACCGCCCTCTACGGTGACCCACCTCTGGCGACACCCCCGTCCTCCCCCCGATGCTGCGCCACCAAGCCATCCACTACCGCCACACCACCAAGCCCTCCACTGCCGCCGCGCCACCAGTGCCGCCGCCACCGCACGCACCTCAAGTCACTATTACCTGTCTAGATTATTAGAAAGTATGTCCACTCCACTATTACATGTCTAGATTATCAGTAGGAAGACTAAATTAAACCAATTTAATTCATCTTATTTTGATTCTATTCATAGGACTTTCTCTTGATTTGCCTTTAGAGTAGTTCGTACTTAGCATGCTTAGCTTTTCTCATGATTCCTAATATGCTTCATCATAATATCAAAATTGTGCTCCACATTTAGGTCAATGGCTTTTTAATGCTATGTTTAACTTTGTCTATTTCTTTTCTTGGAGCCATTCGAGTTCTTAGAAAAGGGTGTTTGTGTGCTTGAATGAGTATGTCGTGCATAGGTGTGTGTGTGTGTTTGGCAAATAAAGGAGGCAATAGCTTTGTTAGGGGCAGTGTATGTGTAGTTTGTTGTGTGTTAGTGGGAAGGGGCTGCCGAGTTTAAAGAGAAAAATGGCTGTGAGGATATGTGGGTTTGGAAGGAGAGAGGCTGTCATAGGCAACCTATATGTTGGTGTTTCTATGTGTGTGCATGTGTTTGGATGTCTTGTGCACACATGTGTGCGCTTGTTGAGTGTTTTGAGTGGTGTGTGAGTTATGTTTTGAAGTGGGTGTGGCTGCGTGAGGGGTGTAGTGTTGTTGGGCTCTGTGAGTTGGTTCTTTGTGTGGTGAGTTGTGCGTCATGTAGTGTATGTGTGTGTAAAGTGGGTGAAAACTAATGAGTATGCGTGTGTTTATGTATGGGTGAGTGCAAGGCAGTGTGTAAGTATGTGTACTGTGTGCTTGTGTGGTTGTGCATGTGGGTTGTGTGGTTGTACTGTGTGCAAGGCAATTCTTGTATAGAATGAGGAGAGGCCTTAGAAATTAAGAGACCAAATAAGAAATTATGTTCGAGCTATCAGGGTATGTGCTTTACTATAGACTAATGAACCTCGGTGGTATTGTGCGCGTATTGAGACACTATGTTAACAACAACTACACCGTATGGATGAGTGAGGGTGAGATATTGTAGTGCACCGACAATGGAATGAAATTTGGTAGGATCACAGAATGGAACGCCCCCTTCTTTTGACAAAAGGTGGAAGTAGAAATAGCGGTATGGACTGGTTTAGCGTTAAACATACCAGTTTATATATGTAGTAAGTCAATAATGCACTTATGTTGCAACAAACAAGACTTGAAGGATGGGTAACCACTTCAATACCGAGAAAGTAGGCCAAGGATCCGAGATTAGTAATTGAAAACTACTTGGCAAGAGAATGAATGAGACGAGTAATTGCAAGAACCTAAATGACAAGTATAGTATCAACGCACATAAGAACCTAAGTGACCGATTCCTATGAAACATATGCAAAAAGAAAGGGTTGATTTGGTGCGAAGGAATTGATAGAGAAAAACCAGGCACGTGGTTCCTACTTTAAACCATGGAGAGAACAATGTTGAGAGTTGCTTCTTAGATGCACAAGACTCTAGGTTTGACTAATGCATCCCACGATAGAGTGACTGATTTAACATTCATAAACAGTGCAACAGTATGTGGTTCTCTACATTATCTTAGATCATGTGCCTACTTTTGCGAGAGATTAAGGCAGTAGAGAATTATTTGATGCTGATCTGCTTAACTGTGCATGGTTCTCTATTTACTTTGTAATCGACAGTTCTAATTGTTAGACTTCTTTATATCAATTTTCATTCTTTATATAGTTTTGTTAACTGTGCATTGAGCATTTGAGAATTGAGATTGTTGACGGAGGATGGGACCCAATTGGATTGAGACATGTGTTAGGTAGCACGAACACAAACACCGCGTTCGATCGACACTGACACCGAAATGTCATATTTTGGCTTTATACTTGTGGACACTTCTTCAAGAGGTGTCCGACACGGTGTCTGGTAATTAAAAAACAAATCAATATCTTCGGACACCGTTGAGAGATGTCAGACACGTGTCCGGAGGTGTCGGTGAGGTATCGAGGTGTTGGTAGGTGTCGGACACCATACCTCGACTTATATGAGGTGTTGGTGCTTTCTAGGATATCTGTGATTTAGTTCTAATTGTTAGGACTTCTTTATATCAATTTTCATTCTTTATATAATTTTGTTCACTGTGCATTGCGCATTTGAGAATTGAGATTATTGACGGAGGATGGGGCCCAATTGGATTGAGATATCTGTGATTTAGTTGAATGGTGGGTTGTTGAAATTAGGTTAATTAGGTTAACACGATATTTTTAGTACCTCCTGGGGTGAAATCGTGGCTCCGCCACTCGCTATAATTAGCTCTAATTAGTCCCGATTAACCTTAATGAACCCAATTAATCCTAATTAGCTCTAGTTAGCCTAATTAGTCGTAATTAACCATAAGAATCCAATTAACTCTAATTAGCCCTAATTAACACTATTTAGCCCTAACATATCTTATTAAACCCTAATTAGATTAATTAAACCCTAAACCTTAACTAAACCCTGATTAACCCTAATGAACCCAATTAACCCTAATCGATTGTAGTTAACTTAATGGGTTAATTACACTTATGTCCCTGAGGTTTGGGTGAAATTACACGTGTGTCCATAAGTTTGAAAAATAGGCACTTATGTCCTTTGACCTAACGGAATACCCAAATACATAACGGAATGGTCAAAATGACCATATTGCCCACGATTTGAAAGGTTAATTCTTTACCATGCCATTCAAATTAGGGTTCAAAAAGAATTGAAACCCTAATTTCCAAATTAGGGTTCAAAAAGAATTGAAACCCTAATTTCCAAATTAGGGTTCAAAAAGAATTGAAACCCTAATTTCCAAATTAGGGTTTCAAGTCATTCCTTTATCTCCCTAATTTTCAAATTAGGGTTTCAATTCTTTTTCATTTGAAACCCTAATTTGAAAATTAGGGTTTCAAGCCATTCTTTTTTTCTCCCTAATTTTCAAATTAGGGTTTCAATTCTTGCAATTCCAACACTTATTATCCCTTAAATTTTCAAGAAATCAGAAGGCATGGGGTAGGGGAAGGGATGGGGACGACGCACAGTAGGGTGGGGGAAGGGAAAGCAGCGGGGTAGGGGAAGGGAAGGCAGCGGGGCGGGGGATGACGCCAAGACGTGGTGGGGGTACGGGGAAGGGGAAAGCGGCGGGGGTAAAGGAAATGAAGGCGGGGGACGACGGGATGGGGTGAAGGGGAAGGGAAGGATGGGCGGGGGATGACTGTATGGGGTGGAGCGAAGTGGAAGGTGGTTGGGTAAGGGAAGAGAGGGGGACGACAGCGGGTGATGGGGGAGCAGCGATGTGATGGTGGGCGGTGGGAGCAACAGGAGTGGTGCTCGGCGGTGAGCATCGACGTGGTGGTCGGCAGTAGGCAGCGGTGTGGTGGTGGTACAGTGGGGGCAGCGGCATGGTGGTGAGTGGTGGGAGCAGCGACTTGGTGGTAGGATGGTGGGGGCAGCGGCGTGGTGGTGGGCGGTGGGAGCAGCGACGTGGTGAAATGTTGGGGGCTGCCGCATGGTGGCTGGAGAATTCACCTAGGTCTGATGGAAGAAGAGAGAGATAAGGGGAAGACAAAGGAGGCTCGTGAAAGAGAAAATGGAATAGTGAGAAGAGAGGTAACAGTAATCTAGGGGTAGGATTGTCATATTTTGAAATTATGTACCGATGACGTCACAAAAATTACACTTTTTGAACGAATATTTGACGGATGGACACAAGTGTTACTTTTTTAACGTTTGTGTCACGGTTTGTTACCTTTTGAAAGTTAGTGTCCTTGACTGTAATTTCACCCAAACTTCAGGGACATAAGTGTAATTAACCCTAGCTTAATTAGTCATAATTAACCCTAATTCGGACTAATCAACATTGATCCGCACAATTAAACCCTAATTAGTCCTAATAAACCCTAATTAGTTATAATTAGCCCAAAAGACTCCTAATTTACACTAATTAGCCCTAACATCTCTTATTAAACCCTAATTAGATTAATTAAACCCTAAACTAAACCCTAGTTAACCCTAATTAACCCCTAATAACACATTTCGAAGTAACCCTAATTAAACCTAATTACATACTAATGACTGGGAGTATCCCTAATTACCTTATTTAAACCTACTAACCCTAATTACCATACTTAACCCTAGTACATCCCTAATTTATCCTAAGAAGCCATTGTACATCCCATAATTAATCCCCGTCCACAGGGATTGTTCAATTACTCGTTGTTATTAAACCCTATACTAGGAATATTCGTTGTTATTTTATGAAATCCATTTACAACAAGTTGGTTCAACTCGTTGCCAACGAATTCTAATTACAGTGGAATTGGTAACATATGCAACGATTTTTACGAAATTTTGATATTTCGGAAAGATTCTTGCATATGTTACCAAATTTTGAACGCATGCATGTACTCATTACAAAGGAATGCTTTGTAATGAGCCTTTGGATGTCCAGTTTGGACAATTTGGAAAAGCTAAGTGTTCATAAAATAGTGTATCGACTCATGCTCTGTGTTCTATGTCGTGGATATTTGGTACACATTTTTCTGTGCTTCTCCGGGTGTATACAAATTTGGTGTTCTAACATCCGTTAAACCTTACAAGGCAAGATTAAATGAATGTTAGAACACATAATCGATGTCGTGTACTTGGAGAAATACGGGGATGTGCTGCCGAATTTTTCGCAGACATAGGACTAAGCATGAGTTGGTAACTGAGTCTACTGATGAAAGGATGAATTACAAGATGAAGAGGACGACGAGTCCCACCAAGAAGAGGATGACGAGTCTGGCAATGAAGATGATGATGATTCCCAAAATGAAAATGATTGACTTGTACTGTTATAACATCACAGTTGTAGTACTTGGTTCATATTGTGTTTTTATACTCGGTTATATACTCGGTTCATATAGTGTTGTAACATTTTTTCTGCCTAATTATTGTTTTTAATGTGTTAATTTCTTTGCACTTTATCAATACAAAGTCAGTTATGGATATAATACGGGCTATTCGTGGTCAGGGTGGACACCGAACTACCTCTTCCTCGGTGGGTCCCACCTCATCATTGCCCGCTGATGACGAGGCACAGAGTGCACACGTACAGCAGATGGGGCCCTAGCCGTCGCCCCAGCCTGACGCCGATTCCTCCCACACGCGCATTGATTCTCCTTCTTATGTGGGTTCTACCTCATGTATATTTGATAATGGTGTTTAGTCAATTCTTGCTAGCCTTATATTTAAATTATATTTGAACTGTATTAATGTTGGTGTTTTGTAGGATCTCGACGAGCCTGTGGCCTGACACGCGGGGTACGCATCGACCCCCAGGGTAAACATAGAGTTACTCTCACCCAAGAGGACCAGTAAGTAAAAAAAAATCACATCATGCAGTATGCACATTCTTCAATTCAGATAGTTATTATGGTTCACTTATTTAATGTATTTATTTATTTCTTTGGCAGGATCTTGCAGAATCAGGTGAAGACGAAGATCGAAGTTCTTATGAAGGGCCGATTCTTTGAGCCACGGCTGTACTGGAAGGACTGGGATGCTGGGACGAGGGAGTCCCTATGGGAGGAGTGGCTGGTATGATTAACTATTTTTGTCTGCGATAGTATTTGTTTAATTAGAACGTAGTATTTAAATAGATTTGTGTAATTGGATGCCTTGCAGGAGGGGTTCGAGTTCGATTCGCCTGAGCAGCAGATGCTGGGGTGGCAGGCATTTTTTGCCTATATCGGCAAGAATTAACGTCGATGGCTGCACGACGCACGGGGCCAGACAAAGAAGATGCTGCCTGAGGGTGCCCCGATGCAGGAGTTGAAAAAATATACACCGTATTGGATATCTCCTTTTGTATAGGGGCAGATGATTGATCGGTGGGATACTGATCTAAGCTGGGACACCAAGAGTAGGAGTGGGGCAGAAAATAGACGTGAGAAAGATCTGATGCACACGGGGGGGTCGGTGGCACACGACGTCATCCAACACAAGAATACGGTTGAGCACCTAGACCTGGAGGAGGATGAGGTCATAGCTCTGACATATAATCAGACGCACATGAGGAAAAAGGACAAGGACGAGGCGCACCGGACGGGGGACTATGTTTCAGATATTGCATGGCGGATCGATGTAAGTTTGAGTCAATTTATTTAATTTTTGTCTTTCTATTCAATGTTTGTTACGTTAATGCCCTAACATATCTTTAAATCACTATTTTTGCAGGCCTTGTATGAACAACTTAGAGGGTCTGAGCAGCAGTCCGGATAGCCATCAGCGTCGACAAGTACAGGTACGAGTACTGGGGCATTGAAGCGATGGCTGGATACACCGGAGGTCGTCAATCGGCAGAAAAGCCGCATACGCAGCCTGCCTAGCACGACTGCACGTGTCGTGATCAGAGCGTCCCCACCCACGGCTGCCCTTCCACAGACACAGGCACCGGCTGCCCAACGACCGTTGGACGAGGACGAGATCCGCCATATTGCTACGGAAGTGTTCAAGATGATCAGGGCGTAGGATCAGGTACAAACACTATATACGTTTATTAAACGCTTGAAATTATGAAGGCTACCGAGATTCATGAGTTCGTGACCTTACATGCAGGGCACTGCTGCTAGACATGTCAAGCCGGCGCCGGATCAGCAGGATCCAGATCCGGGACTCGACAATCCCTAATGAGCCCCTTCTCATGCCTTCCCAACTTGTACTCCCCTCCTACTCTCGTGTTCCCCCATCTTGTACTCCCTTCCCCTCCCCTATTCTATTGTATCCGGCTTCTGTCCCCTCCTGAACTATATGTACATTTTATTTTTCATTATAGTAAATATTTTTTAAAGTTATATAGTTGTTTTGTGTTTGTTTTAGGGTTAAATAATTGCTAATGGATCAACAATTATTTAACCCTAATGTGCATTTGGGGGATTGTGCCTTGTTGTTGAGAGCTTGAATTTGTAATTACAGGTTTGGGCATTAAAAAATAAAAAAATTGACTTTTAGCAACGGATTTATTCCGTCGCTAAAGAGTATCCCTAAAGCTCTACTTTTAGTGACGGAAATGTCGTCGCTAAAAAATGAAACTTAAGCGACGGAATTTTCGTCACTAAAAAAATTATTTCGTCGCTAAATATTTAACGTAATAAATTATTTTCGAAAAAAATAAAATAAATTAAAATATGAAAAATACATTTAGCGGCAGAACATCCGTCGCTCATGTATAAAAAATTCCGTCGCTGAAAGTCCAATATTAAGCGACGGATTTTAGAATTCCGTCGCAAAACTTTTAGCGACGGGCTCTATGCAAGGGGCTTTTAGCGACGGGGTGTCTATCGCTAAAAGCTTTTACTGACGGATGTTATGCTTTTAGCGACGGATCTCCCCGTTGCTAAAAGCCTTATTTCTTGTAATGTATGTGTATGGTGTCTGTAATTATTGTTGCACTTAAATAGTTATGTACGAATTTTAAAAAGCTTGTTTCATGTTTTTGTAAGTTTATATCAAGGTTGAGGTATATAAATGATTTTATCCCTTATATCAATTATGTAAGATTGTATCAGTTTTATGTAATTTATATCACTTTGCCAATCATAACAACTGTTTTACATACCACTTGAATTAATTCACCATCACAACAAATACATGAAAATCAACCAATGATACACAAAGTCAATCTTATCATTACATCATAACTATTGTTTTACATGTAAAAGCTAACCTTAATACGAATGTCATTGTCATCACCTAACTTACAACCCAAAGGTCCATCAACCCATACATACAATATGTTAAAAATAACCATACATGATGAGATCACAATTTTCCTGTCAAAATATTACCATCACCTAACTTACAACCCAAAAGTTACTTAGTTTTCTACTACATAAGTACACTAGAAGTTGGCTACTAAGTTCTTGTACCAGATGCATTCTCTACATCTGTATCCACATGCATAGCAGTTGGTCCCACTGTAGCCTGTGAGGAAGAATGAGTATCCACCCCACTTGTGCCAGCAGCCTATTAACATTAAATCAAAATTAGATGGAAAATAAAATGAAATTATAGTAATGCACTTCCCATAAAGCACTTACAATAAAATGAAATTATTACACTATACTTACAGTAAATCACTTACATTCAGGGTGCCTCAGCCTCTGGCCCTTCTTCTGTTGCCCTTTCATCTTCCCCTTGAAGTTGCACCATTATTAGCAGACCCTTCACCATGAGCACCATCACCACCAGCCCTTTCACTAACAGCACCTATGCCCCTGACAGGTGCTCTACCTCTGCCTTTGGCAAGTCCTCTGCCCATGCCCCTATCCCCTGAAGCTCCACCTTCACTAATACCACCTTCACCAGTAGCCCCTTCACTAACAGCACCATCACATCTGCCTCTGGCAGGTGCTCTCCCTCTGTCTCTGGCAAGTCCTTTGCCCATGTCTCTATCTCTGCCCCCAAGAGCTACACCTTCAGTGCAGCTGGTGTAGCATGACTCATTCCAACACTAGCCTATTAAAAATATAAATCCAAAGTTATTAAAATCAGAAAGTTAATAAAAATGGAAAACCAAGGAAATTACTTATATTTCCTCTGCCTCTTCCCCTCACAAAAGCTCTATAGTAGGTCCTCTTATTGTGGCCATAATCATTACATGTTGTGTGCTTTCCCCTTGCTGTCCTGCTCTGACTTGGTGCTTCATCTGCATCCATCCTCCTATTTTTCCTTGGTCTTCCAGGGAGTCTTCTAAGTGGTGGTGGCAAGACAACCAAAGGCTGCACATCTAGTGTAGGCCAAAATTGAACTATCTGGTACAGGGTGAATCATTTGACCATAAGCTTGAACATGCATATCCTTCTTAAAATAATGATCCATATAGTCCTCAAGTCTTTGCCTCTTAAATGTGATGCAAGCCACATCATGTCTACATGGTATCCCACTAACATCCCAAACTCTACAGTCACATGTCTTCCTCTGAAGATTCACACAGTAGTGCAGATTGTATTCCTGAAACTCAAACTCTCCACCAACCAGAACACTACACTTGCTAGAAGCTTCCTTCATGACATTCAATTTAGATATAACTTTTGGTGCCACGTCCTTATCCCAATCACAACCATCATCATGCTTCTTATGAAACTTTGTCATTAATTTCACCCTAAGTTGCTCAGTCAAGGTCATAATAGGCATGCATCTAAGAGCCCCCAACCAACTGTTAAAATGCTCACTTATGTTATTCACACATCACCATAGGGTCAAAACCAAATCTTGTCCATGTAGAAATAGGTAGTTTGGACAGCCACTCACGTGCTTCTTCATTTATATCTTTGATTTTCTGCATGGCATAACTGAAATTAGAACCACTGTATGTCCTAGCAGCCCTCCAAAAATTGATCTTCAAGCTAAGTCCTGGAAACTGTAGCCTAAAATTAACATAAACATGCCTTGCACAGTGCCTATTATACACATTAGGAAACACCATTATGATTGCCTCTCCAAACCCTTTTGTCTATCACACATAAAGGTCCACGACTGACCTTCCTTACCTTGCCCAATATAATTTTAAGGTGTTCAAAGAAGAAAACCCAACTGTCCTTTGTTTCACTCTCTACTACACCAAATGCAACATGAAACAAACCATTATTTCCATCAAAGGCAACAGATGGCAACACACCACCATATGTACCCTTTAAGTGACAACCATCTAATCCAATCCATGGTCTACAACCCTTCATAAACCCATTTATCATAGCAGGGAAAGTCACAAGTACCCTCTTGAACAATGGACTGCCGGTCAGGTTAGGTCTCTCATAGTACTCTATGGCTATCACTGCATCAGGATTAGTTCTTCTAACCATCTCTTTATGTTTTGGCAATAGGTTATAAGACTCAGCATGACCACCACCAATCTCATCCCTTGCTATCTGCCTAGCCTTATAGAGCTGCATTCTACTTGGTGTGACACCATATTTCCTTAGTTCTGTAATCATCCTAGGGAATTTCATTTCTGGATTAGCTCTAAGCACATCAACCAACTTTTTGGCTATCCAATGGGAGGTAGCCTCTGACTGTTTATCTGATCTTACACATGAATGCTCAAGATTAAGTTTTCTAATCCTAAAAGTTACATCATCAGTACATACAGAGGCATGAATCCTCCAATTGTAACCCTTAGCAGCACAATGTGCAGTGACCCTAATCTTGTCACTTTTATCCCTCACTAAAGTAAAGCCCTCTTGAATTATAGAGTCTTCAAAAGCCTACCTAAATTCTGTGATATTCTCAAACAACATTCGCTGTTCAAGCACAATTGGTTGCCCAGCCTCTTTAACAAAAGCATTTCCTCTAATAGCATTAACTTCACCCTCTATACTAGACTCAGTTGAATACTGTAGTTCACAATCATCACCGCTCTCATAATTGATCATGTCATCATGTACACCCTCAACATACTCATTTTCAGAGTTATCACATGCAACATGGTCATCATACATATCAGGGTTACTCCGTACTGGCTCTTCCTCACTACAGTCTTCATCAACAGAAATTACTTTCTCATACTCAATATTAGCGATTTCTATATTTAGGGGATCAACAATAGGGGGATCAGCAGTAGGAGGATCAACGGTAGAAGGATTAAAAACCATCTGAGGTACTGCCTTAACCTCAGTCACATACACATCAATCACGTCCTCTGTCTCATATACCTTAAACATGCTCATAACATCATGATCATCAACAAGCTGATAAAACCTATTTTGTCCAGGTACTTTTATCTTCAAACCAAGTAACATATTGACATTACAAAGACATCATGCAAAGCTAAATCACACACATCTTTGAGCAAGTCATAATAACAATACCTTTTAAGATCAACATTGCCGATGTAGTATTCTTGATTTTTATAGTGGACTATCAGATCGTGTATTACAGGGGCCATTTAGAACCTAGGAATAGAAATAACAAAAAATTACTTCACTACCATTTCAAATACAAACAACAAAGAGAACTCAAGTTTTGAACCTAATTAAAAAACTCCCAAAATTTCAATTTCTTACAAAGTCGCAAATGAGAAAGCGGAAAATAATACACAGAACCCATAAAGGCTTACATTATCTACGTGATGGGGTCTCCAAAACGTGATTTTACATATTGATCGACACTATATTTAAGTCTGAACATAAAACCCCCAAATTTCTTACAAAGACAAAAAGCGAATGATAGAAAAAAACAATATGCAAAACACAAAATCCCTTACATTGGTTACATGGTCTCTAAAACCTATTACATATTTTACTTCCAACCCTTTTTTTTTCTTTAAAATAGAACAAAAACTGAAAAAAACTATGCCCTACAATGATATGAAAGCAGTTGCAAATTGGTAAGAGGATGATTATAAGAGTTACTTACCTTTTTCGTTAGAATAAACTCCAATTAGCCGAGCATCATCTGCATTGCAATGTAGGAAGTAAGGTTTTTTTAAGTGTGGGAAATCGAGGCGTGAGAAGTGGGGAAGCCAGAGCGGGGAAGACAGAAGAGGGAAGTTAGGTGGCTGTTGTGGGGATCAATACCCCTTCATATTTCCCTCTCATTTTAGACTGAAGGCAATCATGACATTTAATGCCAAATTTTAACACCATTTGTATTCCGTCTGGTCAACGAACATAACTGATATGAATGCAAACATGTGTCATTGGTTGTAATTAACCTCTAAACTGAGGGATATAACTGATATTATCCCATAAAATATAATGTGCAGCAGAACATCGTATTATGTCATATATTAATTATTAAGATTTAAGGGTTGATTACATTCTCATGCAATTGTTATGGAACATTTTCATATATATGTTCGCGTTTGATTTTTTTTGAAGTGTAAGTTGAAAGAATAAGATTGCGATACAGTGCTATCTCACAATATTTGTCTTCTTTAAACTTTTATTTTACATCTTCAAGTAACATTTTGAACGACAAAGAGATATAGTTCCTTCTTATCCTCATTGCATATTATTGATTTAAGAAATTACTAACTTATGAATACAAAAATATAATGTGCATCAGAACATCGTATTATGTCATATACTAATAAGATTGAAGGGTTGATTACTCTCTCATGCAATTGTTATGGAACATTTTCATAGATATGTTCGCGTTTGATTATTTTTTAAATTCTAAGTTGAAAGAATAATGAGCAGATTGTGACACGGTACTCTCTTAAGATATTGTCTTCTTTAAAATTTAATTTTATATCATCAAGTAACATTTGAAATGAATATTGGCTTGACATCTAGAGTAGTTAAATAACGATGGTGGTAACATGTAAAGCTATTTGGTAAATGCAATTAGAATTGTGATCAACAAAGAGTCAGAGTAATCTCATATGCCTTCCAAATTTTAATTATGTGTATATATAATTTTCATTCTTTAAGCTTTATATGATTTGTAAGATGCTAAAATCCAAACATAAGTCATGATAGGTTATTAGAATGAGTAAGCAGAAATCTAAATGGATTAGACTTGTGTTTAAAATTTAACAACACTTATACATATTGCCCTATTATTAGCTTAATAAGTAGTTGCCCTTGTCGAAATAAATTTTAATTGATATAGTATATTTTTATACGTATGTCTTCTCTACTTCTTAATGTTCAAGAATACTCAACCTATAAAGATGATGTGTCGTCCATAGACCTTTGTCGAATAATATAGTATATTTTTATACGTATGTCTTCTCTACTTCTTAATGTTCAAGGATACTCAACCTATAAAGATGATGTGCCACCATAGACCTTTGTCAACTTCAAGCTTTTATTCCCATCATCACGTAGCAATAAAATTGATAACTATTGACTCTGAATTACCCATTGTGAAATATGGTGCAACTTGCGATAGTGGAGTCAAAATACTAAAGTTGAATTCGAATTGATTTTAGAAAGGTAAAATCCTTCACGATGCCTTTTGACTCCTTCAGCTAATGTTTTCCGCTAAAAGTATATGTAGCACACAGTAGCAACAAATAATTTTTAAGCAGTTGTGAAATGCTTGTATAAAGCATATGTAATTATTATTAGGGCAAATCTCAAAACTGTACCCTAAATTTTACATCAAGTACAACTTTAGTACCCAAGTTTGATGGTGCGCCAAAGAAGTACCCAACTTTGAAAAAGTGTACCAAATCAGTACCTCTGCTAACGGAGGACAGATGCCGTTAGAAAGTAAGAAGGGTATGACTGTCATTATGAAAAAAGAACATAAAGACTGTCCATGTGGCCACGTGGGCCGTCCTTTTGACAGTCTTACTCTTTTTTTCTTCCTCTTTCCTGTCTCTCTCTCTTCTCATCTCATATATCTCTCTCTCTCTCTTCTTCTTCTTCAATTCACACACACAAAAAACCCACACACAGAGATCGCGGACGGCGAAAAAAAGTCAATGGAGTTTTAAATTTTGTTGATATATACACAGTTCTGATTAATCTTTGGATGTATCTGAATTTATATAAATACCCAAAAATCAATGTCATCATCTACTTACACAATTTGTTCAAATCTGTCTCGTATCGCATACATTCAAGCATGGCATGAAATCAACGGTGATGACAGTGATGGAGTCATGATTGTAGGTGTTGGGTTCTTACCTTAGTGATTGTGGGTTCCTACCTCAGTGGTCGGTGGCAATGTACATTGTGCAGCATAGAGAGAGAGAGAAGAAGAAGAAGAAGAAGAAGAAGAAAGAGAGAAAAACGGGTGATGGGTCTGTGTGTAAGAGAAAGAGAAAGAGAGAGAGAGAGAGAGAGAAAGAAAGAGAGAGAGAGAGAGAGAGAGAGAAAGAAAGAAGAAAAAGAGAAATAAATGGGTTATGGGTCTGCGTGTGTGATACAGAGAGAAAGAAATAGAAAGAGGGAGAGAGAGAGAGAGTGAGAGTGAGAGAGATAGTGAGATGAAGAAGAAGAAGAAGAGAAAAAAAAGGAGAGGAAGTGGGTGTGGGTCTACGTGTGTGTGTGAGAGAGAAAGAGAGAGAGAGAAAGAGAGAAAAAATGGGTGATGGGTGTGCATGTGTGTGTGTGTGTGAGAGAGAGAGAGAAGAAGAAGAAGAAGAAAAAGAAGAAGAAAAGCGAGAGATGAGAAAAAAATCAATTTGCATTGGAAATGTAAAAAAGTACATTGAAAATGTAAAAAATGACAACTCACGTGGCTATAGGGACAACTTTATGTCCTTTTTTTTTAATAATGATAGTCCTACCCCTCTGACTTTCTAACAGCATCCGTCGTCCGTCAGTCGACGTACTGATTTGGTACGCTATTTCAAAGTTGGGTACTTCTTTTGCCCACCTTCAAACTTGGGTGCTAAAGTTGTACTGGATATAAACTTGAGGGTACAGTTTTAGGATTTGCCCTTATTATTATTTAAAAAATTATCAAGACTCTGACGGCATGTTTAAGGCGTATAAGTAGATATATACATTCATCCAATAATAACATTCTAGCCTTATTAAATGGAAATAATATTTGACCTGAACTTTTTTATCATGTGAACTTCACTTTCGCTAATAAAAAGCTTATAGTGTTGTTATATAGTCACTTTAGCGACAAAAATGAAACTCAAATATAAATTAAAGTAGAGTTCAAACATCAGTTTTCATATACAAAATTAGTGTTATAGGAACGTTGTGGGTCTTATCGTCTAGTTGTTGGTACTCTGCATGTTCACACAGAATTCAGTTTCAGTGGGTCCATGTCGGAGCCAGGGCCTTGTATACAATATGAAACTACTATATAATGCCTTTTGTATAGAAAATATTGGATGCTGCTATGTTTTATATTGATTTATTAATGCTTAATAGAAGAGATTTGGGGTTACTTAAAGGCAAAACCATAGAGAGTATAATACGCGTAGATGTAATTTCATATCATATGATAATTGCCAAATGATGTGTCGGGATAAAATTTTAGTTATGCAGAATATATTTTTCTTCATGATAAGATAGTGTAAACAGTTATATCTAAGGCCTAGTCGTTAGAATTTCATTTTTTGTAAGCATAAGGGCGTGTTTATTGTCAAAACTAAACTGAGAATAATGTGTAAGTATGTTACTAATAAAGTAGAGTTTTGGAAAATGATAATAGGGACTTGATATTGCTGGTCCATGACACCAGGGCTAACCGAATTGAGGTTTATGTTGAACATGGTAAGACAACAGTAGAGGGGTACTTTTTAAGGCCCCGAGTTGGATCAGTAGTTGTGATAGAAGAGATGGAATTAGGAGATGATCATCCATTAGGCAATGAAGATATGGATGATACAAACAAAATAGGGTAAATTACACTTAACACCCCTGAGATTTTACGTAATTACACTCCACTACCGCTATCTTTAAAAATTACACTCCGACCCCCCGAGGTTTGTACCCGCATTACACACAACTACACACATTTAACGGCAGGCCCAACTCCATGAAAAGATTCCCTGACACATTACTTTATGCAATTTTCATACCCAAAATACCCCCCTTTGTCCTTTACTCACTAGTGTGGTTTTCCAAAATTTCAGTCAACTCCACAAACTTTAAGTGAATTATGGGGTTTAATTTAGCCAATTTAGGGTTCAATTAGCTCATTTCAGGGTTCAATTAGTTCAATTTAGGATTCGGTTAGATTAAGACATTCAATTTAGGGTTCAATTAGGGGTTCAATTAGTTTAATTTAGGGTTCGATTCGATTAGGGCATTTAATTTAGGATTTAATTAGGGTTCAATTACTTCAATTTAGGGTTCAATTAGGGGGTTCTATTAGTTCTATTTAGGGTTCGGTTGAATTGGGGCATTCAATTTAGGGTTCGATTGGATTATGGCATTCAATTTAGAGTTCAATTATGGGGTTCAATTTAGGGTTCAATTAGATTATGGCATTCAATTTAGGGTTCAATTAGGGGTTCAATTAGTTTAATTTAGGGCATTCAATTTAGGGTTTAATCAGGGTTCAATTATTTTAATTTTTGGTTCAATTAGTTCAATTTAGGGGTCGGTTAAATTGGGCATTCAATTTAGGGTTCAATTAGGGGGTTCAATAAGTTCAATTTAGGGTTTGGTTGGATTAGGGAATTCAATTTAGGGTTCAATTATGGGTTCAATTAGTTTAATTTAAGGTTCGATTCGATTAATGCATTCAATTTAGGATTTAATTAGGGTTTTATTACTTCAATTTAGAGTTCAATTACTTCAATTTAGGGTTCGGTTGAATTAGGGCATTCAATTTAGAGTTCAATTAGGGGGTTCAATAAGTTCAATTTAGGGTTCGGTTGAATTTGGACATTCAATTTAGGATTCAATTAGGGTCCAATTAGTTTAATTTAGGGTTCGATTCGACTAGGGCATTCAATTTAGGGTTTAATTACTTTAATTTAGGGTTCAATTATGTGTCTAAGTTAATTAGGGCGTTAAATTAGGGTTCAATTAGGACATTCAATTTGAATTAGGGTATTCCCTCCAAAAATTCCCAAAAACAAGTTTTCCCTCCAAAATTCCAAGAAAACGGTCTGAGGGGCATTCATGTCTTTTTGTACTGCACCATTAACACTGTAAGAGAAAAAGTTACTTTTTGAGCTGAGTGTAATTTTTAAAGATAGCGGTAGTGGAGTGTAATTACGTAAAACCTCAGGGGTGTTTAGTGTAAATTACCAAACAAAATAATCAAATTCAGGATGGGAACGCCCAGAGTTTTTTATGAGCACGTGATAAATTTCTTTGAGGATAATGAGTTCACATAGTTGTTGTTACCCTCAACAGAACTTCTAATTAGTAGCCAATATGAAGATGTGAGTTAGTTGCCTAGCAAAGAGCAAGAACGTGCAGAGTAGAGAGCAAGAACATGAAGGTGTTGATAATGAAAGGTCTGAGTCAGAATAATTCAGGATATGACCATGCTGTTACAATGCGTATGAGGCTCAATAGAATGAAAACCTTTATGTTGCAAGTGTAGTGGAAAACTTACAGTTGACAATTGTGAGATATTAAGAGAAGGCAATTCAGTTGAGATTGAAGGAGTGACAGGAGACTATGAGGACTTTGATGAACTAAAGAGTTTCGATAGTGACTTGGAGGATGATGAAGATTTGTCAGTGGAAAAGTTTCCTAAGTTCATCCATGAAAGAGAGATAGAGAAACCTAAGGTCAAGGTAGGCATGTTCTTCAACACTTCTAAGTCATGAAGGCAGCTACAAGAGAGCATTCAATGATTGGAAGAAGGAATATCAAGTTTTACATTAATGAAAGAGACAGAGAAAGGGCAAAGTGTATGGGGAGTGCGAAATACAAGTGGTTTATTTATGCTTCAAAACTTAAGGGGTTGATTGTTTAATTGTTAGGACATATCAAAATGTCCATAGTTGCCCAAACACATATTACAGCCAATACATAAAATTTGATTGCCTCACAAAAGTTATCTCCATAGGTTCAGATCAAATCCATCTTGGCCACTTGAGTTTATCGTAAGCTTAGAGTTAGAGTTTGGTGTCCCCGGAAGCGGATACTGGACAAAAAGAATGATAGTTGATCTAGTGGAATGAAGTTACAAACACCAGCTTAACGGGCTGTGCGACTATTATAATGAGGTTAACAAGTGTTACCAGGGATTACAGCAATTATGAAGCTTTGTGAGCCCCTATTTGGCAAGGATTTTGATAACCCCTATAAAGAGCAGTTTTAATTTTTTTTTTACAAAAACAAGTGGGTGTTTGATAACCCAGTTTTTATTTTGAATTTTTTTTTTGTGGTGGTTTACGGTGGCGGTGGCCAACGGTGGTGGTGGTTGGCGGTGGCCGCCAACCGCCGGCGGTGGCTGCCAAGCGCCGACCGCCGGCGGTGGCTGCCAACCGCCGACCGCCGGCGGTGGTCACTAGAGGTGGCTGCTGGCGGTGGGATGGTGATGGTCTAAAAAAAAAACCAAAACTGAAAATCGAAACTCATTTTTTGAGTTTTTAAAAGCAGCCTTGATTTAAAAATTGATTTTTTAAATTAAAGAAAAAAATAAAGAAAAATGGTTACCAAACACAACTTTTTTTTTTCCAGTTTCCAAAACTGGATAAAAATGCCCTGTCAAACAGGGCCTAAGTGTAGGTTTGATGGTTGTTTTCTTAAGGATCTTCCCTGGGACAGTTGTTGACAACAGTGGGCATTGATCCTGATAATGGCATGTACCTTTTTGCTTAGGCAATTGTTGAGGCTAAGAATATGGTTTTATGGAAATGGTTTAAAAATTAGTAGCAGTGAACTTAAACATTGAGGACCAAAGTCAATAGATCTATATTTCATGATCAGCAGAAGGTATTTATTTTTCTCTTTACAATCTTTTTCATGTGAAATTTGTGTTCTGTTTTCAAATTCTTTTTATTCTTTTGAAATATTTTTTTCAAAGGTTTGCTGTCAGCACTTATGGAAGTGTTGCCTTAATGTGAGCAAGGATAATATGTCATGCACTTGTACAAGAACTTTAAGAAGTCTTTTATTAGCTTAGATATGAAGGTTGAAATGTGGAACGCTGCCAAAGCCCTTACTATTATTTAGTTTGGGAGATGTATGGAGCAACTGAAAAGTGATTGTAAGGAAGCAGTTGAACACTTGGTTAAGATATCATTTGTATTGGTTTAGATCCCATTTCTCACTAAAGTATAGATTTGATTTGCTATTAAATGATTATTGTGAAGTCTTCAGTGGTGCTCTCTAAGTGCTAAGGATAAACAAATACGTACTTGCCCTGAGATTATTAGGAGTCATGTACAACCTCCGCCCCACATAATTTGATCAACTATTTTTTACACGCGGATTAAGGATTTAAGTGGTATATTGTGTGTTTTTCATTATATCTTTCAGAGAGAGGATGTAAAGAAAGTGGGCCAGGAAAGAAAAAATGAGTTAGTAGAGAGAAATGAATAAAAAAGTATAAGAAAGTGGCTAGGAGAGAGAAAATGAGTTGATAGAGATTTAAATGTGGAGAGAGAGAGAATATAAAAAGTGTAAAAAGGGTAAATATGTAAAAGTACCTACAGAATCTTTCAGAATTTGTAAATGAGTGATTTTTATGGGACGGTTCAAAATAGAAAGTTAATCAAATTATATGGGACGTAGGGAGTAATAGAGAGGGATATGAAGTAAAAGAAAGAGATGCAGAAGTAGAATGCTACATTATGTCGAAATATAGGAAACACTAGAGCCATTATAGTTCAAGTCTTGTCATTATCAATGTAGTTCGAATTGTGGCAGTCTGTATTATATGAGGGGTGCAAGTTGGCAAGGGTATGTAGTTGACTTGTAATAAAGACATATAGCTGCTGGATATAGGGTTCATCGGAAATTCCTTGTGCACATGCCATTTCTGTCATTATCAAGGAATTGAGTAAAAAGGGACTTCATTTTCGCGTATTCTCTCACTTGTTTTATGTATCTCTGTCCATCTGAGGGGATCGAGTTCCCATGTTCCATAGAGCTCCTTACTTGGGATCACAAAAGAGGATTTCCAAAAAAGAAGCGTAACCATATGAGGAGTTTCCTGCTAGTAAAGCCCAAAACCTTGATAGGTTTTTTTTAAGAGGAAGCGAAAATAATGTGTTTTGGGTTTTAGGGAAGAGTACAAGAGTGTGAGAGAGGACAAGAGGAACTACTGGCAACGGAGACGGTGAAAGGTGCTACTGGTGAGAGTCACAGTCGAATTCGAAGGTGATGGAGTCACGTCACAGGGATGAGGCGATTTCGGCGACGGCGAGAGGTGCCTCCGGGGACAGCGAGAGGTGCATGATTGAAGGTAGTAGAGAACCGTGGAGGGGTGTGAAACCCATAAAACCTAAGGGGATTAATAGGGTTATTGAAAATTAATGGGGAATTTAATCTAAACACAATCATAGATCTCAATCAAGTCAATGAACATTTCAATCAAGAAGATAACTACACAATCATCAAACAATAAGTAAAGAATTTGAGTAGAGATACTTGACAATGAGATTTAAATGATTCGGTTTGAACTACTCTCAAACCTACATCTACCTTTTCAAGAAAGTCCCTTACAAGAGCACTAAAATCCACTAGTAACAATCTTCTTGGGGGTCAAGATAAAAACGACTTAGTGATATCGCCAGACCAAGCAAAAGCTTTGAATCCACGAAGCTCACCTAGACTTGACAAACCCAAGCCTTGATCACAATCCTTGTACAAAGAGTAATTGTGTGTAAAGAAACCCTCTTAAAAGGAAATGAGTACAAATGAAACTCTTGTACAATAAAGAGATGAGAGAATTGATGACATAAAGCATTCTCATTCTCAATCAAAGATTTGCTCAACAAAATACTCTCTTTAATGATGTAAAATCATGAAGACAAAGGGATAAAAGTTTAATCTATGAGCCTTGATATTTCTCTAATGAATGGAGGCTTAAAATGCGGTTTTTGTAACGTATGATGAAGCTCCAAATCATATATATAGGGAGGATGTGAAATATAGTCACTATAAGCATTAAATGTGCAAAAAAAACTGATGCAGTCGGCTGTTTTTGCAATGGAGTCATTTGTATTCCTCAAACTAGTCGTTAAGGTGTTTCCCCCACAAAATAGCGGTTGAAACTGAAATTCCAACAATGCATCAATGCAGACTGTATTACCTTACAGCCTTAAAATGAAGTCTACTATATTGGCCAGCAACCTTGCGAAACCCACTTTTCATTTTGGGCATAGCTTTTTTTAGAAAAATCGGATTGAGGTGTCGTCTTTTGTGTTGGAAAGCTAATGAAATTTTTTATCAAGCGATGAAAAAATTAGCTCTTTTAGAAAGTCTAAGTTAGGTCCAAAGTTCGCCCATTTTTATGAAACACACTTATATGAAATGTCATAAACTCACATGCAATAAACAAGGAGCCCTACGGTCATTTCATGCCATATTCATCAATTCAAGTATCAAACTAAGACTAGTAACATTATAGTAACGATCAATCACAATCAAGAGTTACTTAGTGTATGTAATCTTTGACATTGGACTTGATGAATCTTTCTTAACATCTCAACTATACCTTTAAGCTCATTTGTCTTTAATTCACATATCCAACTTCTCAAATTGCCTTCATGAGTGTTTATGTAGTACCTACTAAGAATTTATTCAAAACACATTAAAACATAATCAATGTATTGTTATTGTCAAAATAATATCTAAGTTGAGATTATCCTACCATAGGGCTAACAGAGTTCTAGGAAACGAAAGGCTGAAGCCGAAGTGAAGTCTTTGGTTTTTTGTTTGTGTTTTACTAGTAACCAATTTAGACTTGCGGGTTGAGACAACTAAAACATTCCGTGACCCTTATTAGAATGATCAACCCAATTTTGACTTGTGATCAACCCATAGGAGGCACGGGTTTGGTTTGGGTTGACTCGGAGTGGCTAAAAATCAATTGTTGGTTTGGTAAATTTTTATTGGCCCTAGTCAAGGGGGGCCTTCTAGACCTTGATAAGGCCTGCAGGTTGGGTTGGGGACAAACTTTATTTTTTTGGCAAGACCGTCTAAATTTTGAACTTATCTTAACTGATGTGCTAATATTAGTTGGCTCAAAACTTTTACTTTCAGTTATATACTCAAAAAAAGGCTTGGAGGTGTAGCTACTATTCACAATTTGCAGTATTATGTTACCCATGACTTTTGGTCAAACAATATATTCTGTAAAACAGCAATATTACAACCTTCAAATGTATTTTGCTCCAAAATTGACCAGCACTTCCTCTGCCCCGTCAGTTCTCCACTTCTAAAATCATGCCCACGAGTACAAGTACTTGTTGGAAGATTAAGCAACATAACATATCCACTGAATTTACACCATCCAAGATTAAGCAACATAACATCAGCACCTGAATTTACCCAATCGTAATGGCCACACTTTTATATTTTGTGTTTTAAATTCGATCCCCAGAACAATGTTGCACCCAAGGATCTTGCTCTTGAGAAATGAGAAATCTGAAAAGAGAAGAATGTTCAATGAGTAATGTCAATAACTTTCCTCGTATATAACAGGCAAAATGGGTTTTTTGTTTCACCTATGCAAACAGTAATAGACGTGAAACTATTTATAGGACCCCGGCACAAGGGGGGTTGGTCGCTCAGCGACTAGACATTTGAAAATAGCAGCAGTAATATGTTCATAACCGCTATAAAGTTGAAACTAATTCCAACAGTAACTAGCAGCAACAGTAACCATAATAAAAAGGGGCAACGTACAAATTTATTTAGCCGGAAAATGGTGGGCTACAGAAGGAAGTAATGTGCAGGATACATAAAATGTTGCAATTATCGCACCACGGTAGCAGACTAATTATCTAGTACATGTGCATTTAATGCATGTCAGGTGAGGTTTTCATAACAGTGTGTGCGACTCATGCACATGTCAATACATTTTTCGTATATCTTTAGTTCTCATTGTTCTGCAACCAGAAGTCCTTCAATACAAACAAATCAACATACACGTTCCAATTGATAGGGACTAAACCAGAAGACTCTGTAACGTCCCTATCGATAGGGGAAATGGCCAGTTCTCAAAAGGGTAAACCATTATTTTACTCCTTTCGGTTTGACAAAAATGTTCCGATGTTTAACTTCCATTGCATCATGTGACCAGATTTACAGGGCAAAACGTAACGAACAAGAAGATCCTGAAAGAACAATAAACCACAAAAAAAAAATTACATGTTTCTTAAGGGCAACACTAGGAGGCTAAGATAATTTTGTTGTGTGCTTGAGAATGAGATAGAAATGCATTTCCAACTCTAAGTCGTACAAGCTACGAAATAGAGAATTTCAGAAGGATATTGAGAGAGCAGAAGTCTCTGCTTGTTTGGGATATTGATAAAAATTAGATGAATGAGATGAAGATTAGTAGGAGCAAACAAGTCTCCGCTTGTGTGGGATTTTAATCAAAATTAGATGAATGAGATGGAAAGCAATATAACTAAGATAATTGCAGCAGGCTCTCCTTCCTGTAAAAGCTTGTTAAAATGCAGTAAAACACGATTTTTAGCTGAGTGAACAGACAAATCAAATAAAAAATCAAGGTTATTTCAGTCTGGTAGAATATGAGGTCCATGTAATACAAACTCTGAATGTAAAAATCCTGAACGCTGGGTAAGTGGAATGAAATTCATGCCTTGGAACTCTGCAAAATGCAAAGCACCCTTGGAACTTCAATGCGTGGAATGTGGATTATTTCTTCAGTATCTTTGCAGGGGAAGGGGAGGGAGCGGGATGGGGAGGTGGGTGGGGGGCGAAGAGCTACAGATAGTTTATTATCTGCTTATAAAATACTAAACAAGATGGTGTGCTCGGAACTCTTTACGTAACTATTGGCGTATGGCTCCTCAACGTCTTGTAATAGTATGGCTCCTCAACGTCTTGTTTGGTGCATTTGACAGGAAATAAATAATCGTATCTTTGAAGGACTTTATGCTTTAGGTTAACCTGGTCTCTCTATACTCGCTATTCAGATTATGTATGATTTGTGGTTAATTTCTTTCCATTTGGGGTTCTTTTTTTCCGGTTAATTTTTTTATACACTATGTTACAAGGTTTGGCGCCATCTGATGGCGTTCTGCTATACATTAACTAATTAAAACAAGTTAAACAGAACAAGGACAATCATATCTTCGGTCTGTAGTCTGTAAATATTGGACTCACATATGGACATATCATTGCCATAGTAATAAGCTGCATAATGACTTTGCATCTCGCTGACCTTTAAATGTTAGTGTCACCACCTCACGGCATCCTAGTACATATACATATATGACAACATACTCCCTTGTGTCATAAATATGTTGCAGGTTTTTTGAATCGAACGTTTTATGGGAAATTATTTTACCAAATTCACCCTTCCGATAAAGGGCATGTACGGCAAATTATGCCAGTGTGTAATCTAATTTCCAACATGGTTGCAAAACTTTGACTGGTGCCGAAAACATGGAACCGAAGGAGTAATAACAATAATATTTATTGGGTGGTGGCCACAATTAGGAAAAGGTAAGGGACCATCGTGTGAGAGACAGTCTAGTTATATCCAAGTAAAGCCTTTAGATGCTCCAGCAATGATAGGTAGATTTTATGAAGTTAATGGGGTAAGAGGAGGTCAGGGCATAACAAAGAAAACATAGGGACGAGAGAGAGAGAACACAAGATTGCTAGGGGTTTAAGTACATGCCTAAGAAAGGATTCATGTAGCTGAAGCTAAAGTAGTTTGGGAGAACTGCTTACTTGAGTTCAGTTGACTATAATATCGACGCTGCAACTTCATGAAAATTTTTGAATTTCCGCTTAAATGTAGCTCAAAATAATTTGACACAGTATTCAAATTTTAAAGTTCTGCCTAACTGAGAACACTAAGTTCCATTCAGGTCAAAGCATGTGCAAAGTGCTAAACAAACATTAAGAAGGAAACCATGGACCTCTTAACGCTCCAGGTCATGCACCAGATCTCAGTAAAGCCTCGTACTTAAGTAATCACACTAACTTCAAATTTCACGGATTTCTAAAAGATGGATCAAATGAAAGATACGTAGAACAAAAAGTTAGCTACTTCGTCTAAGGAGTAAGAAAGATAATATATTGAATGCAGTCTCAATTGTACTAACATAATACCTGATCAAAGTAGGACAAGAATGTCATAGTTTTAGCACACATGGTGACAAAAACTTTTAGCACATATATGCACTTTATTTGGGCTGAATAACTTTTTTTGCGCGACTCTGGCTTTGAGATCAGCCGTTTTCATCTTCTCATTTTGGACAGACTGTTAATTTGCCTATAAAAAGGCCTCTATCTAACTTTATCAAGAAGTCCGTGGATGATGTAGATTTTCTCCTAATCTAAGAATCTCACCGAGCAGATTGTAAGGTTGTGTTCTCTTTACCTTGTGTATTCTGCGCATCCTATTCACTCATAAATGTTCCCTGCTTTACTTGCTTCCAAAATAATGCATCTAGATAATCATCTTACATGTAGTGTGCTTCTTTACAATCTCATCGATCAAGATGGCTTCTTAAAACCAAACGCTTAAGCATCAAGGAGACACTCCTTCAATAAGCATCTTCTCAAATGTCTCCAATCTAAACCTTTAAATTCCTTCACAAGGAGGGATGGACTTTAGGGCAGGCAAAAGCCTGGCTCCATCCCACCCCAGATGATGTACTTTTGGAAGATGTCGGCCGAAGTAAATGGTGTGCATTGATGGTTTTGGCGTAGTAGGATTCCAGGCTGGATGAAGTTGGAATAAATATAAGATGCGGCAGAGTACCCAATTGTCATTCTATTCACCGGTGTCATACCATAGAATGTACAAAGTATGACTTAACGATTCATGGATTGCCAGATTTATCTTAATGTACCTACAAGTGTGAGCTTCATTTACGATCATGCATTTTGGTTCTCCAATTTTAACCCTAAGATAAAAATTGACACAGCAATCATCATCATCAAAATCGTTTTCATCTAAAGTGCTAAACAGTTTAAGTTCATTGGCGTATCAAGTCACAATTTCCCAAGGGGCAGATGGCAACAGAAAAACTCATCCTCGAGAATTTAACTTAATTCCCTGTACTGAAAGACACACCCACACAAATGTGATTCAAATGTAAAGCATTCACCTGAACAATCTGAGTACCCTACAACTTCTTTCGCAGTATATACACATCGCTCTCCTCGTAGGCGTAATCGGGGTGCAAATGTTCGTGCGGCACCTTTTCTGCATCGAAAACTCGACCACATACATCCCAAAACAGCCGGTGAGCCTCCGGCAACCTGATCTGGTACCCTAGCAGCACCACCCCGGTGTCGGCCACCAGCGCCTCCATGGCCGACACCAGCGGGCCCACCGACTCCTCTATGTAAACAACATCGGCTGCAATTACGAAGTCGAACGCCGGCCCCATGGTTTTGAACTGGTCCGGTTTGTCCCAGTAAAGCTGGGCCGATTTTAACATCCGGCCCACGACGGGCTTGTTCCGCTTGAGGTTGCGCCTCAGGGCCGGCATGACCGGAGCGATGTCGGTGAGGACGACATCGCTCAGGCCAAGGAGGAAGAGGCCCATGCCGGCGGCTCCGCAGCCGGCGCCGAGCTCGATGCCACGCTTGCGGCGGAAGTCGAGGAGGGCGGCGTAGGGGTTGGCGTCCGCGTCTGCCGGGGACCGGGTCTGGGGGTGCCAGCGCTCGGCGAACTTGACGAGGACGAGGGAGCAGGGCCAGACGGTGGTGCCGACGTGCATCGAGCCGTTGTCTTGCTGGATCGAGAGGTGAGCATTGTTGACAGTGAGCTCGATTACAGGCGAGTCCGTGAACCGCATTTCTCTCCTTTCTTTCTAAACCCCTCTCACTCCTGCCTTCTCTTTGCTAGGGCTTACAAGTCCAGTGTCCTTCTGCTTTTTCTTTTATTACCGGTTAAAATCGGGGTATCCACGAAATCAGACCCCCCCGTAGAGATGTCAAACGGGCCGGGCGGCCCGCGGGCTGGCCCGACCCGGCCCGGTTCTGGCCCGGGCTGGCCCGGCCCCGTCGATGAACAGTAGAGGCCCGCGTGCAGAGGGCCTGGACCAGGCCTTCAAAATCTGGAAAATCGGCCCGACCCGGTTTTGGCCCAGGTTTGGCCCGGTCTGCGGCCCGGGTTTGGCCCGGTTTTGGCCCCACTTTTTTGAATCTTTTGCTTTTCCCCCCCTTTCTTCCACCCCTTTTCCAAACTTCCACTTTTACCCCCCCAACAGCTATATAACGGCTAGTTTGGGGGGTATTTTAGTCTAACCTATATTTTTCAACTCCTTTACACTCTTACCCTCCCCAACAACTATAAACGGATAGTTTGTAGGGGTATTTTGGTCTTTTGTGAAGTTTCTAAAATCTATAAATTCACACCATTTCTCTCTAATTTTTCACACCAATCTTCTTACTCTCTTCTTACTCTCACAACAAACTTTACTACTATTTTCTTCTCCAATTACTACTCTTGCTAATTACTACTAGTATTTACTAATTACTACTCTTGTTTATTAATTACTAGTCTTGCTAAATTCTTTTTAATTACTAACTCTCTAATATTTGTTACTCGTTCATTCTTTTAATTGTTATTTCTTATTACTACTAGTATTTACTAATTACTACTCTTGTTTATTAATTACTAGTCTTGCTAAATTCTTTTTAATTACTAACTCTCTAATATTTGTTACTCGTTCATTCTTTTAATTGTTATTTCTTATTACTACTCTTATATTTAGTTACTCTTATTATTTCTTATTATTACTAACTTTGTATTTAGTTACTCTTACAAAGTTTAGCGTGAAATATGTCTGGAATAATTAAGAGAATTAGGCGTGCATCGTCATCACGAAAAACATCATCATCATCGCAAGCACCACCACCAGCACAAGCGCCAGCGCCACGGCCATCAGAAACACCAATCCAAGCACCAACACAACCATTCGTTCGTGGACGAATGAGTACAGGCTCTATGATAGATACCCAAGCCAATTGGGAGTTCAATCAAAACATTCCAGATTTTGAATACACGCTTGATGAAGACCCCCCGCATTCTAGTCAAGGACGCAGCTCGGTTGGCGAAGCTACTACTCAGTGGCATAATCTCAACCCTATGCCTGGTCATGATGAAGAAGGGCCGAGCAATGCCTCCGATAACGTGCCAGAAGTCCAAAAGGGGAAAAAGAAGAAAGCCGAGTGTTGAAATCATTTCGACGTAGTTACGGTGGACGACACCCGAAAAGCTCGATGTAAGTACTGTCCAGTGTTGTTAAAGGCGCAGGCGCACCTAAGGCGCAAAAGGTCCCTGGAGCCTAGGCGCAAGGCGCAGGCGCGCGCCTTTTCGAAGCGAGGCGCAATATTAAAAAAAATAAAATAATAAAAATAATAATACACAAAAACAATAAATTATGTAAAAAAAAATAACGTGACAATTAACAAACTTTCAAACACTAAAAAAAGTTTCAAATTCCAATGCATCATAATCTAACAAGTTTCCAACATAAGATAAGTCTTAAATCCAGTACAAATAACAAATCACCAAACACTAAGTGAACATAACACCAACATCCTCATCATCGCTAAGGGCCAAGGCAACAACATTTTCTTCAAATGGAATCATAGGCTCCAAGTCCGGTAGAGATTCCTCCTCGACTTCGTCTTCTTCATCGACCACGTGAGCTGAAGGAGTAGATCTACTTGATGTGGCAGCCCCATCTGATGACGACCTTACACTTCTTGCTCTTGACCTCGAATGGTAGTTCGGCTCCATGCCACCTAAAGGGTCACTTTGAAACACGTCACCGTCTTCGTCTGCATCTTCATCCGGCCTCCCAAGCAACCATTCATTACTTTCATCGATATTATCCAATAAAATAGGATCAATTGTGTCACGTGAATTGTATCGTCGCTTTAACGCTCTATTGTATTTCACAAACACCAAATCATTCAAGCGACTTTGTTCAAGCCTATTCCTTTTTTTGCTATGAAGCTGTAAAGTACAATACACAAATTGATTACTAGTCATTGAGTATGAAATAAATACGAATTTTAGCATAAAACTTTACTAATAGATTATAACTTGTTGGACTCACATGCTCAAAAACGCTCCAGTTACGTTCACAGCCAGAAGCACTACAAGTGAGACTCAAAACCTTTATTGCAAACTTTTGCAAGTGAGGCGTTGATGATCCTTACGAAGCCCACCATTCCGCTGTTCAATAAATAAAAATTGCAAAACTAATAAGTGAAGTAACTATTCATTAATTTATACGTTAGAATGAGCACTATAAAACAAAAACAAAAATTAGTACCTGGCGCTTTTCTATCTCTCATCCTCTTTGACATGGAATTCCCAAATAGACCATTCGCTCTCTTATACTTACTCAATTCAGTGTCAATTGCATCTTGTACTGCCATATCAGGGTTCAACCTTTGAATGCAATCATACAAACCCGTCATAACTGTTTCATCACTCTCAATGTCTGGGGTAGAGTAATAGTACTCCGGGTTCAAGAAATAACCAACTGCATGCAAAGGACGATGGAGTTGAACACTCCATCTACTATCAATGATCTCATAAACCTCCTTGTACTTCAACTCGTTCCCTTGGAAAGCATTTGCAATAACATCTTTAGCTTTATCCATTGCCTTGTAAATGTATCCCATTGGAGGTTTTTTCTCACCATCAACCAATCTAAGTACCGGAATAAGAGGGCATGCTACCTTTAAAGTATATACAACATTGTTCCAAAATGAAGGCATTAATACTATTTTTGCCGCTCTTTTGCCTTGTAGTTCCTTTGACCATTTGCTATTGGCCCACTCTTCCGATGTAAACATTTTTTTCAAGTTATTTTGCTCTTCATGAATCCTTGACAAAGTGATAGTGGCAGTTGCAAATCTCGTTTTGCCAGGCCTAAGCAACTCTCTTCTTGCAAATTTCCTTAACAAGTTTACAACACCCGAGCGATTATATATGTAACCGTTCAAAACAAGAGCCTTTTGAAATGTTGACTTCATCTTAGGTAACTTAAATATGTCCTCTAAAATCAAGTCAATGCAATGCGCAGCACATGGTGTCCAAAACAAGTGTGGAAAATCACGCTCCAATAACTTGCCTATCATATAAAATTGCAAAAAATAAATTAATAAAATAAATATCAGACTATCTAGTATCTAATAATATTGTACATTTATTAAAACTTAAGTTACTTGAGCAATACTATATGTAAAAATGTACTAACCTGCCTTTACGTTGTTTGAGGCACTGTCAGTGACAACTTGAACCACATTCTTCGGCCCGACCCTTTCGATAGTCTTCTTAATCAAATCATACATCAAGTCTCCGGTCTTCGAATGTTCGGAAGCATCAACAGATTCAAGAAACAAACTTCCTCTAGGACTATTCGCTAAAAAATTAATCAAAGTCCTTTCTCTCTTGTCCTTCCAACCATCGCACATAATCGAACAACCGGTTTTCTCCCATTCTTCTTCATGATCCTTCATCAGTTTACGCGTATTATCCACCTCTTTCTGTAGTAGGGTAACCCTAATCTCATGATAACTTGGTGGCTTCAAACCCGGACCATACTGCCCAATAGCTTCAACCATAGCTAAAAAGCTGTCAGAGTTCATGGCATTGAATGCAATCCCCACATCATAAAAAAATCTTGCTATTGCACTACAAGCCCGATTTCTCATCTCATTTTTTGCTTCTTCATTTTCAAACACCGTGGATTGCTTCATCTTTCTCTTTCTCACTACCTCTTCTGGATCCGGGGTGAAGTACACGTCCATTGGACCCTTAGCCTTAGGATTCTTACGAGAAGATTGACAGGAACTCCCGGTCGATGAAACTCCTTTTTTTCTCGATATCACAACTACATCGTCGTCCTCGTCCTCGTCCTCCTCATCATTGAAAACATTATCAAAACTAGGGATGCACTTAGCTAGTTCTTTCTTTTCTTTGATAGACTTTAGCACTTCTTTCATCTCATCTTTAACATGTTCTGGACACTCTCGGCACGTTGAAGCATTCCTATAACCTCCAGCAAGATGTTGCTTATGTCGATAAATACCGCCCTTAGTAATTTTATTACAAAAATTACAAGTGACTGCATTTTTGTCGCTTGGATTAGAGATACGTCCATATTTCCAAGCTGGGTCCTTTGTATCCGTACTAGGCGTCGTCGACATGTATATTCCTACTATATTCCTACAATTGAATTATATGATATCATAACACTAAATCAGCAATCTCATTTCATGCAATCTCATTTTCAGCAATCTCATTTCATAATTCATATACATAAACATGTTCAGCAATCTCATTTCAATCTCATTTCATATACATAAACAGTTTCAGCAATCTCATTTCATATACATAACATGTTAAGCAATCTCATTTCAACAGCCAATAATTTGCTCAATTTTCAGCCAACAACAGCCAACAATTTGCTCAATTTTCAGCCAACAACAGCCAACAGTCCAAGTCCAACACTCCAACACTTGAAGGGGAAAAGGAACATGGAGAAAAAGCTCACCTGAGACTCGAGATAGACCAGCAATGGAGAAGAGGACCAGCAGAGCAGCTGCGACTGGACGGCGACGGGTTCTGCGACTGGACTGGACGGCGACGGGAGAATGTGTGAGAGCTTTGGTCTGGATCTGGAATTGCGACGTGAATAAGCAGATTTTGGGGTTTATGTTAAAGAGCAATCGACGGCCATGGTGAAGCCACGAAGTCCAATCCAACGGCTAAAAGATCTGCGCCTGGCTGTGCGCCTCCACCACCGCGTCGCGCCTGGCGCCCAGGCGCCTAGGCTCAATGGGCGCGCGCCTTCTTGAACGCGCCGCGCCTAGGCCTAGGTGAGGCGCTAAGTGGGAGCCTGGGCGCGCGCCTTGCGCCTAGGCGCGCGCCTTGCGCCTGGGCGCGCGCCTTGCGCCTAGGCGCGCGCCTTTTATAACACTGGTACTGTCTTAAATTATTTTCGACTGGTAGTGGTAATGGACATCTTAACAGGCATTACCCTCAGTGTGCACCTCGACAAGGCCACGTCGAACCTACCCAGACGCAGTTATCTTTTGACGGTAAGTTATTTGTTTATAATCAGTGAGAGCAAAGAGACGGTCTCGCTGAATTTGTTATTCATGATGAACAAGCCTTTTCTTTTGCCGATAATCCTAAGTACTCTAGATATATGAACACATACGTCCAACCTTTGTACAAAAAGGTTACTAGAAACACAACTAGATCCGATGCACTCCGACAGTACAAGGCTGCTAAAGCACGCCTTATCGATTATTTGGATAAATTTGACGGTAAAGTTAGTCTTACTTCTGATATTTGGCAATCTCCTTATACTTTTGTTAGTTATTCTTGTGTGACCGCTCATTGGATTGATGCAGATTGGGTTATGCACAAGAGAATCATCGCTTTCGAGCACTTCCCTTATCCGCACGATGGAATGAACATTGTTATTCTTATATTAAAAGCATGCACCACATTTAAAATTAAGGATAAGATTATGAGTGTTAGTTTTGATAATGCTTCTAATAATAAAGCTGTTATTGCAGCTTTAAAGGAGACGCTTCAACCTGTACTTCATGGTGAATTATTTCATGTTCACTGTGTTTGTCACATTATTAATTTAATTGTTCAAGATGGTTTAGCTGCTGCAGGAGATATTCTGCTCAAAATGAGGGGTATGACAGCGTATGTTAATGGCTCGAGTTTGAGAACACAACAATTTAAAACGTTGTGTGTTCAATATAATATGCCTCGCAGGAGAGCAGTTACAGATGTGGTCCACAGGTGGAACTCTACATACCACATGCTTTTACACATTCTGGCATACCGAGAAGTCTACACGCATTTTTTACTAACCCAGTTTCCAGCCGGCTTGCCAACTCAAGAGGAATGGCAGATGGCCACATACCTAGCTAAATTTTTGGAGGTATTCTACACGTCTACCAATTTATTATCTGGTACGTACTATCTCACCTCTCCTCTCGCTGTAATAGAAATTCTGAAGATGGCTACAATGTTAACAAAATGGAGATATATAGGACCCTTTAGGGAAATAGTACAAGTGATGGATAAAAAATTTAATAAATATTGGAGTAAACTGCCTGCTATTTTTACTGTGGCTACTTGTTTAGATCCTAGGTTAAAGTTGCATGGCGTGAACGCCTCGATACAAGAGATATCGAAATTAATGCGCTACACAGCAAAGGACACAACCTTGCTCACAGCAAAAGTGAGCAAGAGGTTTGAGGACTTGTTCAACCTCTTTCGTAATTCTGCTGACGTGCGCGGGCGAGCTACATCATCATCCACTGCTGAGAGGTATTATGCGCCATACCTTCAAGGCTTTGAACATCTAGGAGCAAGACAACTACCAGGTGAAGGTACTTTTAATTCGGGAGGTTCGTATAATTTTTCCTCTTTTAATGAGATTGGTGTATATATAAATACTGATCATTATTCTGATTTATCAAGGCAAGAACAGGTTAATTTTAATTTGTTAAATTTTTGGAAACAAAATCAAAACATGTATAAAACTTTATCCCAAATTGCACGGGATGTACTGCCAGTGCAAGCCTCCACGGTTGCTTCAGAGTCGGCATTTTCAGCAAGCGGGAGGGTTTTGGATGACAGGAGGAGTCGTCTTAACCCCGAGTCGCTCGAGCTATGTGTATGTTGGAAGGATTATCTTGATGCGAATTACCGCGAGCAAGATAAACCGATTGATGATAGGAAGAGCAGTGACTCGGATATTGAAATATTTCTGGATGATTAGGTAATTTGTTTTTATTTTCCTATTTTGATCCTTTTGGTTGACGCTGCAGATTTCTTGATCTTTGATTGCTGATATTTTGGATAGACATGCATTATTATTTTGATTGTTAGAGTTTTAAGAATAAATTTTTTCACAAAATATACTTTTTTACCATATATAAAAAATAAATTTTTACAAGCAAGATATATATTTTTCGTATATATAAAAAAATAGGTAACTTCGCCTATTTGTATACAAGCAGCCGGTCCAAGCCCGGATAAAAGGAGGAGGGCCTATGAACACATTTATTATTTTTCTATATAAATTGTTATGTGTTAAGATTTTATTAATAAAGCTCACCAAGAAGAGTATGAAAATGTTTAACATATAATAAAAAATATAATGGCTAACAAATATTATTATTATATACATACATACATATGTATATTACTTATAATGAAATAAAAGGATAAAGATTAGGTTCGTTCAATTGTGAATATTGCCTAGAGATGAAATTTAAAATTGAATAACAAGAAGAAAAAAAAAAAGGGCCCGGGCCCGGCCCAAGCCCGGCCCTAGATATTGGGCCTAGGGCCAGGGCCTGGACTGGGCCTAGGTTTCCCTTCGGCAGGCCCGGCTCGGCCCGGCCCGGTTGGCAGCCCCACTGGCCCGGCCCCACAGCAAGCCGATGGGCTTGGGCTGGGCCGGCCCAAGCCCGGCCCTTTGACATCTCTAATCAGACGTAATCTATATAATATATAATAAGCGAAGCGAAAAAAGTATTGATAATTTCTTTACGCGATACGTCATCGCTTCTTTTTATGACACGTCATCAGATCCTTATTTTAAGATTAATTAACTTCTATATTAGTAAGTCTTATTTTATTTAAAAACAAATTGTAATCATTCTAAAATTCTACCTAAATCAATATACTAATCTATTAAAACTTCTTTTTGACAATTATGTCCTTGAAATTCAAAAACTAATTCTAATTATGTCGTTGAAATTCAAAAACTAATTCTAATCATTCTAAAACTCAATCTTATCATTATACTAACTTATTAGGACTTAATATTGGTTATTGTATCTTCAAAATTACTATCTAATATGAGTATAAAAACTCATATATATAAAAAATCGAAAATAATACTTTTGATTCAAAAAAAAAAATCCATTTAAAAAATAATTCTAATCATTTTAAAACTCTACCTAATCAATATACTAATTTATTAAGACTTCATTTTGACATTTATGTCCTTAAAAGTGTTTTCTAATATAAAAATTAAAATCTATAGACCCAAAAAATAACTTATGAGATATAGAATAAAAACGTGATCTAATAAATAATTTAAATTTTGATATGATCCTTATTTTTATATCTAATTAATTTTGCAGGAGTAATGAGGGTTTTTGTAAGCCTTATGTAATTCAAAAATTAATTCCAATCATTCTAAAACTCAACCTAATCATTATACTAACCTATTAAGACTTAACTATTGTATCTTCAAACCCACTCTAATATGGATATAAAAACTAGAATATTTTTGGTATAGAAGAAAAATTAATGTTACAATTAAGATTAAATAACTTTTGAGACTTAGAAAAAAAAAATTAATAACCTATTGATTTGAATTTTTATAGGTACCTTATTTTTATATTTGATTAATTTAGCAAGAATAATGAGGATTGTATAATTTATAAATTAATTCTAGACATTTTAAAACTAACATAATCAATACGCTAACTTATTATGACTTAAATTTGATTATTGTATTCTTAAAACCAGTCTTTAATGTGAATATAAAAATTCTTATATAGAAAAAACAAAAATAACATATTACATTTAGAAGGAATAAAAATGACGATAATCATCGTCAAAATTGAATAATGTGATATACAGATTTAATAAACAAATTATAAGTTGGCATTTTTACGTACTAGGCTTTAATTTGCCTACAATTTATTAATTAAAAATTTGTGATATAATTGTCCTGATATTTGTTAACCTTATAAATCTAGAAAATTAATTGTATAACGTTTAAACTCTATACTGCAAATATATATATTTACGTACTAGGCTTTAATTTGACTATTAAAACCTTGATTAGATTATCATGCAATTCTTGCGTAATATTTGCATACGCAAATATGTTTGTTTTAGTTCATTTGAACTTTAAGTTGAACGAATAATGAGCAGATTGTGTTACAGTACCGCTTTACAATATAAAAGAAAGCTTAAAGAACGTACAAATCTAGCGACGATAATGTAATACAATCTACTTAATATTGTTCTTTAAACATACAATTCCAAGGAACTAAAGCAAGCATATATACTTTTGTAAATATTTTGCAACAATCGCATGTCCATCTAATCAAGACTGTAATTTTAAATGTACATGATCATCTATTAGATATCATGTTTGTATTTTAATAAGTTGGTGATGTCATGAAATAATGATTCATGAAGAAGATAAGAATGAACTATAACATTTACGACTCTAAAGATAAAGAATTCTTAACCTAACTTTTCAAACTAAGAGACTTGGTTTTGAAAGGTTACAGGTTGGACTACTAAAAGAACTTAATAATAATATAGTCTTGACAAGTTATTACTTGAAACTGTTGCAAATAAAGTATTAAATTGTTTTACTAACAATTATAGTTTTAGCATAAGTAGATTTTTTTTTCATAGGATGTTAATCTCTTTTTGTTTCTTGAAATGTGGTATGCATTGATACACTTTTAGTAAATTTTAAAATATTTTACTAACTTACTCGAGCTTGACTCGTATCCTGAACTATAATATCTAATAACTGAGGCGATAAATGCAACGATAGCTCGTGACACCTCATTGCATTGTGTTTTTAACATAATAAGAGTTAAAAAAAATTAATGTTAAACAAATTAATGTTGCTAAAGATCTCCAAACATTATTTTAAATGGGGCCATTAGTTTTGCAAGTAATTAAATCGGTAAGTATATAGTAAACATTTAAATAATAAGCCTTATGCAATTCGAAAATCAATTCGAAACATTCAAAAATTTCTAACAAATATATTAACCTATTATTACTTTATTTAAATATTATAAATTGAAAAATCTCTCTAACATGAAATTTTATCATGTAAAACAAAAATTACTTTAGAGTTTTATTTAATAAGACAAATAGGTTTTATTTCAAATTCATATTTAAGTTTTCTATATATTCAAATATGAATATAACTTGATAATTATGTTGGTGAAAAATTTTGGTCAGTAATTTGATTACTCTAAAGTTTTGCGCTATCCTATTTAGTCGCATTGGTTAAATGCAAAAAATAACATATGTAGATTCTATATGAGATATATTAAAAAATATAGTATAAATTTAAATTCTTAATTATGTGAGCATTTCTTAAATTCAACTAAAGTTTTGAACCAATTTTTTCATGGTACTTTTATTGTTAGTAATTAAACTCTTAAGCATTCTAAATCCTGCATTAGCAATATATATACCATTTATGATTTTATGTTAACTTTTATAATTCTGAATAGAATTGCATATAAAATATAAAAAGATATTAGTTATGTTGTGATGAATAAAGACTAAAACTTTTGAAAACCTTATTATATTCGAAGATAAATCTTACTTAGTAAGCATGCTTAATGTATATATTGTAAAATCTTAGTTAAATTTTGTTCAACAATTTCCTTACTACGAGGTTTTGAACTATCCTATATATATAGACATGGTGGTTAAACTTTTTAAACTTTATATAATTACCTCATGCACTCACTGATTACTATTTCTGTATACTTTGTTGGTAGATTTCATTTGCTTCTAAAAATACCACATCATCCTTAGTTAATTAGTTGTGTTGATTAACTTTTATAAATCACATGATATAAACAAATATATGGACCAAAATTTTCTCTATCACAATTAAATTAATATGTAATTAATCTTATGGGCAACCCGTTCAAAGGTACAAATTATTTTCATAAGATACTTATAAAAATAATAAAAATGTCTTGTGTAATAGCAAATTGATCTCAATATATTCTCCGGATATTTTTACTAGCAGAATTTACTTTTTCTTTTTTTTGTGTACTAAATAAACTTTTAATTTTTGTTCATCTATATAGTTACCAAATCAGAATTAGCAAATATGCACAAGGACATTGCTTATTGATATTTCACCAGAAGTTATTTTATTACAAGAAAGTTCAAGCTAAATATGAAAGTTACTATCTTTATGAAATAATTATAAAATTATATAGTTGTGCAAAATGTTTTATATTATGCATTTCAAAACTACTAAAATAAATTAATGTTAATAAAGCGTCTCGTGCTTGGCACGGGATTCTGGGCTAGTTAATTATAAAGCGGGGAAATGAGACGTAGTTAATTATAAAGCGGGACGAGATATCGTGGGCCAGATGGTTAGAGTTAATGAGTTGGAGGTTATTTTGTAACTAATAAACATTTAACACCTATTTAGTTCAAGAAAATGGAATTAGAGGTTTGGTAGATATAGAAGATGTCAATCAAATCCAAATACATTTAGTAAGATATACCTTTTACGTGGAGCTAATTGCGCTATGCCCATGGTTTTAAATCCGGGAATGGGGAACGTGACCGTGACGGTCATGGTCGCAGTGTAACAATATCAGAATGATTGATTGTGAATCTTTCTTAATGTTAGTAAATGCTTAAAAGATTAATCGCTAAAGTTTCGTGCTATGCACTGGAATAGTGTTAGTTAAAATCATGTGCTATACACGGAAATGATATTAATTAATTTGAAATGGAAGAATAGAGGTCATGGGATTGTTTGGTTAGAGTTCATAGGGTTGGAAGTAATTTTGTGGTCAATCAAAATTTAACACCTATTAGACTTATTTTAAAATTGTAAGAATTCAAGATAATAAGATTTGAGGTTTGAAAGGCATAGAAAATACCAACCAAATCCAAATATATATAGTGTAGACGACTTTAAAATATCTCATTTTTATTTTTTTAAAGTTTTGTTTAGATTTTTTGTTTGATGGCCAAAAACTTTTTTAGTTCTATAATAATTTTAAGCCAAGCGAGATTTATAATTAAGTCTATGTCAAAATCTAAGAAAATCATTAATTATTTGGACGAAACTGCAAGGTAAATATAATTTCACATAACACTATTTTGAATAAGTAGCCTTCTAGAGTCAAGCTCCGTAGGGGTTTCCAACAAGCCACAAGTTTCTCACATGTAAGGAAAAGCTCATCAAGGCTGAACTTGGAGACATGATCTGCAGGATTCCAAAATTTGCAAGCTGCCCTACACAGACTCATGACCGCCTTCAGATGGAAACATCCATCCAAGTGAAGGAGTTTTACCTTTTTTAAATAATCAGAGAAGGATCATCGATCTCAAATTTATCAGTGAGAATAGGAGTTGTTTGCCTCCCATAAAGGGTGTGTCTTGAATATAAACAGGGAGGCAAACAACTCCTATTCTCACTGATAAATTTGAGATCGATGATCCATAAAAGGTGTGTCTTGAATATAAACAGGGAGAAAACCCTAACTTGTATAGACGTATGATTGAAAATTTAAATTTTAAAAAAAAACTTATAGGACGAACCGAACAGTTTCCCTCTTTTATCTTTCTTTGCAAGAAATTCCTTTCTAACTAACCGTCCGACTTTACCATAAAAATTCCTTTTTGATGAACGTGTCAGTTTTATGTCCGAAACCAAAAAATTCAAGTACTCTTAGGACTTAGTCAGTGTTGAGTGGATTTTGGGAGGACTGGCCTATTTGCAAGCCAAACCCTATACCTATTCTCAACATAATCCAACTCCAATTTTTTCCCACAGCTGTTTTTCTTTATGTGCAATGTGTGTGCATGTACATCAAAACAAAGAGACTTTTCTTTCTGTGGTTGACTTGTCAGCAGGAGGAAAGGTGGTGGGCTCGTTGGTGGTGGTGGTGGCGGCCGTGGTCATGATCGGTGGTGGTAGAAAACTCGTGGCATTTGAGCATATATATATTTTTTTGTTCTTCTTGAACGAATTATTTGGTTAATCATCAAAAAACCATTACAATAATTTATTGAGGATGCATTTGCATTTCTGAAAATTGGCAGACAGTGATGGAGAGTGGAGGCCGAAGATGGAGGCCGGCAGTGGAGAGTTGCAGTGTATGAAAAAAAAAGAATAGAAGGATCACAAAGGATTTTAATTAAGACACCTCAAAACTACGTAGTTTTTGTCGCTGGCCTTAGGCAAGTTGCTTAAGGCTAGCAACATATTCGTTTTCCCATATATATATATATGGATGGAGCTGATAAAATGATAGCGCTAGAAACTTAACCCAAGTTGCTAGCGCGATCTGGCTGTCCACGGGCGAGAATGGACGGCCAGATCGTGCGCCACAACAGCGAATTTTTTCACCCTCCGCTACAATATGTAGCGGACGGCCAAACAGCGCTAGCAACTTGCTAGCGCTATCAACGGATTAGCTTCCATATATATATATATATATATATATATATATATATATATATATATATATATATATATATATATTATTGGTATCAAAAGTCAGGCAAAGGACTTCTACCTCGTCCTAACAGATACAATTTGAGGAAATCAATTGGTTCTTCTTCCTCACAACCCAGTCGAGAAGCAATGCTTGGTAAATTTGAGAATTCTGGCTATAATGCTCATGCCCATTGTCCTGATATCATCCAAATTGAGGATGAGGAACAAGATCTCTCACCAATTGAGGTAGCAAATAATTATCTTACCAATGGTTGGGCCTACCCCCAGAAGGCCTCCGGTAAATCCAGAGACTACTACGAAGAAATTCTTCGTTTGACAAAATCAGCCGTCTTTACTCATAATTTTGAGAAACCTCCTCGTCATTCTTCCAGTAATATTGAACTTCCATTTCAATTCTCAAAAATAGAAATCCTAAAGTTCATCACCAAAAGGCAATGGGGAATTGACCCCACCAGAATTAGAGAACTTCCACCTCACTTCTCCCCTCGCCATTACAATTATTTTGACTACATTGATGCTTGGAACCACGTCCTCCTTTACCAAAACCCAAGCCAGAAACATTCTTGGTTTATTTTCTTTTCCCGCAATTTTGATGGAAATTTTCCAAATTGGATTAATAATTGGTGGCTGAATTATGGACCAGATTTTGAGGAATGGCCCTCCACTCAGGTAACCGAAGCATATCAATTATATGCCCCTATGGTTAAAGGATTATCTAAATTACAGTTCATGGCAGACTTCGGTATCCCTTGGATTTTATGCTGGCAATACGCCATCCAGAAAAGCACCAATTCCTCACTTGAATATCCACCAACTCTGGTACGACAATTTGGGTCAAAATGGTGGCCTAAGTTCGATGATAGTCATTGCAACATCGAAGCAGTCACAGAAATATTTCCTACCTTAAAGGCTGCTAGTACTAAATGGAAATCTTATCCCAAAACAAAGTCTCATGCTCTCCACTGTGAAGCAGAATTTTCCAAAAGGAAAAATGAAATTCTTGGTCGCCTCAGCAAAGAAAAACCTTTCCTAAATAAAAGGGAATTACTACAGGTTGTTACTTTTGAAATGTTGAAAATGAGTGAAGAAGACTATAATGCTGATTCTGACAATTCTGCCAACAGTACCAAAGAGTCTAGCTCTGGGAAAGAAGGTTCTGACGAGCCTATAACAGACAATATGTCTACTGGACCAACGATAGACAATATGTCTACCAAGAGTGATACTCAGATATCTACAAAAAATTTAAAATTGAAACAAGTGGAGCACTTCCCTCCTTTGTGAAACAAAGCATAATGCTATTGACCAATAATACATGCTACTTTACCAAAAGCATGAATAATTATCACTCTATGAAAAGCAACACCTATGACGCATAATACATGCATGTTACTCTGACATATTGCTTTATGAAAAGCAACAACTATGACGCATAATACATGCATGTTACTCTGACATATTGCTTTATGAAAAAGCAAAAGCTGGCTGAATATATGCTTTTTCTTTCTTTAAAGTTGACAAGAGGTCTGAACGACTCCATCCTTATCCAGGACACGCAACCTTTTGTCGGTTACCAGTGTTACTTTTGTTAGTAACCAGGGTTTATGTTTAACCCCTCTTTCTTTTTTTGGCCTATTTATATCCTCCTTCTGTGTAAGGAGAAGGCACGAAAAAAATTTAGAGAGTATATCTCAGATAGCTCTAAGTGTGATCTCATATAGTTCTATAATGGGCATGAGCATTATAGCCAGAATTCTCAAATTTACCAAGCATTGCTTCTCGAATGGGCTGTGAGGAAGAAGAACCAATTGATTTCCTCAAATTGTATCTGTTAGGACGAGGTAGGAGTCCTTTGCCTGACTTTTGAGTCCGAGGGGGAGTCATTTTCCCTGCAAAAATTCTCGAGTTAAGAAATCAGGAAGAGCATTATCTTTTCCTTTAATAAATTCAATTTTGAAATCAAAAGATGAGAGTAAAGCCTGCCATCTAGCAAAAATCTGTTTTGAAGCAATATTTTTGACGTCTTTTTCAAGAACATCTTTAGCAGCTTTACAATCAATACGTAATAAAAATTCTTGATTTAAAAGATCTCCTTCAAATTTGAGAATACAATTAACTATAGAAAGAATTTCTTTCTTTATAGTAGAGTAATTCTGTTGGGCAGTATTCCAATGTCCAGAAGTAAAACGAACTAACTGTTCCTTACCGTCAATTTTCTGTTTCAAGATACCACCATAACCGATATCTGAAGCATCAGTTTCAACTATTTTGAAAGCTTCAGGAATAGGGAGACAAAGACAAGGTAAAGTTTTGGCTCTAAGCTTGATCCTGCGAATTGCTTGAGTGTGGACAATAGTCCAAGGTTGAGGATTCTTTTGGAGTCTTTGATACAGGACTTTAGTATCTTTGTACAGATCTTGATAGAAGTCTGCGATATAGTTGAGGCTACCAAGAAATCTCTGAAGTTGGGTTTTTTCCCTAATCTCATCAGGAAATTTGGAAGCAAATTCAACAGATCTATCAATGGGGATAATAGATCCTTTTTCAATATTGTGGCCAAGGAATCTAATTTTTGTTTGGAAGAGACAAATTTTCTTGGCTGAAACAGCAAGACCATTATGCTTAATAATTTTAAGAAAAGTATTTAAATGCTTCCAATGCTGATCAATGGTCTGAGAATAGATGAGGACATCATCAATGTAGACAATTGAGAAATCCATGTAAGGATTAAAAATATCATTCATGATATTTTGGAATTCAGAAGGGGCATTTTTTAGTCCAAAGGGCATGACATTCCATTCAAAATGTCCAAAAGGAACTGTAAAAGCAGTTTTGTAGCGGTCCTTTTCATTAACTTGGATTTGCCAAAATCCAGACTTCATGTCAAATTTAGAAAAAATAGCGGCTTGATTAAGCCTATTTAACAAATCTTTTTTATTAGGGATGGGATACCTAATCCATCTTAAAGCTTTATTAAGCGGTTTGTAATTGATAACTAACCGGGGAACACCACGCTCCTTTTCAGCTTGTTTGTTGACATAAAAAGCCGGGCAGCTCCAAGGAGAGTAGCTTTTCCGAATGAGCTTCTTATCTAATAAATCTTGTATCTCCTTCTTGCAATGATTAAGGATTTCTTGACTCATTTGAATAGGGCGAGCTTTAGTGGGAATATCCCTTTCATTGAAATCGGGTTCATAGGGAAGATTAATAATATGTTGCTTGCGATGCCAGAATTCATTAGGGACTTCAGCACAAATTTCTGACTCAATAGTCTTTTGAAAATTATGGATTTTTTCTTTTTCTCGATCTAAATACCTATTAATTTTTTGGAACTTTAGATCCTCATTAAGAAAGCAAATTTGATTTTGCCTAAAGATAAGTTCTTTCTTAAGAGAATGGATGATCTGTTCTTGGGGCGGATTGATAAATTTAAAGCATATGTCATGATCTAAAGCTTTTGAGTGAATGCCTTTATCATCAATAGTCATGGGATTAAGAAGGGAGAGAAAAGGAGTGCCTAGAATAATGGATTGGCTTAAACCACGAACAACAATAAAGTGGGTTTTTAGGCAGATACCATCATTGCAAACCCAAGATTCAGAAATTTTATAATTAATTTTCATCCTTCCGTTGTTGGCAGTGGTAAGGGCTTGTCTGGTGGTTTCACAATACTTAGTAGGGACAAGGCCTTCCTTGATACAATTCAGGTCAGCACCAGAATCAATAAGGGCTATTCCCTCAAAAGTGAAGTCTTTACTGATAACAATTTTGATACTGACATACCATTTTTGGAAGACAACTCTGTCAATGCTGAGAATTTTCTGTTCCTTAGAAGGACTAGGGATCTTGGTGTCATTAAGATAAATTTCTTCTTCTTCTTCTTCACTTCTGACTTCTTCAATATTATGAAGTTCTAAGAGGGAAATTCTGGTGGAGAGGGTTTTAACATCTCTTTTGAGTGAAAGAATTTCTCCTTGAAGGTCTTGGATGGAAGGACCTTTGGGTTCTATGGTTTGGAGTCTGTCCATAACAGTAGAAAAATTAAAAGTATTTCCTATAGTAGGAATTTGCCTAGAATCATTAGGAGTAGGAAGGCTTTTTCCATGAAGATATTTAAAAATAACTTGTTTCTTCTTTTCGGGATCATCAATTTTGTCAAGAAGATCAAGTATAATGGATTCTTCAGAGGTAATGACATTAATACTTAAACCATTCATATCAAGGATTGCTTTATAGTAATCAGTTTTACTATTGCAATCATGACAGATGTCTTCATGGTCAGAACTATGGTTAGAAGAGCTGCAGGAGCTGTTGATGTCTCCATCAATGTTGTTAAGTTCCAAGGACTGATTATCTTCAGAATCTGAAGGATTTAAGAGGATTTTCATTTAATTGTTTTCTCAGGTCTTCATCAATGATGATCTCATTGATCTTTTGTTTGGTGTAACATTTGTTGGCATAATGGCCAGGCTTGCCGCATTTATGGCAAATAACTTTGGATTTAGAAAAAGATTTTCTTTTTGAAAATCTTTTAAAGGGTCTGGATGATTCTTCTTTTCTGTATTTTTTAGAAAATTTAGGTTTTCTAAAAGGTTTTCTAGTTTTGGAGACCTTTTCTTTTGTTCCATAATTAGGAACAGAAAGGGTATCATAACCAAATTGATAACAAAATTGTCCAAGCTCAGTTCATCCAGATTTATGTTCCTTTTTGAGCTGATTTTTCAATTTGATATCATTACATAAAACTAGGCCCTCAGCGCATATTTCGCTAATTAACTCTCCAAAAGTATAGAGGGAGAAAGGTAAAGCACCATTATGCTTATTCCTAATTCTAGTCCTAACTCTTTCACTAAAAAGGTTTGGAAGACCAGCAATAAACCTTTCTTTCCAGAAATCTTGCTGGGCATCACTTCTCTGATATAATTTGGATAGGAAGACATCCTTGTACCATCTGAAATGAGTGAGGGTAGGACACCTAAGATTAATAAGGAGTTCTCTGCCTCTTTCAAGAACAGTACTAGCGTTGCCTATAAAATGCTTAGTGATGGCTGTGACCAAAGTAGTAACAGCATCAGAAAGAGGTTGTTCATTGATTAAAATGGGGTTACCATTAGGTTCAATTTTAATAGAATTCAGAATATTATTCTGATCAGTGGGGGTAAGATAAAAATCCCACCAACCACGAAGTTGGCCAGTAAAACCAGCAATGAGATAACGGGCTATAATAGCTTCACTTTCTCCGGGATTACGGTTACGAGCACTATTGGCCGCCATAAGCATATGTTGTAGAAGAGTGATAACCTGGTAGTCAGTCATCCCATCTAAATTCCATTCATAGATAGAAGATCCATTAAAGGATGAAGGATTAGTCAGGTTCAATCTCAGACTCACTCCCTATATCTCCTATCATATTGATATGTTTAGGGGATGATTGAGAAGTCTCAACTTTAGGATATTTCTCTTTAGGAGTTTTGATTTGTCCTAGTTTAGACATTAATTCTTTGAGGAATTCACCACTCGGTTCTTCAGAATTTAATTTAAATCTGCAATCCAAGTCAATAGAAGGTTTGATTAAGGGTTGTTCAATATTTCTAACAACAGAGGAGCTGTAAGAGGCTAGATTAAAGCTAGGGGAAGTGCCGAAGATATTATCACTAATGCCTTTTGGAGGTTGCATTTTACTGTAGAAATCAGAAACAACATCTTTGACCTGAAAGATAGTATCTTCAATTCTTGTGGTTTGTTCTCCAATTGTACTAAGAATAATATTAGTGTAATTGGATTGTTCGGCTAAAGATTGAATCTCACCAGCAGTAACAGAATTGAGGTGGTTGGAAGTACTGGTATCAACTATATGTTTTAAAGGAGCAGCGAGGAAATTGGAATTCATGTCTCCTTTCATGGCAAATTTATTGAAAGGGGGATGGATGCTTTCTTGTTTTTCATGAGTTGGCCATATATACCATTCACGAGTGATACGATTGAAAATATTGATTTGCTTTTGAGGATTCATATATTCTGGAATTTCAATATTATTATCAAGACAATAAGAATAAAACCATCCAAAGAAAGGAAAATAAGTCTTATAAGCCTTGAGAGTTTGGAAGAATAATTCTTTATATTGGGCTCTTTGCTCAGTGGAAAAACTGATACGATACCAAGCACGATTGGTGCGATTATGTTTAGCATAGAATTCATCATTGAGTTTCTTATGATCGATTTGAAAATCTTCAATAACAAGGACATTATAATCAAAATCATGAACAGAGGGATTATAATTATTTTGATTTTGACCAGAAGAGGAAGGCATCTCACTAGGAGTTTCAACTGTATACATGGTTTCTGGGACAGAAGAATTATTATTCCTGATGCCCTGAAAGATAATTTTGGGATCTCTACTTGATCTAGAAGGGGGAATAGAGTGATATTCACTGTTTTGACAAGATTGAAAATTTTGACTAGGAATAGAAGAACAAGAATATCTAGCACTTTGACTAGAGTTGCCAGAATGAAGGATTTTGTAATTTTGGGAAGACGTTTCTGGTTGACTGAAACGAATCTTGACATCTCCTTCAGGAGTCTCAATGATATGGTCAATCTGCGTATTTTGGGGATTGACTTGGCGATGAGTAGCTTTGTTTTCTATAACCCAATCTTCAGGAGGGGTAAGTTCATTGAACTTAATTCGACGAGGTAGCATGACATTGGTTTTATCAGGATTAGACTGGAAAAGAATAACAGATTTGCCAGGGTCAGCAATTTGTTTGAAAGCTGGGCAAATAGTAGACATGGCCTTATAATAAATTCGATATATAAGGACTAAATTCTGGGCTTGCGGTCTCATATTATATCTTTGAGTTTTAATATCCAAAGTAAGAACATCCATAATATGAGGATCAGAAAGAGAAACAGAGAAATTAGGATAACAATTAAAATACATGGGACCATTGCAGAGACTAGTTTCAACCATTCCAAGGAGGGAATCATCAAAACTTAGATGTCGATCATCGCGAAGAGCAGCCCAAACATGAGTATCTAGACCTTCCTTAGTTAAGGAAGTAATACCTATCTGGACAAGACCAATATGAACATAACGAAATTTTCGCTTATGTTTTTCCAAAGCAGATTTAGAAAATAATTGAAAAGACTGATTGTCTTTTGAAATATCCATAGTCTGTTCGACAGACTTAATGGAATAAGTTTGCTTGAATTCAAATTGTTTAACATAAAGAGAAGAAGGATTAACCTTAGGAATAGACCAATTGTTCAAATCTTTTTCTATACTCTCAATATTTAATTCATGAATATTTTTACTAGGACTAGTATGGCTCTTAGTCACGTTAGTAGAGAGGGATCTGATTAATCTTGCCATAATAACAATATCAGTGTGGATCTACACCCAAGTCGCCTTTAAGATAGTTCTCGGTCTTCTGCCTGTGTGCATTTGCGACCACTTTTAACTATTTGGTTGACAGTAGAGCACTGCTAAAACCATCCAAAGAAAGAAAAATAAGCATATTATTAAACATATATGTATATATATATACATATATGTATATATATATACATATATACATATATGTATATATACATATATACATATATACATATATGTATATATACATATATACATATATATATATATATATACATATACGTATATATGTATATATGTATATACGTATATATATATATATATGTATATACGTATATATATATATATATGTATATATACATATATACATATATATATATATATATACGTATATACATATATATATATATATACGTATATACATATATACATATATACGTATATGTATATATATATATATATATGTATATATGTATACATATATGTATATATGTATATGTATATATGTATATATGAATATATGTATATATACATATATACATATATACATATATATATATATATATGTATACATATATATATATATATATACATATATATGTATACATATATACATATATATATATATATATATATATATATACATGTATATATGTATACATATATATGTACATATACATACATATATATGTATATATATACATATATATATATATATATATATATGTATATATATACATATATATATATATATATATATATATATATATATATATATATATATATATATATATATATATATATGCTCCTATCGAAGCTTCAACCCTCTCATCACATAAATTTCACCAGTATATTGTCGGTTTTATCTCGTCCGCATGCCCTTCTCCCAGTCGGATTTACCGCGACCCCAAGACCTCAAAAGCCCAAACCTGTGATCAAAGAAAATTTTTGAGTGATATGTTATCGAGTGCATGGGAAATATCGGGAAAATTTCAAAAGTAGAGACGTACCTCCTAAACATCGCAATACCCCATAAAGCTCGAGGACTGCCCTAGGGATACTGAACCCATCGAGTGGTACAGATGGGCCATGACTCGAGTACCCCAGTCGTACTCCCTAATCTCCCCTATATCCTCCAAAGCCTTCAGAAACCAAAGCTGGACCGAACCATCCCCATTGCTAAACAACGTCTCCCCTAGCACATACAACAGAAACCCCTGGACATACTGATCACTCAACATCTCATCGACGTCCTCCAAAATCCTATCATCATAATAAGACCGGAGGGTAGCAAGCAAAATAGAACTACCCTTATTATAAGGCGACTCTAATTCAAGCAACCGGACCACGAGGTTGCGGTCCTTGTTGAGATTAAAGGCCAATGGAATATGCCTTCCTCACACGAGAATACTCGTGATATTTGCAAAATGGTACAGGGTAAGCGTAGCCTCCCTGAACGGTAGATGGAACGTGGTGGTGGAATCCCACCAAAGCTCTGCCAAACTTAATAGAATCTTTTTACTTCGGGTAAAAGCATGTAACCCATTCAAAACTAAATCGAAGTCGGCATCGGCTATTCGATCTTCAACCAAATTCGGTACTTTTGCCCACCATTCTCGTACCAGACTCAGATACAACAAATGTTTGAGGGGAGGGTTGTAAGAATCAAAGCAAAAAAGAGAGAAAATTCAAGAACCACGGTTTGTGCATGTAACATGCAAAAACAAAGAGAAAAATATAATGTCGGCCCCTACTTTCCATGGGAATAAATGAGAATGCATAGTGTGTGAAATTTATACAATGGACAAAATACATACTTCGTCCATGAAAAAATGATGGCTAAGGTGCGCATCCTGATCCGCTATGAGGATCGAGTGATCGTTTGTACGAATCGTCGATCGAAAGCATAAAATACGCCTGATTTGGGGCCACCATCCCTCGTGTCTTCTCCTTGTATGTTGGAATTCCACGATTGTGTGCAAAATTGATGAAGAATAAGGGAAAATCTCAACAACTTATAGAGGGGAAATCTAACAAGAGAGGAATTAAAATGGGTGGAGCCCTCCTTAGGATATAATTTGAGAGAAAATGAGTGTATATTGAACACCCTAAAATTTCACACAAAATCTGAACGAAAAAACCAACCAGTTTTTCTCTTTAGGTATGTCAAACCACTAACTAACCAGCCAGTTTTTGAAACTTTATCTTTGGCACTCCTAGATCTCTGACTAACCGGCCGATTTTTGACATTTCATTTTTGCCTTTCCAGCTCTTTGATCAACCGATTTTAGGTCCCTTATAGAAAAATCTTGCATTTGAAATTCCTATAACTACATGTCGGCTTGAGTGAATGTTCAAAATTTTATCTTTTGCATGTGCATGCGTGTCTACATGCCCGCCATATTGGTGAACCCAACACCCCTATGATGTTATGCCTATCAATTTGAAATGAGTTGATATATTATGTACCCAACGGCCAGCTATCCTTGGTCATCGTTGGCTTCAAATTTGAGTGATATTTTAGAAAATTCTCATCCTTGTATCTAAGCGACCAGCTGTTTGAGGACACCATAGCTCTACCACTTACTCAAATCACCACTTTGACCATCGACCACTCAAGTCAATTTGGTAGCTCCAGTAACGGGTAAAGTTTCATTATTTCTAGATGACCACTTAAATCAATTTAGTGGCTCTGGAAACTAAAAATACCTCCCTCTTGTCTGTCGACCATCCAAATTGTTTTTGTGGCTCCAATAACATGTAAGATTTGCTTTCTCATATATCTAGACGACCAACCATAGCTATTTGGTTGCTCAGGTATCCAGATATAGGACTTCATCCCTCGACCACACAAATCAAATTTGTTTCTACATCAAAGGACATAGTTATTCTTTTTGCAAATCTAGACCAATATTCAAATCGATTAGTTATTCTTTTTGCACATCTAGACCAACATTCAAATTGATTTGGTGGCTCTGGTAATAAACAAATTTATGATCAATCATCGACGTTATTATTTTTGACTTCCATCGATATCTCTTATTTTGAACTACGTTAGTCTGATTCCTTTCTAAGGATACGTAGGAAGCCCTCTAAAGGTCCGACCTCATATCCCGGTAATTATTCCCGAGTCTATCCAAAGTCTTGTGGTCTTTTTCCTGTATTTTTATAGTACAAAAATTTGTTGTTTTTAGTGATGTTTGCCCCCATGCGCGCTCCCTCATCGAGGGTTCTGTAGACACCCCATTTCTGTAGTCTTATATTATTGGGCTTTATTATCAATTAACGTTTACTATTATGGGTGGATGCCTCATAATATATCAATTTTAATTAATTTAATCTGGTCCATTAATTAGTCTAGTCTAGCATTCTAGTTGTCCAGTCCAATCCACTCCAGTTGTCCACGTCCAGTCAGTATTTGGGCTTAGTCCATCCAATTAGGGTTCAGCCATATGTTAAGAGTGATTTTCTTATAAGATTTCAAGATTATTTTGTGACTTCTCCTTAATGGAAGTGATTAACCCTAGATTTACATGAAATATATAGATAATTCACTAATATGGTACACGCCATCTGGTTAAATAAAAATAATTACTAAATTAGTGGTAGATAATGTCCTGCGATTTGGAAAAAAATATTAAAAAAAACTTTGGGATTAACCGGCCGATTTTTGACAAATCGGCTGGTTAGTTGACTTTTTCAGTTTTTGATATTAATCAAAACTGCTGCTTTATCTCCAAATCACAGATTCAGATGACCATCTTTATCATTTCTGGAGCCACAGATCTCTGTAAATAGAGCTTTTGGGCTAAATTTTTGGAGATTGTCTTTTTCTCCATAGAGCTTTTATACCATTTTTCTTAGAAGTGGTAGATTATCTTTTCAGATAAACTAGCACTTCATATTCATTTCTATATACTCTCAAGTCACTTGTGTCGTGGATCCTTCATAAAGTGTTCTCTCGAGTCTTCTAAGTGAGCAGACTCGAGAGGTACATTTTATTGCTTTCTAAGCTAGTCTAATATAATAGTCTCGAGTAATTCCCTTCCCCGCGATCACATTTTCATGGCTTATTAAAAAAAATATTATCAAAAATAGTATTTTCATTTCCTAGTTCAAGTGTAAGACCGAAGTGTAGGTCGTCTCCCATAGCGTCCAAGTCGAACTACGATGGTTTTGATTTTGTCCGACCTTATACATAGACTATTTGATCTCTACTGTCAAATTCATATCAATAACATAGAACTAGGATTAGGGTTTGTCTATTTTATTTGCATGTTTGTGTGAAAATGCAAAAAATCAACAGAAATGAAGTAAAGATTGAAAGGGTATGGCCGGTGCCTAACACCTTCCTGTCGTATAACTTAATCCTTCAAACCCATTTTTTTATTTTTTATAGACTAGTTGTTCTTTGGATTTTTTAGAGTCGTTTTTAGGGTTTTTCTTATATGCCTTTTTTTAAATACAATAATATGGTGACTCTTAAAAATTTTAGACCCTTTTTCGGGGCCTAAGAGGTTTTTGTCGAGGCGGTTTGCTCTGGAGCTATTGGCTCCAAAGTGGCAGATATGGAGTTGAAGTCATTGCGAGCATATTATTTTATTCGAGGCCCAAGGAGGACCCCTATTGTGGATTTACAGCGCGTTCTACGCTTTTACTTAGAGCCTGGTGACATGCCATGGCTTCACATAGTGTTTGCGGCACATTCAAAGATGACCAATGGTGATCAATAGTACAAACTGATGAAGACGACAAGGTCATGCTATATTTGTTGAGTGCTACGAGACTACTGCTGGCGATAGACCAGACGATGCGGGTTGAGACACCTACAAAGAGGTTGTCTCCGCTTTGTTTTAAGGTGGAGCTTGCAGAACGTAACTTAATTTCTCAATTTATGGAAAATAGTTTGACCATGTATGTGGCCATACTCAAGGGTCTTTTAATGATGGGCTCTATGGATATGTATGTGATGGTTCTGGACAACAAAAGCAGACTGTCATTCCGAGTCTGTCGACAATTCAAATAAATCTGGATGACGGGAAATCAAAGTGGGATTTGGTAATTTTGTGGGGAGCATGTAGCAATGGATAAGGGGTCTAACCTCCATGTGACAAGGTTTGAGTTGGAAGAGGGGACTTCAGGTTTTGGCTTGAGTTTAAGGTTGCTTTGTCCCAGGGGTCAAGATCAAACTTGCCCTTTTATACCTTGTTATACAATTCTACTGGTTAAACTTGCCCTTTTATACCTTGCTATACATTTCAGGGATGACATGGCATGGTATTGTGTCATGTAAATTGGAAATCGCTATAAATGTACCTGCAACAGAGCTATGTTGCATACTGCCATATGGATTATTATCTGCCCCTTCCATCCTCTACTATTAAGGTGAGGATGACATCAAATGAGATGAGACAAGAAGATTGTGCATAGCTTCGGGCTGGCGGGTGGAGGTTGCTTCAACATCTGGTGGAGGCGATTAACTTAAGGAAAAAGTATTTACCTCATTCTTATACGTGTGTGGCTGTGTGTTTTGGCAAGCCATTGCATGCCCCCATGCTGGGCTTTTAATAGAATGGCTCTTTTTAAGGAAATGGGGCAAGTGATGATGCTAGTGTATGAAGGATAGTAGAGACAACCATTTTTGTAGTCTTATTTTAATTTTCCTTCATTTATGTGTTATTAGGCTTTATTCATAATTAAGTCTTTTATTATCATAGGCCTAGGTCTAGTAATATAGAATGAGTTTAATCTATTTAATTAAGTCCAATAAGTAGTCCAGTCCACTCCAATTAGAGTCCAATCCCGTCAAAGTCTGATCCAGTTGGTTAGGTTTAAGCTAGGTAAAGGTAAAGAGGTTCTGACTTGACTTGTGAATGATTTCTGATTTGGAAATTGATCCTTGTTGCAGAGATTGACTTAGGATTAATTCCTGAAATCTAGTATATCTTGTCTGTCTTTTTGGAGAATTTTGCTGAATTAATTAATTAGATGGTGAATCGGCCGGCTGTCGACAAACCGACCATTAGTTCACTTTTCTCGATCTTTGATTGAAATCACATATTCTGCTATCTCAGAGATATTAGATGCGAATTAGTCATCTTTATCATTTCTGTAAAGACTTCCATAAATTGATCAGTTGGGCTATAGAGTTAAGGGTCTTCTTCCCGAGAAACTTAGTGACCTTTCTATAATTATGTAAAAAACCTAAGGGGGGGGGGGGGTGACTTCCTGCATCAAGCATACACCAGAACTTTGACCAGCCATAACTCTCTCATAGGATACTCGATTTGGGCAATTAAATATCCTAAACTGTACAGAAGAAGTCAAATCCGTTTAAGGTCTTATTCAGGCCCAAAAATATAGAATTTATAATCCGGCAGATTGATGTTTTTGGTTTTTGACGTCAAATAAATTATTGAATCTAGCAATTGGACAATCCAGATCAAGTTACGGTTCTCTATCCACTTTTGAGTATTTTTATTTCTTAATTAGCAGTTTTTAGAGGCCTCCCCATCCCGGCGACCATATCTCAGTCAATAAATAAATAAACTACAAAAAGAATATGAAATCTAACTCTTTTTCAACTATAAGAGTCGTCTTTATCATAAGAGACAAAGACCGAGATTTAGGTTGCCTCCCGTAGGTCCAGTTGAACTACGATAGTTTTGATCCCGATTTCTTTGACTGGGTACATAATCCATTTGACCCCTGTCGTCGAATTCAAATGAAATTAAGTTTAATTTAGTCTTCGTCTTTTTATTACTTGTTTTGGTCACGAAAATTACATGAAAACAATGTAGGGACATAATTAGAATATAAAGAGTGTCTAACACCTTCCCGTTGTATAACTTAGCCCCTAAATCTGAATTTCTGGTTTCGTAGATTAGAAGTCTAAATTGGTGAATTCATAGTCAAATTAGGGAATTCTTGTTTTCCTTTTGTTAATTATTAACTTAAACCTAAAAGTAAGATGTTAACTCCGAGTTAGACCTTTCATGGTCTAATTCAAGGCAGTTAGCTATAGTGGTGACTCCGCTGAGCACTAAATAAGAGGACTAGACTCTAGAAAAAAATTATTTTGTGATCTTTGTATGATTCTTATCCTTCGATGTGTCTTTATGTTTTATTTATATGATTAAGTGCATATTTCTATAAGGGGTTTTAATCTTCCTTTTTATGACTCACACGCACACATAGGTCCCAGCCAACGGTTTAAACCCTCGACCTTCCTAGTTAGGAGGCAATTTGGACTGTACCGTCACCTTCAAGCCCTAACTGTAACAACCTGCACTTTTAGGAGCGGGTTAAAACAACTATCGGAGATTCATAACATAAACGAACGTTAAATTTGAGCAAAGCTTGAGTATTAGTAGGGTATGGGGGCTTAAAATGAATTTCAAGGTAAAAATGTAATTTTTGAAATTCTGGGGGCATTTTTGTAATTTCAAAAAAACTTTGGGGGTATAAATGTAAATTAATATTTTAGTGATGACAAAATAATAAAATGAGTGATATTGTATGTTTTAGTGACATCTAATTTAAGTAATAAAGATTAGGAGAGTTTTGGGGCAAGAATGAAAATTTTGCAATTTTTTGGGCTATTTTGTAAATATGAAAATGTTGGGGGCCAAATTGTAATTTTTGGAAAGTATGCCCTTATGTGTTAAAACTTCATAAACTATTTTCTTCAAATGATGCCACCTCCTCCTTGTTTTATTTGACGATTCATGACATAAAAGTATAAATTAATGGATTAGGTAAAGAATGGTAAAATAAAATGGAAAGAAAATTGGGAGGGGCAAAACGAAAATAAGAAAAAGGGCCGTGAACAGTAGAACAAGAGCAGAGAAACAGGGGAAGAAAATAGAAAACAGAGAAGAGAAGGAAAGCAAGGGAAGGGGAAAGAAGGAAAAGAAAGATTTGGAGGGAAATTTTTTAAGGTGGCCTTCCTCTTTTGATTTTAATATGTGTTTTCACACTAAGAAGTGTGTGTGGGTGTGCTGGGTAGGGGTGTGTGTGTTTTGGTGTGTGGGTTTTTATATATGTATATAATCTACGCTGTATGAGGTTGTGTAAGGTTTGTGTGTTTTTTTTTCAGGGTGTTAGTGTGCATAGCTCTCTGTGTGTATGTGTGTGCGCACGCGTGTGTGTAATTCTGTAGGTATAGTGTAGGTATGTGTGTGCTTTAGGTGTGTTAAAGTGTGTGGATGTATATATGAACGTTGCAGGGTGCCTATGGATGAATTGTGTAAGTGGGTTGTGTAGTTAACTGGGAAAAGGGGCTGCCAAGAAGATGGTGAACAGTGGCCATTTTGGGGATATTAAATATTGAACTGCAGTTGTCGCTAAAGATAAATTTATCCCAGCAGTTCTTCACAAAATTTTACAATATGTTTAAAAATTTATTTGGACAAAGCCCAAAACAGTAATCCCCAATATTTTTACGAGACGTACGCTTTGAAATTTTTTAGAAAGGATGCTAAATTAGAGTATCAAGAAAAATGAATTAGCTAATTATTTAACATAGTAAACCAAGTTATTTTAATCTAAATTTTTTTAGAAAATCTTATTTTATTGATATCTTTCATATTCTAAAATTTCGTGCCATTCTGAGGTCGATAGGTATTTTTAGCCTAACCGACTTTTGAGCGCTCGGTCCGGACACCAGTTAGGAATTTTTAGGTGAAATTTTTCTAAAATATTTTTTTATTCCATAAATGACATCAGGATGCATAAAATAGAGTTTTAAGATGTTTTGGGATTTTTTCGGTCCCGGAACCCCCAGGGGTATTTTGGTAACTTATCACCCCGAGGGGGGTATTTTGGTACTTTTACCGATGGGTAATTTTACATACGCGGTGAAGGAGGTTCATTTTGGGAGTATATTGTAATATCCCACATCGGTTGTGGGAGAGTTTGCGATTGGCCTTATAAGACCCTGCCTATGAACTCATAAGTACCTACTTGGTTAGCCCTTTTGAGGGAGGCAATGCCCTGTGGTGGGGCCGTGGACCGGATCGTTACAGATGGTATCAGAGCCGACTCTCGAAAGCTCGGGCTGAGCTGTCCAGTTGGGTTGCCAATGGTTGGGGGAAACGAAGGCAAGCCCTGGTATATCCCACATCAAGAGGATGGTTGGGGCAACGAAGGGTGAGCCGGGTATATCCCACATTGGCTAGAGAGGAAGATTCTGGGCTATGTGTGATCGAGCCTTAGCGAGGACGCTAAGAAATAAGGTGGGGAGATTGTAATATCCCACATCGGTTGTGGGAGAGTTTGCGATTGGCCTTATAAGACCCTGCCTATGAACTCATAAGTACCTACTTGGTTAGCCCTTTTGAGGGAGGCAATGCCCTGTGGTGGGGCCGTGGACCGGGTCGTTACAGTATGTGTGAGTCCGTATTAAGTTATAATATTATACTGTAGGCTGTGTTCTAATGCTTCGATTATTTCGTTTAGGTTAAAGCGACTTTCGGTTAGGATAATTTAGCTGCAGATCCAAGTAAGAAATTCTATCTAAACCCTGGGTAAGGACTTTTGTCCGAACCCTTATTTTGATAACTCATACTCGTAAGTACTCATTTGATCTACTTATGACTAATGTAGAACTCTGAATTTTGTATTGATATCAGCATGTCATTGCCCAGAAAACCCCAATATTGAACCTGAATCGATTATTTGGAAATCTGGTGATGCTCACCTGTTATTGCATGCTGAGAAAATTTGAAATTTTTTTGTATCCGTTCTTCCGAATTGTTGTGCCTAAATTTGATAATTATTTGCAATCGTTTTTGCTGTTTATTTGTGATTTTTCTTCTGGAATTTTGAATGATGGCTTACATCAGTATGTTTAATGTTGTCGGAACCCAAATTGATTTCGGTGATTTGAGTTCATGTTAACGCTCTTTGATGTTGTTGATTTTTCTGTGTTGACCTGAGTATCAGTTTCATAAGGAGGCGGTATAAGGCTGGTTTGAATCCTGCATGAAACGCAGGCTAGTACCCAATAGGACTAGTAATTATTATGGTACATCATGCATGTGTACACTATTAACTTTGCCTGAGTGGCATCGTAACCGCCTAGGATCAACGATGATTTTTAATTTTCTATGCACCATATGTACCATGATTATTACGGATATGACTAAGAAGGGATTATCTCAAATGGTTTGAAATCCCTCGAGAAATCTTTGTTGTATTATGGAAATGCTAACTTTGGAAATGATCTTTTATTGTTCGTTTTGGAACCAGTCGTGATTGCATTTGTCTATTTTGGTATTTATTTATGATGAATTTTGATCATTTTGAAAATCATTGAGTTTTTTTTATCATTTGAAGTGTTTCAAAAATCATCGTCGGTTGGATTCTTTGGAATCGTGTTGTAATTTTTTTTGTAGTCTTTGTACGATCTTACTGAGCTCTTAAAAGCTCACCCTTCATTTGGCTCCCTTTTGTAGGTGATGATCAGTTATAGCATGTTCGGGAATAAGTTAGAGTCTGTGTGAGATTCCGGTGAGCCATCACCACCGTTTAGGAAGACCCCTGCGCGGGTCAGTGTTGTTAATTGGTTCTTAGGAATTTGAATTACAAAGGACATAAGCTGTAATAGTTTAAGCTAAGCAGTGATAATCTAGTATTTTGAAAAATCTGAGTTGATGGTGAATAAGATGATTTAAAATGTCTGTTAGTTAACAGATTTGACAGGTTTGATGTGATCCAGAAGTTAACGTTCCGGGAGTTTGGGGTGACGGAGCTCCAGATTTCCAGGGCGTTACACTAGCACTGAGGCCTCTGTTGACTTGTTGTTTTTGATGATTTAAGACTTATCTTATCTAACATTAATATGACAATATTATTAAAGTTAAACCATTTCAGGTTTTATCTTAATCAAACAAATACATAATCTTGCATGGATGACAGAGACTTTGCATGACCTTGACATGGATGACAAAGACTTTGGACTTGTTTGGACTCAAGTTTTGGACTACAGATGAAGATGCAAGATCTTGAAGTATACTTTTTATTGATTAGTTTTTCTTTAAGTCTTTCTTAAAAGATCTGACAGAAATTCTAGTAAAGAACGAAGCCAAGATTTTTAGTCGAAGTCAAGTTTTTGAGTCGAAACCAAATGTTTTAGTCGAAGCTAAAGCTTTGAGTCGAAGCTGTGACTTTCAGTCAAAGCTGTGACTTTCAGTCGAAGCTAAGACTTTTAGTCGAAGCTAAGACTTTCAGTCGAAGCTGTGACTTTCAGTCGAAGTCAAGATTTTCAGTCGAAGCCAAATGTTTTAGTCGAAGCCAAGACTTTCAGTCGAAGCTAAGACTTTCAGTCGAAGCTGTGACTTTCAGTCGAAGCTAAGACTTTCAGTCGAAGTGGTGACTTTCAGTCGAAGTCAAGATTTTCAGTCGAAGCCAAATTTTTTAGTCGAAGGCAAGACTTTTAGTTGAAGCTAAAAAGTTTTAGTCGAATCCTTCTTGTTTGGTTTTTCTTCCTAACAATCCTCTATTTCCTTCCTGTATAAATAGGGAATCCGTTAGAGCATTTATTACCTTTTTCTCTCGCGCAAATTTTTACTCTGAAAAACTCTCTCATCTCAATCTCTTATTCTTATCAATTATCTTTTGAGTGAGTTTACCTTTGAGAAAGTTCTGTGTAAGCTTCTTGGTTTTGTTCTTGAAAGGATATAGATCTTCCCACCTAAGAAGGCTTAGCTTTAAAACTTTCATTGTACTATCTGCTCAAGAAGGAGCCTGTTTATTGTATTCAAATTGTAATCTCTTTTCATTTGTAATCTGTTGGAAACCTTGGAAGGGTTTCGGATATTGTACTGAGGTTTGAGCTAGCACCCGAAGCTAGTTGGTTTAGTGAAAGGCTCGAGTAGGTCTCCCTTGTGTGGAGTGCTCGAGGACTGGACGTAGGCTGGTGGGGCCGAACCAGTATAAATCTCTGTGTTAAACTTGTTACTGTTATATCCGTCTTTACGTTGTAATCTTAATTTTTAAATTCATACTCTAAGTTGTAAAACACCTATTCACCCCCCTCTAGGTGTATTTAGGGACCTACAGCCTCTTGGTGTCTTGGTATATTAAATGACCTATTTACACTGTAACATCCCGGAATTTCCGGAACGTTAACACTCGATCCATCAATCACTAAATCATAAAATCCTCAAACTCAAACAAAATAAACACTACCAATCTGTCAGAGCAACTATCCGTCAATCAAACTATACTCTAAATCAACTGTCATAATTGAAATACCAAGTCTAAGTCTAAGAAAATTTAAACAATAATATTTACCCACGCAGGGGTTCTAATGATGAATACAAAAAATCTAATTCCTTCGTTTTCGCTTGCTCGGCTCTAATCCCTATTCAGGTAACCTACTGCTGGCTGTCAGCTGCGGAAATGAAGTCAAAGGGGAGTGAGCTTTTGAGAGCCCAGTAAGGTCGCACAAATAGTTAAAAACAAGAAAACGATACGGACAATTTGACATTTAAACCAATAGAAATTTTTGACAGCAGAGAAACAAAGGGTTCAAACAATCTTCTATAAACAATCAAACGATAATTTTAAAAAGGGTTTTCAAAGAAAACCACAGCATTTCAATATAAACAACACGGGGCTGAGTATCAACTCAGTTCCCTTAAATCGATAACCATTTTTAAAACACTTAAAGTGCAATAAACATAAATAGGAAACGTTGAACATGAGCAGTACAGAAGCAAAGCCACCCCGGCAGTGCTCGATCGCTTTACATATGCATATGTACACTGACTAGTCCATCTAGGTACTAGTTAAACCCATCCAACAGACCATCCTTATAACGCCAACGCTACAGACCATCCTTATGGCTCCCAAGTTACTAACTCATGTCAACATTGAGAAGCAATAAATGCATTTCAACACATTTTATGATAGTTGTATCGATAAAACAGATGAGAGTAAACAATTTAAGAATTCCAAACGATCGCTATAAGGCTCAATTTAGGCTTTCATGGACAGTTTCAAAACAACTTTTATATCAGCATAAAATCGAATCAATTTAGTTTGTAAAACTGTTCTATAAGCATTTGAAAACAGAATAACGAAATGGGGTTCGGATAGAAATCCCTTACCTCGGTCCAAGCTATGCGATGCTACCAACCTCGATTATAATTCTTTGAATAAACCTAGATTGGCAAATCCATATGTTAGAACATAATCTATACTACAATACTATAAACCTAATATAAACTACCCAAACGGCGCTCACCTCTAACCCCGGAATCACACAACTCAAAGCGCGCCTCGCACACGGCCAACCTAACCGAGAACCCGGTACGCTCTTTAATGCATAACCGTATTCTAAATTTATTATAAATTAAAATAAAACACTTGTATTGCTTAAAACATTATAATAAGTCAAAATATGAATTTTCTGAAATTTTGAATATTTTCGAATTAAAATAATTTCTTTAAATACAATAAAAACCCAATAATTGCCATAATTACTTCCAGCTGCAAACTAAGTCCCATAATTTTTGTAGCAGCTTAAACATATGTATAAAGATCATAGAAATTTAAATCAGGAATTAAAAAGCATTAAAACTATTTTTCAAATATTCGTTTTGCTAAAAATAATGCGATACGGAAACCATAGCAAATCAACCCCAAAAATCATAAAACTTTTACTGAGTCTTTCTTATACCATAAAGACATTACTATAATTTTTCCCAAAACATTTTCTGGGTTTAAGGTGTCCAAAACAATTTTACAAATCTGAAATTACAGAAAATAGTAAAAATTCATACGATCTCAGAAAATTATAAAACTTTGCCAAGAATTCTAATATGGCCTAAAGTATTATACTGTAAAGTTTTATGCACTAATGATCATCATACACTATCGAATGCTCGTACCGCACTTAACGCTAACCCGTTACACCTGCTGCACAAATTACTGTGACCCAAACCCAATTCACTTCCAGTTCACTTCCTTCTTCTTCTCTTTGTTCATTGCACTCATAGACTATTGCACTCACAGACCCCCATGAAAACTCACACCCCACAGTCATTACATTCACAAAACACACACACATACATACATTACACACTATATTCTCACTTCTCCCTCAATACCCACCTGGTACAAACCCACATATCTTTATATTTATCCTGCCATGCCCACTGCCTCACTCACGCACACCTTCCACAGACACACACATACACATATGCACCTAATGCACTCACTCTTACACAGCTACTCTCTTGCCTAACTCACACTTCACGCACAGCCTTCTACCTCTTCCACTACTCACCTGTACACACATTCCATTCACAACCACAATATGATCCCACTGACTTAACACACAATTTTCACACACTTCCTTACCCATCTACTCACACACTCACTCACACAATACACCCTCTGTAACATTTCCCTCACTCACATCTCACTCCCTCTCTCATACGGCAGGCCCATGGCTGCCCCATTCTCTTTACACAACTCCCACACTAACACCCATTTCATTCCACTCATGCATTACCATATATCCACACATTAAACACTCACAACACTTCTGAAAATTTACTTACCCATTTGCAATACCCATTTGGAATGCCCATTTCAGACCATGGCAGTGAGTCTACATATATACTCTTCCAAACCCACACTCTTTCGAACCCATTACATTCACATTCCCTCCATCTCACACACATTTCCAATATACACGACTTACACATCCAATTACCGAGCTGCCATTTCTGCAGCTCCCACATCACCACAAAAAGAAAACAACTACTGCATATATTCAGTTTACACACACTCACTTCATCATTTGAATTCTACTCAAACCCCTCTTTACACATTCTACTACGTCTCTATTTAACACTAATACACGCGCACACACAACAACAACAACAACTCACAAACTCATGCACTCTCAAGCCCTGCTGCTTCCACGGCAACCATCACTCCACGGCCTCACCAAGCACACACATGTACATGACTGAAGTTCAGCCTTTCCTTTGCCCAATGCTCACCGAAAACCTGTATGGAGTCAGCTTCTTCTTCCCCTTTTCTCCTTCTTTGTCTCTTAATCCCATAAACACATGACATTCACGGCCCCCTTTCGCATTATAGCTGCTGCTGCCCTTCTTCCTTCCATTTCATACCCACATGCAAGACACGCCTAAACACATGTGGACATAGACACAACTACTCAGTCACAACAGCCATTACCCATGCCCCTACACTCACATTCTTATCACACACAAGCACACGTCTCTCTCTAAAGGCAGCCATCACTGCCTTTACGAATTCTGTTCTCTACCCAACGCAGCCCCGTAATTCTACAACCATTATTTAAACAAGGGAAATCGGAGCTTACCTGAAATTTGCTGGAAAACTCTTCTTGGCGTTCCTCCGCCTCTGATCCACTCTCTCTCAAGCGTTTACAGAAAATATGGGAAGAACATTAGGGTCGGCTGTGGCATCTTATTGGTCTATATATAAGCAAAGCCCTAAAAAGGCACTTACTAAAAAAAAACCCCCTAAAGTTTCGTTAGTTATTAAAAATGTACCCACAACTTTTATTATTACGAAATGGTCCAAATTAAATTATTTACTATAGTTTAGGTGCTCGAACAATTTTAATGGTTTGGTTAGATAACTTGTTATACTAAGTATCGCTAAAAATATATCCGCCGCTAAAATTTCTTATTAGGTCCGAAAAATATCGGGGTGTTACATACACCCACCAACGGTCACCCATTATTAACTACATGAGTTACGGGTAGAGGTATATTGTCCAAGTCCAGCCAAGGGAATAACCTTATACCAGGAGTAGAGAAAAAGCCACACACCTTGACCATTTATGTGGCCTGCGCTTTTAGGGAGAATTTTTCCATGTATATTGTATATTGGCCGGTTGCCTAACCGACCGAATAGTCTCATTACAGGTAGATTATGAAAAAGGGGCTCATGACCAACGGGTTGGTTTACCGAATAGGTAAACCTAAATGCTAGTCAGCGGGTACCCTTCGTACAGAACTAAACCAACCGGTTCCATCCATCCTTTAATGACCAAAAACCCCTCATTGAATAACCAAGCGGTTAATTTACATGATAAATCAGACGGTTAGTCAGTACTGCATTTTCCAAACTATTTTCAAAAAGACCCCCAAAAAACCCTCATTGAGTAAACAGACGGTTAACCTACAAGCTAAACCGGATGGTTAGTCAGCGTGGCATTTTTTGAAAACTCCAAAAAACCTTTACTTAGTAATTGAACGGTTAGTCATGGCACCATTTCTCCAAACCACCCCGTAGTATCCTAAAAGTAAGGCCCTGAGTAACCGGACGAGTAACTCATATGGTTAACTGGACACAATGTCCATATATTCTACGAGTACAAATTTATCGCTTTAAGTGTGTTTCTCATGATGCTATGGTGTGCTTATGTGTGTCCCCTTCTTCGTTGAGCCATATGTTCTTTCCCGAATTCATAGAAAAAATATATTTAAAAGAAAAAAGAATAGAAGAAATAAATAGTGTGCGTATGTGCATCCTCTGTGTGTCATCGTAGTTTGTTCGTTGAATTATCTTTTCTTTCCTTAATTCACAGAAAAAAAAAAGAAGAGAAAATTAGAAGAACATGAAGTAAAAAGTTTAAAACTTTGAAAAGAGTCAAAAAATTTAATTCTTAGAAGTCTCTTTATAGGGTTTTGGGTCAAATAGAGGCTGTGTCTCTATCAAGTATAGGTCCATCCTTAGCAAGTTGAGAGCATAAAAAAAACCTTTCAATAGCAAGAGATAATTGCCTGGTTTCATAACGATTGAATCCATAATTGACCAATCGCTTCACGAACTTATAGAAAAGGATGATTTTGAATCTAAGCCCAGTGGTCTATCTCGTTGACAATGCTTTTTAGCACTGAGAGGTGATGATCACTAGCTTTTCAAGCTAAAAATTGAAATTTCAGTTGCTTCAAAATTAAAGGTCAGAAACCTCATAGAAAATTTTGGTTTGAAAATTACACATTCGAGCGAAAATTTAAGAGACTACCAAGAAAATGCCATGACTTCTTTTCTTGGCTAACCCCTCATTCTCCAGAAAAATTTCAAAGATAATGAGGTGTCGTATTGATGTCAAGACTTTTCCCTATTCAAAGTACACTTTCTCTCTCCTATCATGGACCATTTATCTTTAAAAAAAAATAAGGTAAAAAGGCTCACTTGAACCCTAAAACGGGCGGTCTAGGGAAAAGTTAGGACAAAAAAAAAAAAAAAACTCAAAAGAATGTTAGTTTGCATGAGTCTTCCTTGAAATGAGCATTCCCGATGGTTGGAGGCCATCATCCACTGTATATCATCTTGATTACTTTGTGCTCGATCTTTTCTCTTGTTAACCCTTTGTGCCTTAACATTTTAGCCTTTCTATTCAAAAGCCTAAATTTCTAACATTGGGGCTGGTAGTCTCCTTGTGCGTGTCTATGTGCAAGTATTGCTACAAAGTCAACTGAGCATAGAAAGGCTTCCCTCTCGTAGGAACCAAAGGCTTGTAGATAGATGATGAGTGAAATCGTGATGACCATTTGTTCGATCTCGAATGAAAAGGAAGAAGTATGGAAAACAAAAGGAAGATAAACCGAAAAGGTGGGAGAATGATTGTCAAAATCCAACGCATAGAATTGCCATTGATTGAGTTTGAACAACTGATATTTAGCAGATCCGGTTTGAACTACGTTCGACCTGATTCCCTCAATGGGGATATGTAGGCAACTTAGTCACCTTTTAGGCCAACTACCCATGGGCATACTCTAAGGCCTTTGGTTTGATATTTGGGTTTTTGAGCTTATTACCATTCGTTTGTTAGCCTACGCTCTAGCCTATATTGTGTCCCATATATAAAGTCTTCCTCGAGGTTATGCTTATTTAAGAAAGACAAATGCTATTTTATATTTTATGAGGTCAAAACATAAATAAATAAATAAGAGAATGGTCCATGCACCATTTGAGCTTCTACAATATGACACGATGTGTTCACTTCTGTATGACTTGTTTGATGACCTTTTGATTCTTGACTCTCAAGACCTAATATGTTCAACTCACTGTGGTCTGATAAGGATCCCATTAATTATCTGGTCTTACCCGGCATCCCATGTTTTATGCGATAGTTTGATATTTTTACCACCAATTTGGCAACACTATGAGAAGCCTCTTGACTTTATCTCGTGCCTCATAACTATTCTATCATGCACTTGCTAGTCATCTACTTTTTCTTAGCCGAATCATATATGCTGAACCTTTGGCTAATCATGGGCCGATCCTATATGCCTCACAACTTGCATAGTTTTATAGCATGTACCCCAGCCTCATAGCCCACGCACCGACATTTCCATACATCCTCACTATCCACTTTTTGGGGCCAATCTTTTTGTGCTAGTCCCGAATATTCAAACTTGAGTTTTTAAGTTAAGAAGTAACTTTTTCTATGAAGTTGAATGACATTGAATGATGAGGAATTGAAATGTTACCAATCAAAAACTTAAGTGGTCTTCCCTTCTTTGGGTAGAAATAGACGTGTTAATAGAGTGGAAACCATCCCCTTAAATTTTAAATGAAAAAAAAGGATAATAGATCTTGAAGTGATTGTTGATTTATCATATCGGGCAATCAAAATGATTTTCAACTCAAAAATGCTCTCGAACTGTGAAAGGATATCATCATTGTCATAGGTTCTTCTTTGTAGATGTTCTTAAGGGTTATCATTTAACACCCCACAATTTCTGGAGTGTTAAACAATCGATCGGTCAATCACTTAATCATTTAATTAACTCAATTCGATAAGGAAGTCCCAATGTGTATCAGAGCTTCTATAATAACTCAAACTCGCAAGTACATTGTTCTTAAACAAAACACTAAAAATTAAACACTCGTGAAATTAAGTTAAACATTACTTTCCCTCGCAGGGGCTTAACTAAAAGAAATAATAAAATTTCCAGTCGACTTCTTATTCAGGCTCTAATTACTCCAAATATCCTATTGTTGGCGATCACCTACGGAAAGGAAGTCAAAAGAGAGTGAACTTTTGAAAACGCAGTAAGGTCGATCAAAGATTTAAACAAAACGAGCGATTCAAACGATTTTACATTCAAGTCAAATAACATCTTTTTAAAAGATTTTTAAATGAAACCACATCTGTTTCGATATAAACACAGGGACAGGTATCAACTCAATCCCTCAATTAACAGTTATTCAAAACACTTTATGTATAATAAAACAAAAATAGATAACATTGAACATGAGCAGTACACTATAGTAAAGCCACCCCGGTAGTACTTGATACGCTTTACATATGCATATGTACACTGACTAGTCTATTTATGTAGTAGTTCAACCCATCCGACATACCATCCTTATAACGCCAACAATACACATCATCCTTATAACTCTCAGGTTTACTAACTCATGTCAATATTCAAGGAATTCAATTCAAAATCTTTTACAATGATTGAATTAAATAAAACAGAAGAGAATAAAGAATTCCAAACGATCGCTATATGGCTCAAATTAAGGTTTCACGGGCAATTGAAAATATTTTTATGACAATAAAATATCAGAGTTCAATAAAATCCGATAGCAACTTAGAATATGATATATGATATCAATCTGATGAAATAGGGTTTCTGATAGAAATTTCTTACCTCGATCCAAGCTAAGCGATGTTAAACGCCTCCATCGAAATTCTCTGAATCAACCTAGATTGACAATCCATTTGTTAGAACACAGTCTATGCTAATATCCTATAAACCTAATTAGCTACCCACCACGAGCTCACTTCTAACTCCGAAATCATGCAACTCAAAGCGGGTTCCACACACAACTAACCTAACTAGAAGACTCGTCACACTCCTCAAGGCTCAAAAATAATTTTTGAATAATTTTGAATAATTTTGAATTAAAAATAATTTCTTTAAAGGCACTAAAAACCCATAAAAATTGTTTACAACTAGAAATAAAAACTCATAATTTTTGTAAGAACCTTAAAATATGTATAAAAATTATAGAAATTAAAATTGGAATTTAAAAGGCATTAAAACTGTTAGCTCTATGGTTGGATAACCTAGGCGTACATCTTATTTTGATGATAACTACACACATATTATGTTTTAATGTGCGCTTTGAGTGGATTCTTAGTAAGTATATACATACACACTCATGAAGATACATTTGAGAAGTTGGATGGATGAATTAAAGGTAAAGAAGCGTGAAGTTATAGTGGATATGCGGTGGAAGCTTCATCAAGTCCAATAATAAAGAGCAACAAAGAATGCATACGCTAAGTTACTTTTGATTATGATTGAACTTTAATTTTATGTAACTAGTCTTGGTTTGATGCTTATATTGATGACTATGGCCTAAAATGACCTTATGATACCTTGTTCATTGCATGTGAGTTCATAACCTTTCACACAAGTGTGATTCTTGAAAATGAGTGACCTTTGGAGCTCACTCAGGTTTTCTTAAGAATGTTTTTGGAGCTATTTTTTCATATCTTGGTAAAACTTAAAAATGGCACCTCAATCCGCTTTTTCTAGAGAAAGTTGTGCCCAAAATAAAAATAAAAAGGGTTTCGCGGGACAGTCGAGAAATGGGTAGTAAGGGAATGTAGTCGATTCCATTCCCAATGTAGTCGACTTTATTGACCGTTGGGTGAGAAATAACGGCTAGTTTTGCCCAAAATCATGCCAAATCTTCCCATAACGGCTATTTAATATCAACCATATAAAATAATTTGGGGCTTCGTCATACACCATGGAAACCACATTCTAAGCTTTCATTCATTAGAGAAACATCAAGGCTCATAGATTAAATTTTTCTCTCTTCATCTTCATGATTTTACGTCATTAAAGAACGCATCTTTGTGATCAATTCTTTGATTGAGAGTGAGAATTCTTCAAGTCATCAATTCTCTCATCTCTCTATTGTAAGAGCTTCATTTGTACTCATTTCCTTTCTAGAGGATTTCTTTGTACACAATTGAGCTTTGTAAAAGGATTGTGATCAAGGCTTGGGTTTGTCAAGTCTTGGGAGAGCTTTGTGGATTCAAGGCTTGTGCTTGGTGTTGGAATATCACCAAGTGTTGTAAGAGTTTTGATCTTGACCCAGAAGAAGATTGTTGCTAGTGGATTCTAGTGCTCTTGCAGGGACTTCCTTGAAGAGGTGGATGTAGGCTTGAAGGTAGTTCAAGCCGAACCATTTAAATCTCCTTGTCAAGTATCTCTAACACAATCTCTTTACTTATTACTTTATAATTGCTTGAGATTGTGTAGTTAGCATCTTCATTAAAGTGTTACTTGGTTTAGTTGAGATTCGTGATTTTGCTTAGTTTAAATTCTCTATTAATTTTCCAAAACCCTATTCACCCCCCTCTAGGGTTGTTTTATTGGTTTCAAAAACTATTTTAAAATTTTTTATTTTGTTAAATTCAATGCGATACGGAAATGATAACAAATCAACTCTAAAAATAGCCAGACTTATACTTAGACATACTTATACTATAAAACAAATTATGCTAAATTTCTCCAGAACTTTTTGATGAGTTTTAAAGACTCCAAAAGATTTTTATAAATCTAAGCTTATAGAAAATATTAAAAAAACCTACGATTTCAGAAAATTATAAAATTTTTGCCAGAATTTTGGTATGGCCTAAGGTACCATACTGTAAAATTTCACGTGCTAATTATCACTGTACACTATCCAATGCGCGCAATGTACCTAACGCGAACCCGTGGTACACCTGTGCAAGCACAAGGTACCACAACTGCCCAACCTCACAAAATCCACTTCCACTGCTTGTTCTCTGCACTCAGTACACTCGCTGAACCACTATCACTCCCTTACAGACCCCATGACTCCCACACATACACAAAACACGCTTCAAAGCACATAATACACACTTATACTCACACACAGTACTCACGCACATAACTCACACACACTCACACATGCGCGCACGCGCGCACACACAAGCTGCCTTGGCAGCTTTCCTTCCCTCACAAACACACACAAAATACACAAACACAGATGTTACATACACACATACACACACCATACTCACACAACACATACACACCGATATACACACACCCACACACATATGAACACACGCACACACACTGACTGCCTTCACGGTAGTTCACCCATTGCACTCACTGCCTCATGGCAGTGGTGCATTCCTATTTTCACGAAGTCACACACAAAACACACACACCCTCACAGCACCCACACACACATTCACGCAAACACATCACATACAAACACACTCTCTCGCACACAACTCAAACACATAACCCAAAACACACAGCACGCACCCATCTGAGCACACAACACACACTCATTCAAACAAACATATATGCGTGCACATCACACATGCACTCTCTCTTTCTCTCTCTCACACACACACACACATACCCATCTTGTACATCTCAAACCCACTGCCATCTCCCTCTCTTTTCTCTTTCAACACATCCATGCACATAGCAATACAGCTGCACCCCCACACACTCTCTCTCAACACCGCAGCCTATTCCTGGTTGATGCCAAGTAAAGTGGGTTCGTACCTACGTGGAGGTGCCACAAGGAATGCAGTCCGAGTCAGATGACAAGTATGTTGATGTGAGATGTGGGTGGAACAAGGGCATAGACCAAGGGCTTCCCAGACAAAGCTTGAAGGTGGCAGTGCTGCGAGGGTGATATCGCAGGATGAATACACGACGACAGTCACAGTCCGATGCTTAGGTCCAGAGTCAGGGTCCTGTATGTTTCTCTCTCTAGAATTCTAGAGTGAGAAAGTGAAATATGTTCTGAAAATGTCCAACCTTAATGTTCCTTTCAAACGAATTCTCAAGACCTCTACTTATAGAGATTGAGATGATGATGTCATTAATCGACACGTGGCGCCCCTGGAGTGACACGTCACTGGGGGGTCCACGGGTGTCGGTGCTCCACAGACTGTCGGATCGCATATTCACCCGACCTGTCCCGCACATCGTCGCTCTGTCTGTCTGGAAAGACTGGCTCCCACAATGTCAGTGTGGCCAGAGAACCCCTTGATCTAGCCTCCAATCCAAGCCCTTGCAGAGTCCCACAGGCCTGGCAGCGGTGGGGAAGACCCGACGCCCAACTGCCAGGTGAACTAGGCGCGATGCCCTCCGAAGACCTGCTCCCGTCTCAAAGTGACCCGGGGGTCATAGTCCCTAGGGGTGCCGACGCAAGCCCCCAGTGCCAGAGCACGTAGGCCAGTCACGCAGGTACCCTGATGGAGATAGTGTCCCAGAGGAGTCGCCTATTCCACAGGCCGAGGTAGCATCCCGGAGGAGCCGTCTACCTGACAGAAGGGGAGTCTTCGTGCCGGAGCACTTGGAGCTCCCTGGCAGAGATAGTGTCCCGGAGGAGTCGCCTATCCCCGCAGGTGAGTACTTGTGCCGGAGCACTCGGAACGCGTCAAGGTAGCATCCTGGAGGAGCCGTCTACCCGACTGGCCGAGGTAGCATCCCGGAGGAGCCGTCTACCTAACGGAAGGGGAGTTGAAGAGCTCCCTGGCAGAGATAGTGTCCCGGAGGAGTCGCATATCCCCGCGGGTGAGTCCTTGTGCCGGAGCACTCGGAGCGCGTCAAGGTAGCATCCCGGAGGAGCCGTCTACCTGGCGGAAGGGGAGTTGAGGAGCTCCCTGGCGGAGATAGTGTCCCGGAGGAGTCGCCTATCCCCGCAGGATGTTGCATACTTCGGAGAGTGGGTCGAAGTATGTTCCACGATCAAGGCAAGGCGCGCATGGTGTGGTGAATGAGTGTGGTGCTCGGGGGCATGTAACATGATTGTGGCGCATGGGCGCGTTGAAGTGAGTAAGGTGCCGGGGGGCACGGTAGCGTGACAGAGAGCCTGGGGGCACGGCTGTATCAGTGGCGTGGCGCATGGGCGCGGCGGAATGTTAAAGTGCGGCGCCTGGACACCGGCGACGGGGGTCGCGAAGTTGTGTCTGGTTGACGGGGTCGCGGAGTTGTGTCCGGGTGACGGGGTCGCGGAGTTGTGTCCGGGTGACGGGGTCGCGGAGTTGTGCATGGTCCCTTGAAGAGAAGTGAAGGTGTTAAGTATGGAGACCAAAGGCCAACCCATAGGGGAAGTCCAAGGCCAACCCTTAGGGGGAAGCCAAGGCGAACGCCAAGGGAAGGCCGATGCCGACCCCCAAGGGGAGGCCGAGGCCGACCCCAAGGGGAAGGCTAAGGCCGAGGCTGACCCCAAGGGGAAGGCCAAAGCCAACTTCCTTGGGCAAGTGCCATGGTGCGCCGATGGGCGACATACGAAGTGCGACGATCGAAGTGTCATGAGGCTTTGCGCGAAAATGAACTTCTGAGTGACAAAGTAACGTAACGAAATTGAAAAGTGAACGTGACTTGAGCGTGCATGCTTTGACCGGTTGTGAGCGTTGAAAATGATTGTTGACTTGAGCGTAATGAAAATTTTATGTGCTAAATTTTTTTTAACGGGTTGTTACGTTACCCCACTTCACTAATCGTCGCTAAGAGTTGCTACATAAAATAATACTAACTAAAAAAAAATATCATCGCTAAAATTTTAAAAATATCATTTACGCTAATTGTCACTAAGTACCTCAATCAATATCACTTATAATTGCCACCTTTAAATTATAACTTGCGTTTCCAAAAATTTTGTCGCTAAAGGTTACCGATAAAATTTCACTAATGAAAATTGACGCTAAATCTCGCGTATAAAAGTGGTCGCCTAAAAATGAACTAACCAGCTAGATAATATCACGATTCAGGATGTTACATATCACGTGTGATTACTCTTTCATACAGTTATACTAGGGTTAAACCTCGTTGCATTTTGTTCAGGAGCTTCTTGTTATCCACTCTTATGCCTGCGAGGATAACATATGTCTCTACACACTTTTTGTTGTTGTCTAGAGGCTCATTGTGATTCTCCTTTCCTGACATTCGTGATACCATTTGTCTTTGTTTATCCAATTTATAGCATGATCAGTGTCATCTACATGCATCTTTTCCTAGGGGCTCCTTGTGAGTCTCCTTCCATGACAGTGAGGATATCATCTGCCTTTCTGTGCATTTTGTCTTAATCCAGAGGTTCCATATGAGTCCCTCCCCCAATAGTCGTGATGGCGTTTGTCTTCCTCCAGTTCTTTGCAATGTTAGTTTTGTCTGCATGCATTTTTGTTATTCCATTCCCTGACAGTAGTGGTAGGGCCTGTCTTTCTTTGTCCACTTTATTACATGGTCATCATCATCTGCATGCATTTTGTCTAGGGGCTTTTTGTGATTCTCCTCTCACGACAGTAGTGAGAGTGTATGTCTTTTGTTCATCACCAGGTTCATCACATGCTCAACACAATCTGCACGCATTTTCTCTAGGGGCTCGACGTGATTCTCCTTTCATGACAGTCGTGATAGTCTCTTTTTCTCTAGTCTATTGCGTGGGTTGTTTCTCCTGCATGCATTTTGTCTAAGGGCTCCTTGAATTTCCCTCTCCTGGCAGTCAGCATATTGTATGTTTTTGTTCACCCATCAGATTTGTCTACATGCATTTCTTCCTGGGTCTCCTTTGTGATGACACTACAAGAAATAAGGCCTTTAGCGACGGGAAAATCCATCGCTAAAAGCCTCAATTCCATCGCTAAAACTTTTAGCGACGGAATTACAGTCGCTAAAAGTCCCTCGTATAAAAGGCCGTTACTAAGGGTTCGTTTGACAAATTTTTTTTTTTTTGTTTTCAGTTTTTAAAGAGCAGCTTAAATTTTTTTTTATATAAAAACAAGTGGGTGTTTGATAACCCCTTTTTGTTTTTTTTTTTTTTTGGTGTTTGGTATCCTTTTTTATTTTGACTTTTTTTTGTGGTGGTTTGCGGTGGCGGTGGTGGTGGTCGCCGGCGGCCGGAGGTGGCTGCCGGTGGTCGCCGGCGGCAGGAGGTGGCAGCCGGCAGTCTCCGGCGGCCGGAGGTCGTCGCCGGCGGCCGGAGGTGGCTACCGGCAGTCTCCGGCGGCCGGAGGTGGCTGCCGGCAGTCTCCGGCGGTGGTCGCCTGAGGTGGCTGCCGGCGGTGGGAGGGTGGTGGTGGTGGTCTAAGAAAAAAAAACCAAAAGTGAAAAAAAAAACCAGTTTCTGGAGTTTTTTTTTTACTCTTCAGTTTAAAAACTAGTTTTTAAAATTGAAAAAAAAAGAGTTAATTACGCGGTTGACCACTGTACTATTAGGCAAATTTCATTTTGACCACTGGACATCGATTTGTGTCATAGTAACCACTAAACTTTGAAATTCGTTTCAATCAGGTCACTCTGTCAAATTAATATTGACGGAGTTAGGTTACTCAAGGGTATATTGGTCTTTTTACGCTAGTTTATGAATTTTCCTTTTCTTTCTCTTTTTTCCCTCCTTCCCCCCTCTCTCTCTCTTCTTCTTCTTCTTCAGTCCCTCTCCGTCTCATTTTGTCCACTGCAGCAGCAGGCCCAGCAACCTCAGCCCTGTGGACTCTGCTCCAGCGGCGATTTCCTCCCCCTCCTCGTGCTCGGCGACGGCCTTTTCGCCAGAAACGGTGGCCTCGTCGGAGAAGTTGCTGCGCTTGTTGGAGAGGTTGTCGTCGTGGTTGCCGGAAGATTCGCCGGCAACGATGTCGATGGCGCGTTTGCTTTTCATGGGTGGTGAATTGGGGGGCCACTCACTCGGCGCACTACAGCAGCAGAGGCCCAGCAACCTTAGCCCCGTGGACTCTGCTCCGGCGGCGATTTCCTCCCCCTCTTCGTGCTCGGCGACGGCCTTTTCGCCTGAAACGGTGGCCTCGCCGGAGAAGTTGCTGCGCTTGTTGGAGAGGTCGTCGTCGTGGGACTGAAGGGCACCACTTGTACTCGTGAACAGTGAAAAAGAAGAAGAAGAAGAAGGGAGCTTACAGAAGGTGAACAGTGAATAAGAAGAAGAAGAATAAGAAAGAAGACGGTGAACAGTGAATGGACGGTTATACCCCTAAATAAATGGACTTAAATTGACGGAGTGACCTTATTGAAACGAATTTTAAAGTTTAGTGGTTACTATGACACAAATCGATGTCCAGTGGTGAAAATAAAATTTGCCTAATAGTACAGTGGTCAACCGCGTAATTAACTAAAAAAAAAATGGTTACCAAAAGCTCTTTTTTTTTCAGTTTTTAAAAACTGAAAAAAAAAAAGGAATTTTTTTTTGTCAAACCTAGCCTAAAAGTTTTGCGACGGAATTATAAAATCCGTCGTCTAATATAGAACGTTTGGCGACATATTTATTTCTAAATTAGCGACGGAATATACGTTGCTAATTCTATTTTACGTACTTTAATTTATTTTCTTTTTTACGCAATTAGCGACGGGATAAAATTTTTAGCGACGGAATTAATCCGTCGCTAAAAGTTAAAGTCATTTTTATATTTTTTAATGCCCAAACCTGTAATAAAAAATTCAAACCAATTAGGTCCCATCCTCCGTCAACAATCTCAATATCTCAAATGCACGATTAACAATCTACAATCATCAATTAACAAATCATCGATCAATAATCACAATTATCAAATGCACAATTAACAACCTAAAATTATCAAACAAATAGTGAATGTTCAAATAACACAAAATTGTTCATAATGTACATATCCGATGTGATTAATTTAAAATATTGTCTAATTACGGCTCAGAGTTTAACATTGGGGGAAATGTTTTTCACAAGTGCTTTGATCAAACACCAGCACTTGAAAACGCATTTGCCCCATGTGTTCAAAGATTACAAAGTCTCCAAGATGGAGGTCATGTTGCTGCATGAATTTTTTTCCAACCCTCTTCGAAGCAAACAACCTCTTGGCCAACCTCATGACCCCTTGCGGTTGGTTAAAGTTGCTTCAAATCTCAATGTAGTAAGCAATCTCAAAAATGCTACCGGTATGGCCTAACATATTCATAATACAGTAAGACATGTAAGTTTTTAACCAAATATAAAAATTTTAACACACACGAAAACACAGAGAAAGCGGGATGACATACAAGTTCTGTATGAAAACCAGGCATCATGACCTTGAAGAAGTGCCTGCTGACTGAAACGTCCCTGTTCACCGAAGCAGAAGCCATTTAACCTACTTTAACATGAAAAACCAATCAAGGATTATTCAATTGACGAGCATCAATTTCATAACTGAATTAAATCTATCAAATTATGTTAAAGTGATGCTAAAAAAACAGATCCACAGCGAGTTGTAGCTAAAATGACTACCACAAAAATCTCAACTGCGCACATCATCATTTCACCATCCAAATAGCCACATATACTGTTGAACGTCACTCACATATTACAAATAACACCCCAAAAATCTCATACCAATCACTGAATGAAACCTAACCCTAGTGCAAATCCAATCACTAGATCTCAACGAAGACAAAAAACCACCAAAGTTCAAAGATTTGCTAATTAGGGCTAACTTGGGGGTAATTACAACTAATTTGATTTTCATTAGGTTCTTAGGATTAATTAAAACTAATTAGGCTCGTTAGACACGTATCCGACGCCTACTGACATGTGTCCGACACCTCTGGACACGTGTCCGACGTCTACCGACAAGTGTCTGAAACCTCCGGACACGTCTGAAGACATTGCTTTATTTTTTAAGAATCTTTCATGCTTGCAAGAACCACTGTTTCATGTGCAACACAATAAACTTTACTAGTCTCCAGGAAAGTATATTCGGACGCTTTTTATGGCATGAAGATGGAAAAATTGTTTCATAATGAAAAAAATACTGCTCGAATCCTTGTGAGTGGAAAAAATATGTTGGTGCAAATGATTAGTGGCTTGTCTTGTTAATGTTGCGACAAAAGCAAAAGTAGTAACTAGTGTTATGCTCCAGCGGGTAAAACATTAGAAGTTTTAACTCAGTGTAACAAAAAAGAAAAAGCATGAAGCCTTCAAGAAGTTTTTGCAATACGTAATTGAAAGAACAATTCACTCATCTTTTCAATAAAATTTGAAATCATATTATAGATATATATTTAGATTCAAAACGTCTCATCAATCCAGTTCTTACAAACAAAATTTTTTGACTTTGCATGAAAAGAGTGCCTAGCGGCATCTATTATTTACGTATATACTTTGCCGTTCAAAAAGAAAAGATATACTTCAAAAGAAAAAAAATGAAACAACCTAAACCTTATGTATATTTCGTTCACAAATGGCATACTTGTTAATAGGTACGTAGTACTAGGGTTAAGAACAGAACGTGCACTACAGAAATTAACTCCAATGCCACTTATTGTTATTCTTGTAATTTTTTATGTAGCGTTAGACTACCACTAATACTGTGACAAATAAACGAATTCGCAAAATTTTGGAACAGTTATCCAATTTGGTAGAAACCTTACGCTTTATCTCGAAAGATAAAAAACAATCCAAGTTATTGTCAATGAGGTATAGAATTTGTTTTCACTCCACACCTCACAGCAATCACACCCCTACACAGAGCACATCATAAGCTACACCCATTTCCCTCCATTCACTCACTCACTAAACTCACACAGACAAGCACTCATTACACCCACATACACTCAAAACAGCTGCAAAAATACACACACTCATGCACACTGTTGCACACCCATACACACATGCTGCAGTCCCTAAGACATACACCTCCGGCCCTTATCGCAGCCTATAAAACACACATCACAACCCCCCCCCCACCCTGCAGCCCCTAAAACACATGCCAAAACCACTGCTGCAGCACATTACACACCACACACCACACCACTGCTGCTACTGCCACACTCACTTAAACACACACCCTGTACACTCCTAAAACACACACACAAACACTCAATACACACCCATTTTCCCTCACTATTTCACACCCCTTAAATCTTATGAAAAAATACCTACAAACACCTCAGATCTCGCTGTAACTTTACCACACAACCACACCCTCATAGCCACCACTCCAGCACAAAACCACCATCAATTTTTTCTCCATCACCGTACGCGTTCCACTAGCGCAGTCGCACCACTGCAACACCACCCTCAACGACCAATACAAACCACCAAGTGCGTAGATGATTAACCTTCTTTGGCAACGAGTTGAACCATCTCGTTGCCAATGGACTTCGCAAAACAACAACGAATATAAAGAATGCATGGTTTATAAGCAACGAGTAATTGAACGCTAATCTGGGCTAATTAGTGTTAATGAGGATTACCTTGGGCTAATTATAGTTAATTAGGGTTGATTAGGAGTAATTATGATTATTTTGAGCTAATAGCCGGGTTTTATTGTGCGGAGTCATGTTGATTAGTCCTAATTAGGCTTAATTAGATTATGTTAGGGCTAAGTAGTATTAATGAGGATTACATTGGACTAATTATAGCTAATTAGGGTTGATTAGGACTAATTAGGGTTATTTTGAGCTAATTAGGGTTTAATTGTACGTAGTAGTGTTGATTAGTCCTAATTAGGCTTAATTGGGTTATTAGGCTTAATTACGACTAATTAGGCGCGTAATCAGAGTTTAGTTAGGTTTTAGGGTTTAGGGTTTAATTAATCTAATCACGGGTCTACAAGATGCTTTGTAATTAGGGTTTAATTTGGACTGATTGGTGTTAATTAGGATCAATTTGGGGTAATTACAGCTAATTTAATTTTTATTGGGTTCTTAGGGTTAATTAAAACTAATTAGGCTCGTTAGAGCTAATTAGGGTTAATTGGGTTCATTAGGGTTAATCGGGACTAATTAGGGCTAATTATAGCCAGTGCTGGAGCCACGATGAGATTCTAAGGGATGCTTAAAATGTCGCGTTAACCTAATTAACCTAAATTCAACAACCAACCATTCAACTAATTCACATATATCTCAATCCAATTGGGTCCCATCCTCCGTCAACAATCTCAATTTTCAAATTCTCAATGCACAGTGAACAATCTCAATTCCCAATACCTCATAAAGGGTATCGATATGGTGTCCGACACCTCCGGACACGTCCGAAGACATTGATTTATTTTTTAAATGCCGGACATCGTGTCTATCATCCCTTGAAGAGGTGTCGGACACCTCTTGAAGAGGTATCCACAAGTATAAAGCCAAAATGTGACATTTCGCTGTCGGTGTCGATCGGACGCAGTGTCCGTGACCTATCGACACCTCGACACCTCATCGACACATCCAAAAACGTGTCCGACACCTCTGGACACGCGTTCGACACCTACCGACACCTGTCGACACCTCCGGACACGTCCGAATTCATTGATTTATTTTTTAAATGCCGGACACCGTGTCCGTCACCCCTTGAAGAGGTGTATGTTACCCCTTGAAGAGGTGTTCGTCACCTCTTGAAGAGGTCTCCACAAGTATAAAGCCAAAAATGTGACATTTTTTGGTGTCGGTTTTGATCGGACGGGGTGTCCATGACCTACTGACATCTCGACACCTCATCGACACATCCGGACACGTGTCGGACACCTTCAGACAAGTGTCCGACACCTCTCAGCGGTGTTCGAAGACATTGATTTATTTTTTAATTGCCGGACACCGTGCCGTACACCGATTGAAGAGGTGTCGTACACCGATTGAAGAGGTATCCACAAGTATAAAGCTAAAATATGTTGTTTCGGTGTCGGCGTCGATCGGACGCGGTGTCCGTGTCTGTGCTACCTAACGAGGATCTCAATCCAATTGGGTCCCATCCTCCGTCAACAATCTCAATTCTCAAATGCTCAATGCAATAAAAATCACACATTCAATCCAATTGGATCCTATCCTCCGTCAACAATCTCAATATCTCAAATGCTCAATGCAGAATTAACAATCTAAAATCATCAATTAATAATCTCATTTACTTCAAATGCACAGCTAATAACCTAAAATCATCAATTAACAACCTAAAATCATCGATCAATAATCACAATTCTCAAATGCACAATTAACAACCTAAAATTATCAAACAAATGATCAATGTTCAAATGGGAAAAAATCGTTCAAAATGCACATATCTGATGCGCTTGAATTATTTCAATTTGGGGTTCGATTCGATTAGGGCAATTAATTTAGGGTTCAATTAGGGGGTTCAATTACTTCAATTTTCAATTTAGGGTTCGGTTGAATTGGGGCATTCAATTTAGGGTTCAATTAGGGGGTTTAATTAGTTCAATTTAGGGTTCGAATGGATTATGGCATTCAATTTAGGGTTCAATTAGGGGTTCAATTAATTTAATTTAGGGTTCAATTTGATTAGGGCATTCAATTTATGGAATTACATCAATTTAGGGTTCAATTAGTTCAATTTAGGGGTCGGTTGAATTGGGACATTCAATTTATGGTTCAATTAGGGAGTTCAATAAGTTCAATTTAGGGTTCGGTTGGATTAGGGCATTCAATTTAGGGTTCAATTAGAGGTTGGTTGGATTAGGGCATTCAATTTAGGGTTCAATTAGTTAAATTTAGGGTTCAATTCGATTAAGGCATTCAATTTAGGGTTCAATTACTTCAATTTAGGGTTCAATTAGGGGGTTCTATTAGTTTAATTTAGGTTCAGTTGAATTTGGGCATTCAATTAGGGGGTTCAATTAGTTCAATTTAGGGTCCGATTGGATTAGGGCATTCAATTTAGGGTTAAAAAAACACACTATTCCATAAAATTGTAAACTTTTACTAAAAATTCTAACGTAATCCAAAGTATCTTACTGTAGAATTTCACAAGTTAATGACCAAAGTATGCTACCCAAATTCTCTCGCCTTTCACTACGCTAATTTGCATACACACGTATGCGCACAGTTATTCACTACCACCCTCTAATTACTTCAGTAGTCCCTCTCCTCTTATAGACACACATAAGCAACCACATTCAATCCCACTTACACACTCAATACAATACAAACACCTCACACCAATGTACCATTCATTATACACACACTACTGAACACATAACTCATACACACATAGCTGCCTCGACAGCTCCTTACACTCACACAAATACACGCGACGCACCTACACCGCATACACTCACGCACGCACACATCACAACACTCATGCACTCACGTAGCGCACACAATAACCGGCACACACAGCTCACTGCACTCACGTAGCGCACACAATAACCGGCACACACAGCTCACTCTAACACTCTAATGCACCCACACAGAGCACACACTAAAGCACACACCTACATTTTCTCTCAACAGATTGCCTTTCAAACACACTGCCTCACGACGGTGGGGGTTTTAAATGAGATGTTTCAACTAAATTATTATCCCGTTAACCTAATTATATTAGCCTAATTTCAATCCACCATTCAACTAAATCACATATCCAATATCGGAATTCAATTGGGTCCCATCCTCCGTCAACAATCTCAATTCTCCATACTTTCTAGTAATATACAAATATGGGCATCAATTCCATCAGCAATTAAACAACCTAATTCCATCAGTTACAAAATCAATTCCATCAGCAATTAAAAAAAATTAAAATTATAAGAAACGTATCATAATTCCAGAAACAAATTAGGGCAAGTTCCAATTAGGGAAAATTGACATAAATCAGAACTGAAGAAAATTAGGGCAAATGGCGCTTAAACATGCATTAAAGCAAATTAGGGAAAATGGACATACAGAGAGGTGGTGAGGCGGCGGCTGTGTTGGGGGCGCAGCGGCAATGGACGGCCTTGGTGCCACGACAGTAGAGGGAATTGGTGGCATAGCGTCGGTGGTACGCGGATATGGAGGGGCACGACGTCGGGGGCGGTGATGTCGCTGAAGGTGGGTCGTCGGAGAGGGAGAACGCCAATATCGCCGGTGAGTGGGTGAGAGTGAGAGACGGAGAGAAACGGGGAGAGTGAAAAAAGACGAAGCTGTTTTATAAGGACTTTTAGCGATGGAATGACACCGGCGCTAAAAGCCCGTCGACAAAAGATATCTTTAACGACGGAATTTTTAGCGACGGTAACTTTCTGTCGCTTATAATTTTTTAACGACAGACATTTTAGCAACGGGTTTATCCGTCACTGAAATACGTTTTGGCGACGGAATATCTTCCGTTGCTAAAAGTCCGTCGCAAAATCCTAATTTTCTTGTAGTGTGACAATCAGGATATTATCTGTCCTTATTCGGCCAGTTCCTTGTATGATCATTTTTGTCTACATGTACTTCTGCCTAGGGGTTCTATGTGATTCCCCTTCCAAAAATTCTGGAGTAGTGTCTCTCTTTATGTGTCGAAGTTTAGATCTTCGAAATCTATTTCTTGCCTCTAGTCTTTAAAAGAGTTTTTGAAAAAAAAAATTAAAAGTAAGAAAATTTGAGTTTTCTGTGGCTTTCCGATCATACTCCAATCTTTCTTGATTCTAGAATAGAGTCAACTTATCTTTCCACCCCTTTACCAGTTATTTTCTAGTCCAGGTCTAAGTGTGAAGGTATGTGACCCTCATTTTAGGTTAGTACGTAGAAGTCACGCTCAACTTTGTTTTCAAATCTGATTCGAACTATATTTGGCTTGATCCTTTTCGGACAACGGTATGTAGGCAACCTTCATCACGTGCAACCATTTTCTAGTCCAGTCTATGTATGAGGGTAGAGTTCCTCAATCCAGGGTGGCACGCAAATACCACGTACCTTCCTCTGTCTGGTCGCTGTCTAGCCCGAGGAGAGCTAATGACCTTCTTGGCTCTAGAAGAGACTCGACCCATCTTTGTCCATAGAATCTAGAAGAGAGTCGATGACCAACCCATCTCTCTTCATCAGCTCTAGAAGAGAGTCAACCCATCTCTATCCATGAGCTCTAGAAGAGAGTCGATGACCTCGATGGAGTTCCCAAGAAGCCAGAAAAGTGCTTGATAGAAGCTTGATGGCCTCTTTTGCCCCAGTCCCTAGTGCCACGTCCATATTATTGATTGATAAGATCTTGTTATGAGCTTTGCGGATCTGAATTTTCCTGTGGAAATAAGCTGTATTTCCGTACCCCAGTTTTAGATCTCTAGTTCTAGTCTTTTGATGGTAAAAAAGCCTCGTCACCTTGAACAAAATGGTAATATTAAGAGTGGACCTCCTTTTGTTTCTAGATCATGTTGTGCTCCTACTGCTTCAGTATTTTTCCTTGAATATCTTGTAGTTCTTGAAGTTTAGCAACAGCTCTAGCAGAGATATGACTATATTCTTCTTTTTGAGTTGTTTGAGTACAGTTTTTTGAGCTTTGTACTCAGCTGATAGCATGCCTTACCCTCAATCACCTCATCCCATATAGAGTGCCGTACCCGAGGGAACATGTTATGCACTACAAGAAAACAGGTTTTTAGTGACGGAATTTGGCTCCGTCACTAAAATTCCGTCACCTAAAAGGCTTTTAGTGACGGAATTTGCTCCATCACTAAAATTCCGTCACATAAACTAACCAATGATAAGAAAACAGATTTTTAGTGGCGGAATTTGGCTCCATCACTAAAATTCCGTCACCTAAAAGACTTTTAGTGACGGAATTGGCTCCGTCACTAAAATTCCATCACCTAAAACTAATAATTCTAATTTTAATTATTTTTTGTTTATTTTTTAGTTTTGGAAAAATCCCCAAATGTAAAAATTAGGGTTTTTTCTTTTCTTTTCATTATCCCTCCATCTCTTTGAGCTCCTCCCGCCGCCTCCTTTCTCCCCAAATTCTCACCGCCCCCCTCCCTTTCTCCCCATTCCGTCACCGCCGGCCAAGGAAGCCACAGAGATGGACAACCAGCTGTAAGCCTGAAGCCACGACGAGACTGCGAGCTCGAGCCGTGAACGGCGAGCTGCGAGCGACGACGGCGAGCTGCAAGCGGCGAACGACGAGCTGCGGCGAGCTGCAACGGCGATTCAGGAGATCTACGCGAGTCGCGACAGCTCGTTGGGATCTAGATCAGTAGATCTGCGGCCTCTGTTGACGGACGGCCACCTCTGCTAACACCGGCCGCCGCCGCCGCTACTGCTATACGCCGACGGACGGCCACCTCTGTTGCATCTTGTTTGTTCTGAAGAAGAAGACCTCCGTGGCTCTGTCCTCCGGTCACTCCACTCCACCGGACCACCGGCCGATCTTTCACCTTCGCCCCCCGCATCCACTGCCTCTCTCTCGATCTTTCACTGCCGACCCCTCCCTCCGGCATCCAATCCGCAGCCATGACAGAGGTATCGTACTTATCTTCTCTCTCACTGGAACAATTTGCTTGATTTCGTCATTTTTTGCTTATTATTGGATTCTGTTTGCTCATAGAATTTCTATCAATCATCAAGAACTATATGGACTCATCAATTCACAAGAGAACTATTTGAATGTTCTCTTGCATTGGGGAAAGCTGGTAGCTTGTAAGGTACATGTAACTGATCTTGGGCCAAATATTCTATTGGATTGCTGGAGTTCTTGTAGTGTACCATGGCAGCTACATGAATTATATTGGTATAAACACTAATAAGTTTAGTGCATGTCGAAACTTCATCTTACCTTTCTAATGCTCTTCATTCATTAAGTATTTCAATTCTTCGCTACATTATTATATAATTGTATCCACACCCCAGATTGGGCGCCCTTATGCAGTGAGCAGTTTCTTGCTAGGATACTTTAAGAGTCTAGATTTTCTTGATATATAGAAAAAGAGGTCCCTGCCTCTCTTATTCTCTTCATATTGTTTTGTTTAAATTTTGTATATCTGCAGACTAGTTAGTGTCAATCATGTTAAGACTTCTTCTTTAGAAATTTTGAAGCTTTAACGTTATTCCTAACTAGATTACATGGATTATTATTTTCTCCATATTCCTAACTTGAATCTGATAAATCTGTCGAAGTGGTTTCGATTTTGTTTTCTGTTTCTAATTTCCTGTTTCTTTTTCATTTTCCACTTTATTTTCTTAAGAGATCTTGTTTTGGGGGCAAAGTTTTGCAGGGTTTATAAGGAAGAAACAAAAGAAAGGAAGGGGATATACATGGAACAATCAATATAAGTCTTTATTTTCTCTCTAAATTCGCCAGTTCTCTAGCTGTTAAGTTTTTATGCAATTATTTGTAGTTGTAATCAAGATTACAACAAGGGCCTTTTATTATTAGATGAGCATATATAATATTTACACATTGTTATCTCGATCGGTTCACTAACTCGCGCAAAGAGAAGAAATAAAGAAAAGTAGTGCAAATTAGAGTGATTAAGATTCTAAGCAGTACAACTGCTTGTTGAGGGTGTTAGCTTTCAACCTTTTTCCAAGCTAATCACTTTTTACTTCACCTACTTCTTAATCTGAAACAGCATGTGTTGGGAGTCATGGTTGGGGAGAGGATCTAATTCTTGGTGTAAGACGTATTCTTATACTCGTATCATGTTTGTGCTACAGGTTTGAAGCAGTCATTCATTTTGCTGGATTAAAAGCAGTTGTGCATGTGATGGCTGATGATAAGAATGAAGGCTCTTTTAAGGATGATAGTTTAGGATTTGTGTTAGACTTGGTATTTTATGTGTTTGTGGACTTGTGGAGTTTGTGTTAATGGTTTTGTGGAGTTTGTGTTGATGAAAATTGTGGAGGTTGATATGGTAATTGATATTGTATTAATGGATTTTGTGGAGATTGATATAGTAATGGATTTTGTGTGCTTGATGTAGTAATGGATTTTGTGTGCTTGATGAGTTGATGGATTTGTTGTATACAGGTTTGAGAAAAAAAATGGGATTTGAAAAAATAGGCGGAACTATACTTCTTTTGTTTTATAATTTTAGCGACGATTATGATTTGTCGCTAAAAGCATAAAACATTGATAAAATACCTTTAGTGACGGAATTTTTCCGTCACCATTTATTTTAGTGACGTATTTCATGTGACGGAATTTTCCGTCACCAATTGTTTTATACGAAATTAAAAAAAGATATTCGAAATATAAAATACCTTTAGTGACGGAAATTTTCCGTCACTAAATGTCTCCATTCCGTCACTGAATTTAGTGACGGAATCGTTAATTCCGTCACTACCTTTTTAGTGACGAGGGTACACGCGACGGAATCGTGTGACGGAATTTTTCGTCACTAAAACTTTTAGTGACGGAAATTTCCGTCACTAAAACCCTGTTTTCTTGTAGTGATGCTTCATTAGAAACTAAAAAAAATTCAAAGGCCTTTTCAGTTGCTACTGTTCATGGACAGACTTAAGTAAAACAACAAAGAGTGGTCTGAGATTCCTCGCACATGAGCGTCTGCTTGTGTCGTGGGAAATTTGTCCAGCCAACTCTCATTTTGTAAAGCTCTATCCACTCTGCACATAATGAGATCCTCCACTCTATTATTAAACCAAATATAGAACAGTCTTGTGGTAGACATATCCTCAAATAAGTATTACATAAAAATCGGTTAAAATCATTGATATCTCTTCTATTCAACCAAAAGCCCCCCGATTTCTCAGCTGCAAATCTAACCACATTGAAGTCCCCAACATCTAGCCAAGGGAACTACCCAACAAGATTGACATCATTTGTCAACTATTGCCAAAGCCATCTTCTTTTCTCCCTTCATTATTCCCATAGACAAAGTCAAGTAAAAGGGATGAGTGATCATGTTACCATATTATATGTTGAGCTGATGAGGTAATGACATTAACCTGCAGCTGTTTGTTGTTCCACCCCATCCAAATTGTTAAAACACCTTCGCTATTGACATTGTGGACAAAGCTCCAGCTATTATTCCATTTCTTGGTAATACTGAGTATGTTCTCCACTCTAACTCTAGTTTCCTGTGATCCCAGTATTCCTACCGCATAGTTTTTGAAACCTTTTTTTTTTTTTACTTCAAACTATTTTCCTGGGCCATTAAAACCCTTATGTTTCCAACTAGATATCACAGTCATCTGTATTTGGTGTCTTTTCCTCTGCTTGTATTAGCACTATATATTGAAGACCTTCTTTTGAGCATCCCCAGGTGTAATTTTGTCATTAACACATGTGATAATGGTCTCATCCACAACATTATCATCAACAGTATCCAATGCAGCAAATTATTTAGCAGTTTTCGGCTGTACTTGGCAGTTTGCTACTATTTCTTTGAGTTCTCACTGGGTTAATAGAGTTCATCATGTTTGTTGCCTTTTTTTGTGTAATATAAGTTGCCAATGCAGCACAACTACTAGAAAATTCCACAATTTGAGTGTTCACAGGGCTACTCTTGCTGTTAGTTGCATTACCTTGTGCACCATTAAGCCTCCCGTTCCCCTCACAACCCTCTAGTTACTCTTTCTTCTGCCACCTTTGTTGTGCCTAGGGCTTTTTAAAGTATTCACAAAACTGGCATTTGACATGGAGCTATTTGTAGTCTACCTTTTAGAGCAAGATGTTGTCCCCAAGTCCCTTCAAGGGAGTCACTTCAGGTAATGTACATTCAACTTTTACCTCCACACAAGCCCTAGCATAAATCACTCTTTTTAGGATGCAGTCATTTATTTGATCCATGAACAGTGGTTTACCAATCAAGCGTACAGTATGGGTCATCATTTTTGTAGAGCAAAATTTTAGCAGCAAGTGTGGCAATTTGATCCAAACAAGAATCGCGTCAAGCCATTCCTTCTCAAGCGGTACAGTCAGAAATCTCTCATTTATATATATCAAGATCAGCCTCCATCACAATGGCGGTTTAACCCTGAGTGGCTTGTTATAAAAAAAACCATGGCCTTTCTTCCGGTACTTGATTGCTTGCAGTAACAGAGTCAAATTGAACAAGGTAAACCCCTGATTTCAAGAAGCTTGTGGAAAATGTACCAAATTGCTTCCATTTTCTTTCCATAGGTCCCTTCATCACATGTACTAGGGGTCTCCCTCCCAACATATAGACAACAATAGTATTATGCATGCTTGGATTTCACGCTCAACGACCTCAATGGTGTATTCCACACCTTTTTTATCGTTAATTTCTTGCGAAGTGATAAAATTTAGACTATGTTCCTTCACAAAATCCTGATTCGGCCGCGTAATGGTTGCATAAGATGGACGAAGTTGGTTTTCAGCAGCTTGAGAGATTTGTTTAATCACACCTTCAGTCAACATGCCTCCCTTTTGCAAAGAGGACAGAGATGGAAAGTTATCTTGATTCCGCATCAGTTTATGCTCAAAGACATGTAATGTATAACCACCTATTTTGTCCACCGCGTTCCTCCACGTGAACCATTGTATCAGCATTATTACTTGCCACATAAGCATTCTTTCAACCTGTGTTAGATACACTCTACCACACTCTCTAAGTGTGGCAGATACGTTCTCCCCACACGCCCCAAAATCAGCTTCTCCCTCCACAGGGATCGATGATATCGATTCTTGAAAACGGAGCATTCAGACCTCTTCATATTTGGGATTCACACTCAAATTCTTACGCAATTCCAAGTTTCATATCGCAATAGCTCTAGTTGAAGCTTTAATTTAAAAAAATTCTCTTGGAGGAGTTACTCCTCTTGAAAAGCAGTACTCTACTTCATTACCATCTCATGGTCAAACGTCTCCGACATCCATGAATCTCTCTGACCCCATGGTGATTGTTATGTTGTCTATTTGGCCGTAAGAGCTGCAGATTTCGAACTGTCATGTCTTTTCTCCCATTCCTTACCCACAAAATAACCAGAGAACGGATCTTTTAGTGCACCTCTCAGGCGAGATTATGGCCGGGAGGTGGTTGCTGGTGGCATCACGTTGCGACTAGGTCTGAGAAATCTATAGAGAACGTCGACGAGCTTCTTTCTCTAGAATTTACTGTATACGCATTGTAATAGTTAGGAAAAATAAATCGAACCATCAAGGTAGCCCTTGATGTTACTTATTATGTCAGTAGTATAAATAAACCAGTCGGGAAGGCTTCTAAACTCCCTTTTTGAATGAAAAGTTTCTCCTATTAACAAAAAGGACAAAAAAAACGCACAAGTAGATAGCATTGCGTAGGTACCAGGCTTCCAGCTATGATGTATTAACATCAGTCACCCGTTACCCTGATACTACATTAACTATAACACACATGCACAAGGCCTCAAAATTTAAGTGAGAGGTGCAAACATCGATCGTTTAATACCATCTAAACTATCGTGGAAGTCATTTAGTTTCAGCTTCAGTTTTAAATATTTGGAAGTCGTCCAAATAGTACGGTAAAAAAAATGATCCCTTAACATAGAGATGGAATATACCTATGTATATACTTATTAATTGTTAGAGGTATTAATTGTTAAGTTTAAGTATACACTTTCATGGTAGTTTGCACTTGTTTTTTCACGCATTGATACTCCGTCAAGAAGACGCATTAGTCATACCTAAATCTGAAAAACTTCTAATACCATCCAAACTATTGCGGACCGAGCTTTTTGCGCTTGTATACATTCAATTTTTCTTGTAGCATTCTAAGATATGATCATGTGAGATAATCATACAACTATCTTCTTCTAACATGAAACTTACAATGCGCACGAACATCTTCTTTTAACGTAGAGATCAGAGGCGGAACTAGGCTTGTACAAGGGGGTGCTATAGCCCCCCCTCAGATTTTGAAAAAAAAAAAAATATATATATATATATATATATATAGTGTTTTTTTTTTCATTTCCAACTTTTCCTTTCTCTCTCTCTCTCTCCTCCTCTCTCTCTCGGCCGGCTCTCATCTCACAGTCAGTCACCGGCTGTCCGGCTCACCTCACCGTGCCGACGACCGGCACACGGTGGCACGGGCACCTCTCCTTCTCGGCTCTCTCACTCAGTCATCACCGTGGCAGGCACCACACAAAGGGCCACGGCTCATCGGCTCGGTAGGCAGCCTCGTTCCGCCCCTGCAAGTCATCGCCGTAACTACTCCGGTCGGTGGTCGCCGTGGTGTCAACTCCGTCAAGTGAAGCTCACGCCGTGACGCTGACATCTCTCCAGACTCTCCTCGACTCTTCCTCTCTCGGCTCTCTCAGCCACCGCGGCTCGCCGCACCGCCCGCACGCCGGCACCACCAGTTCGACCCACGGCCACCGGTCCCCACCCCAACTCCGGCGAAGGCCCTCCTCAGTCCGGCGGTCCCCACCCCAACTCCGGCGACTCCGGCCATATCAGATCTGGCATATCTAGTTTAGATCTGCCGTCTACGAGCCGGCGGACGAACCGAGGAAGTTCCGCCATTGCCGTTCGGCGGTCACGACGCTTAAAATAGTGAAATTACAGATCTGACATTGAGTTTCAGTGACCGACGACATTGAGACAACGACGCCGTTCTGATTTCTGAGGACTGAGGTCAGTGTGCATTTTGAACAATTTCTTTTGTTATTGAGAATTGATTATTTGATTAATAATTTTAGGTTGTTAGTTGTGTATTTGATAATTTAGATTATTAATTGATACTTTATGGATGTTAATCGTGCATTGAGCACTTACATTTGAGATTGTTGATGGAGGATGGGACCCAATTGGATTTTTATCCCATTTGAGCATTGATTATTTGATTGATAATTTTAGGTTGTGTTAATTGTGCATTTAAAATTTTAAGATTATTTTCATGCTGATTATAGGTTGAGAATTGAGATGGTTGATGGAGGATGGGACCCAATTGGATTGAGATGTCGGATATGTGATTTAGTTGAATGGTAAGTTGAAATTAAGTTAATTAGGTTAATGCGATAATAAAACATGACTGGAAAAGTAAAAGAATAAAATATTTGTAATTAACTAGGTTATTTGATTGATAATTGATGGATTAATACTTAAAATAAAATATATTTTTTTTCAGAATGGAAAGGTTCTTTAAAAAGAAAGCAAAGGTGGAAGAATTATTGCAGTCTAATAAGAATGAGTGTAGAAATCAAGATACTATTCAATAGTCTCCGATTCCAACAGTAAGGGACAAGGCTCCCATTGTGTATCATGATATTCATTCCGGACATTCAAGCAGAGTTAGCGACGAGTTCAACTCTGACGAGCTTATTGTGGATCCTGGGTTGCGTCCGAATATTTTGGATTATGGTCCTAATGTTCGAGATAAAGTTCGACGAGTGTATTGGTCGAAAGGTCCTTGCCAACCTCGCCACCACAATTTTCCATTTACACAAATCGGAACTCAGTCTCGTCGATTTATTTCTTCTTGGTTTGACATTTATTCGAGTTGGTTGGAGTATAGTGTAGCAAAAGATGAAGCATATTGTTTGTGCTGCTAGTTGTTTGGAAGTGTTCATGGGGACCAAAGTGGTGGTGGTACTTTTGTTAGGCATGGTTTTAACGATTGGAGAAAGAAGGAGAAATTGCAAAAACATGTTGGAGAAGTTGGTAGTGTACACAACCTTGCTTTAACTAAGTGTCAAGCCTTTGATAACCCTCAGCAGAGTATTGGAGTAGTTTTGTCTAAGCAAACAGATGAAAGTAGGGTTCAATACCGTACTCGCTTGACTGCATCAATTGATGTTATTCGGTTTCTCTTACGTCAAGGCTTGTCTTTCCGTGGGCACGATGAATCTGATGAATCTGAAAATCAGGAAAATTTTCTAGAACTGTTAGAGTTTATTTTTATGATTACAATGAAAATGTGAAAAAAGTCGTGTTGTCGAATGCTCCTCAGAACCTCAAATTGACATCACCAAAAGTTCAGAAAGAAATTGTTAGTGCCATTGCCGGAGAAATAAGAGATGCAATTGTTGGGGACATGAAAACTGAATTATTTTCCATCTTAGTTGACGAGTGTCGTGATATTTCAGTCAAAGAACAAATGGGAGTTGTCTTCAGATATGTAGACAAAAGAGGACGTGTGATTGAACGTTTTCTTGGTATTGTCCATGTTACTAATACCGCTGCCTTATCATTGAAAGACGCAATTGACAGTTTATTTGCAATGCATGAATTGAGCATTTCAAGAATTCGTGGACAAGGCTATGATGGAGCAAGTAATATGCAAGGTGAATTCAATGGTCTTAAAACCTTAATTCAAAGGGAGAATGAAAGTGCTTATTATATTCATTGCTTTGCTCATCAACTTCAGCTAACTCTTGTAGCCGTTGCAAAAAAAATGCTCAGATTGCATTGCTCTTTAATTTGGTTGCTAAGGTAGTCAATACTGTGGGAGTTTCATGCAAGCGAAGAGATGCTATTCGAGAAAGTGAAGCCATTAGACTTGCTCGTGACCTTGAGAGTGGTGATATCGTCAGTGGTCGAGGTTTAAATCAAGAAACTAGCATCGAAAGAGCAGGAGAGACCCGTTGGGGATCACATTACGGTGCATTATTGAATTTGAGTCAAATGTTTGCTTCAGTGATATGTGTGCTTAATAAGGTTGTTGAGGATGCTACAGATTATGAACAGAGAGGTGAAGCATTGGGTCTTTTGAACTCGGTGCCAACTTATGATTTTGTCTTCAACATGCATTTGATGATAAATATTTTGGGGATGACGAATGAACTTTCACAAGCATTACAAAAGAAAGATCAAAACATTGTGAATGCAATGAAGTTGGTAAGTATAACAAAGCAACGATTGCAGCTCTTTAGAGATCAAGGGTTAGAAGACTTGCTGGAAGAGGTCTCACAATTTTGTGTAAAACACGATATTGACGTATTGGACATGAGTGCGAGGTTTGTAGCCCCGGGGAGGCAAAGACGTAATGCTGAAGAAGGTACAAATTTTTATCATTATCGTGTTGATATTTTCTTAACGGTTGTTGATTTGCAAATCAGTGAGTTGAATAATCGTTTCAGTGAGGTAACCACGGAGTTGCGTATATGTATGGCATGTCTTGATCCAAGTGATGGTTTTTCTGCTTTTAATAAGCAAAAGTTGATACGTCTTGCACAGTTTTATCCATATGACTTTTCGCCGATAGAGCTTAGGGTACTTCAAAGTCAGCTCGAGACTTATATTATGGATGTGCGCTCCTGTGAAGAACTTTATGAAGTCAGGGGAATTGGTGAACTTGTTATAAAGTTAGTTGAGTTGAAAAAGAATGTGATATATCCTTTGGTGTTCTTGCTTTTGAGATTGGTCTTACTTTTACCTGTTGCAACTGCTACTGTAGAAAGAGCTTTCTCTGCAATGAAGATAATAAAGACTCGACTTCGGAATCGCATGGGAGACGAATGGATGAATGATAGCTTGGTTTGTTACATTGAGAAGAATGTCTTCAAAACTATTACAAATGAGGCAATTATCAAACGCTACCAATCTTCGGCGCCTCATCGAATAGTTATTTAGTGATTTCGTTTGTAAACTCTGAAATGTGTATTTTGTATTCTCTTCTTTTGTGTTGTAAAGAGTCCTTAGTGGCTCTCATGAAACTTAATAAGACCTTTTAGATGCTTTTTAGTATGTTTTGTGTATTATCGAAAAGTGCACTTTGTTTTTGTGTGCTATTTTACTTATAAAAATATTTAGGGATAATATCACTTATATCCCTCAGTTTAGGGGTTAATTACAGTCGAGGACACATGTTTGCGTTTATATCAGTTATGTCCGTTGACCACACGGAATACGGATGATGTTAAATTTTCGTGTAAAATGACATAATTGCCCTCTAGAACAAATCACTCATCTCTCTCTTCCCCTTCTCTTTTTCTATCCCTTCTCAAATCGATCGAACCACCATTGTCATTCACCTTCTACCACCATCTCAAACCCATTTCCACATCGAATAACCATGACCACCACCATATGGATTAAATCACCACAATTCTAGAAGCTAAATTAGAATGAGATTAAATCTCACGCCAGAAATCTGCCGTGGACGACGAGGAAGACGTCAATGACTTCATCTGCGCGCAAGGAGGACACCCGCTTGGCTCCCTATGTCGCCGCCCCTTTTCCCAAACACAAGAAGGTCGTTGACCCGGTGGTCGCATCGGCCCCTCTCCCTTTCGAGGAAGACGAGGAGGTTGTCAAGGCCATCGTCGCCGCCATCACTCCCTTCTACTCCCTTGAATCTAAGCTCGGCGACTACTACCGTGCCGACGCCATCAGGACGGAGGCCTTGCAGAGGATCACTGGCAAGTCCCTCGATGGGCTGCCTTTGGTTGGGCTTCAATTACGATTCCATTTGGGGCAGTGCTGGGAGACGTCCGTTGGTTACGTCTAGATCCCCGTGGGCATCGCCGTGCCGCTCTTCCTAGACGACAGGGAATATTCTGTCCCCATGGCCACGACCGATGGGTGTTTGGTGGCCAGCACCAACAGCGGATGCAAGGCTATCCTCCTTAAAGACGGCATGACCAGGGCTCCGATCCCGTCGTGAGGTTCGGCACCGCTAGGAGGGCTGCCGATTTGAAGTTCTTCCTGAATTTGTTTGATTGGGATGGTTGTTGGTGAAAATTGGTGATGAGTTGAAGTGTGATGGGGCTGCTTTGAGTACGGTGGAGCAGTGGGGTGGTGAAGACATATTGCTTGCGGTGGTATGGTGATAGCGACGAGGCGGAGGCTGTGTGCGTGTGTTTGTGAATCTGTGTGCAGCTATATATGATGTTGGTGGGTGGGATTCTTGGGACAGATTGACTGGGTTCTGCAGTGGTTGTGATGCGGGGGTGGTGCAGTGGTTGTGCGAGAGGATAGAGGAAATTGGAAGAAGGAGAGGGTAGTATTGCCATTTTTAAAATACGGTATTGCCACATTAGCAAAAACCGTTAGTTAGGCTCACGGAACCCTAACGGTGGGCATATCTGATACCAAATTTTCACATTTTGGATACGAGTGCAAAATTTTGAAACTTACGTCTTTGACTGTAATTTACCCCTAAACTGAAGGATATAATTGATATTATCCCAAATATTTATCTCCTTCGATATATTTTTAGCCCCCCCCTAAGATGAAATCCTGGTTCCGCCACTGGTAGAGATAACCGTGTAGCATCACCAGTTAATCACTAGTATTTTCTCCATCTTCACCATTACCATCAAATTACCTCCACCTTCATCCAAATGTGAACAGTTATTCTTCGTCAGATATATAAGGTTTGATGAACAGTATTTTATTACCGTTTGGGTGAAATATTGTTTACGGAGTCCTTGATATGAATAATAGTTATTTGGGTATACGTATGCTTTTGATGGTAGCAGGGTGACATACGAATGTTCCCACACTGGTTTTCTTTCTAAGGTTTGGAACATAAGTTTAAAGGGATAATGGAATAAGTATATAGACAGGTATATTTTACTGTTGTGACTAATAATACTCCATGGTTGTTCTTCTAAAAAAGTATTAGTTACGGAGTATATGTTATCAGAGGCTATTAGTTATACAGCCTACAAAACGTTGCACTTGAAATTTCTTAAACATATTTCTGTTTACCACTCTTAGAAATTCTTGTGTCCCGCAAAAATGAAGACTGATGTCTGTCAATGAAATTCTGTTATCTTTCTTCACTGGGTTTAGGCAAATTTTCTGGCTGCAAAACTTCCACCTTGACGCTAACACAATCAACTAAGATCCCTGTACTATGGTAAGCCAAGAAGATTTTTATTGGAATTTTTAAAATTTGCGGAAAATAGACAACTTTAACAATCTAATATTTTCCGAAACTTCAGCAGGGAATCAACCAACACTTGGTGGAGGGAGCGTATCGAAATTAAGCCTCGGATAGAAAATACAATTACCAACCATAATTCAGGAGCCACGTACAGCACTTCATGTGTATTCTTGGTCAAATTAAGGTTGCCCATTCACAATTTCCCTTTTTTCTAAAAGGCCAGTATTTGAAACCATTGTCACTGTCTCCCTCTCTAAGAGACCCCAGATGTTTTCTTGTCGAGCCATTTTATCAAAAGCATAGTTATAAGCATGGCATTCTAGTACAATTGATGACCGTGGTTTCCTTTTTCCCTTGGCATCGAGATCATCTTTGATCACCGTCCTACCACAAAGTCTGGATGCTTGGAAGGTTTGGTTTAGCATTCAACGAATAATCTCACAGGATGCATGGACCAGTTTCACTCAATTATATATGGAAGCAAAAGCTACACAAAGGTGAAGAGGTCGGCAACAAGGAAGGCATGCCTTTTTTATTTTCAGTATCAATTTAACCTCTTTCCTCCTTTCCTTTTTGGAGAGTTTTTTTTTTTTTTACTCTCCATGGTACAAGTGACCAGTTTGTCACACGAAAGGCAAGAGCGTGAATGAACAGTGCAAGAAAAAAGAAGCTAAAACTTTCTTACACGTATCTAAATCTTGAGAGCGAGAACATGGGAGGACCACATAATCCCTTTTTTAAAAAAATTTATCGTAAAATGGACCAATTTTTTTGCCCTCTATTCGCTTCATTTGTGGTCGATCTCTGCTCCTAATTAAAGCCTTACTTTTTACTTAATTGACGTTTGCCCGTTAAGAGGTGAATCATTGTGATATATCTAATGGTCCAAGTTTTACGATCGAGTATATTTAAATTTAATTAAGAGATCTATGGTCATCGGAAACCGATGGTAACAGTAGTATGGATTAAGACGTCAAAGTGGTTAAAATAATTTGAAAGAATATAACCCTCTTTTTATGAGTCGGGAAGCCCACTTTTGACTGATGAATATGCCTTCATGTCTTTGCCTGAACTACAGCTAACCTTATCATTCACTTTTTTGCATGGTTCAGCAAAGGAAAGTCGCAAACTCTTATCTTAAGCATCATATATAGGCTTAGGCCTACTTAAACTTCTCCCTTATTTGCCACTGTAAGTTAACTTTTACTTCCAGCTTGATAAGACAAGAAATACAAAATATATATATGTAAAACGTACACATAAATAATAATGGAGTTCCAGAAAGGGCCTCTTGCTTTGGCCCCACCAGTCACCTCCTTTTATCAAAAATAAAAGGCCACCATATTAAAGTGAACAGCTTTCAGGGCTCAAAAGAATATGCATGGATCTCTCATCCTTCAGCTGATAGAATTGTGAACTATTCTTTGCAAAGCATAACTTTTAGCTCCCATCAACCACTCAATGGCACCTTTTCCTCCCTGCAAAGTTTGCTAATACTTCATTCCCGCGTTTCCCCAAACCCCCTCCTTCATCCCCTCCCCTAACCCATTTCTTCCTTTCCTCCATAGTCTTAGCTCCATTATTTTTATAGCCATTTGACAAAATAATTTATTTGATTCAAATCACCATATGATCAGATCCAACTATTGATGGACGATTGATGGCAAATAGCTTGTACCCCGACACCCAAGAAATCCCTAGTTTGCCCTCCTGTGGCAGTACAATCTTCATTCTGGATGTGTCGGCGCTTTGAGGGGTACATCTGCAACTGGTTCAAGGTAGAAAGATCATTTACTGAGCTCTCAACATCACTTCCAAGACCAGTGCTTATAGAGCTTGTACCGTACAACCCACAGTACTTGTTCCCATCTTGAACTTGATTGCTACTACACTTGACTCCAAAGCTTCCTAGGAATGATGGGTCACTAGAAGTTGCACCTATTTGCGCAGCTTTCTGCAGTAAAGCTGTTGCAGACATATTCGCGGAAGGTGTTTGATGCGAAATGTTTAAGGTTTGGGTGCTGAATAAAGAAGGGACACTTACTAGCTGACTTCCGACCCCCGTGACACTTGCTAATTCTTGGGCATTACCAGAAACATCCTTATTTCCAAGAACCCAACTCAGTTGATAATCTGATGGCGGAGGATTTGAACACGAAATGATTGGATCTGTATATACTTCTTGGTTCATCCACAGTGTATGTTCTGGCCGAGTTGAGTCGATTATTCTGTGGTTTCCTTGTACGGGCTTGAAAATAGAGGCAAAGTGCGGCGGCATACTAGGCACTAGGGAAGCTCCCATGATATGGTAGTTGATATTATTGCCTGCTGCTGCTGCATTGTTGATGTTGGATGCTGCATTAACTCTAGCCGTTTCTTCTGCTAACGCATCACAGAATGCCCTATGCGTGATGAAACTATCTCTCCTGTTCAAAGATAACACAAGTATGAGTACAAACTCACAGATTGAAGCATTTTACATATCATGAAGCTAAAGAACGAGCCTGTCGGTTCCAGAGGATTAGATTTTCAGAATTTCGGCCTTTCAAACTGATGACCTCCAGGTTACAGTGGAAACATATGCGCCAAAGGGAATAGAGTCTAATTACGTGTCTTTGATAAGCTTGAGCATTAATTTAGGCTAGTTGACATGGGCTGAAATAATTGACTTATGCTAGAAGGACAAACAAAGGAGCATGACTATAATCGGTAAAGGAATGGTTAAGACCCTCATTTCAAGAAGAAGAGGAATTCTAATATGTTAAAATGGATCTTTTTCACTACCTACTTGTCCCTTTCCTTCTTATCCTAAAGTCCAACACCCGGACCCCAACCTAACCAGACACACACAACATAGAGGTGCGATGGTTACTACATCCATAAAAAGAAACACTATCTAGCCTTCTTAATGATCTTCATTGGGGTGTATGATCAGTATACTTGAGCATAAAATTTCTTTACCGCAGCTGCTAATCTCTAACAGAAACAGTGGCAACTATTACCTTGAAAATATAGTCCCGCAGTCACATTTGTATTCCCTAGTGCCACAGGTTTTCGAGTGTGCTTTGCAATCGGATTGCACGGCGTATCTCTTTGCGCATTTTTCACACTTCCACTTCTTCTCTCCATGCTTTCGACAAAAGTGCTTCTTTATGCCAGTTAAGTCACCGAGAGCCCTAGAAGGGTGGTTATGGACACAGCTTTTCTCAGGGCATACATAAACGCGCTTTCTCACCTCTTTGCTAGTCCTCTGCTTGAGCTTCCATGGTAGATTATGTCCTCGCCGATGCAGTTGCAAATTTTGATCCCTTTGAAAGCCCTTTCCACATATTTCACACAAGAATCTGTTGGTAGCCATGAGTGTCTTAGGCGACAAGGCGATAACTTCGGCTTCAGGATCTGTATATATGGTACGGTATCACATCAAACACCATCACATGGTAAAAAAATCCAAAGAGGGATATTGAAAATCTGTGAATATACTCACCATCATAAAACTACAAGGAAAGAAATAACAGCACTATGAAAAGCTAAAAAGAAGAGAGACGGGGAGGGAGGGGGGGAGAGAGAGAGAAGCTTGCCTGGGGTTCCTGGGAGGTTTCTCTTCTTCTTTAAGGGAGGAGGGTTGGATCCAGCAATTTGATTCTGAGTGAAACCATTTGAAATTGCTCCATCTGCCATGCTCTCTAACATCTCAACCTTCTCTTCTTGGTTGTGGTAATTCACTCTTGGACCAAGGAAACTCACAAAGATGCCTTTTCTTATGTTGTCAACCTTAACAGCATAGGCGCTTTTATGGAGAATTCTCTCTTTCTCTCTCTCTGTAACACACACACAAAGCACACACACACACCACCACAAAGGGAGTATAAAGATGGACTTAAGGAGTACCTAATTAACGCTATTAAGAAGGAGCTGCTGAATGGAGGGTCGGATCTGGATCTTTTTTTCCCTTCTCTCTATCTCTCTCATGCTGCAGTCTTTTAACTGCTTTTGGTGGGGAATAGAATATAAGTTTATCATGAGAGGCGGTGAAAAGTGAAAGTTGGGGAGGGAGGGAGGGAGAGAGAGAGAGAGAGAACCTCCCAAAGGTGCATGATGACACATTTGATAGAGAGCCTGGGAGAAAGTTGGTCTCCATGCCTTTTCTATTGGAATGATTATCCCATAATTTGCTTGCTTTTCGTTTAATACTATTTTTCCTCGTATAGGGCTTCCTCCAATCAATACTTCCAATATTATTATGGAGTTGATGTTAATACGAAACATTTGCAAGAACCCCACATAAAAGTGCCCAGAAAGTATTTGTTTATGTTGGTGATATTGATAGGTTAGATATATACACGTTGAGTTAGTCATATAGTTTGATTTTCGTTACTCTCACAGGCCATAGATGTAGAACTTTGAAGTACTTGATGTTTTTTTAGGTTTACACACTTGCTGTACAGCTTTGGGGGAAGACACTATTTTCAAATTTGCAGTTAGAAGAGAAAAACGAGAAAAGAATGGCACAACGTTGGAATTGAAGAGCGGTAACTTTGTTTATGTAGGTGTATAAATTAAATGAAGGTTTATACTAAGCATGAACATAGATCTGCGATGATGATTAAGATCGACTATTTAGAGTCACAATGGTCGTTATCAAAATTCTAGTTTAATTGTTTCAAGCTAGCAACTTCCCTTACAAGAGTCAAAATGTCTTCAAAGAAAAGTTTAGAGTCACAATGGTCGTTATCAAAATTCTAGTTTAATTGTTTCAAGCTAGCAACTTCCCTTACAAGAGTCAAAATGTCTTCAAAGAAAAGTTTGGGATGAAAAACCATTTTTTTCTAGATTCAGAAAACGCCTTTGAAAAAGAAATGCACAAAAAAGAAAAGAAAATAGGAAACAAGTAGTAATGAGGCCTTGCCAAAAGTAGAAAGTAATTAAATGGGGATGAAAAAACCAAGAAAAAAGGGGGTATCTTCTGAGATTTAATGATTTTGCCAAACAGATTGAAGCACGATGTCTGAAAGTGACCGATGAGCAATGTCGCACCTCCTTTTATCCTCACATTCATCTATAGGTAAACCTTAATATTGCGCTCCCTAAAAACATCATATTGTCAAATCCATGAATGTAACCAATTTTTTCCTTCAAACGGTTTGTCCAATAACATCTAAGTAATTATTAACATACATACGGCATTCCTAGCTTCCACATATTTTTCTCTTATGTGCTTCGTAATCATACCTATAAACCAACCAATCGTATAAACGTCTGATTTGGTTATTGGTTGAGTAACTAAAATGGAATAAAACTCCGAGGCAATTACGTTAGCTTTTACGAGAGAGATTTTAATTTGAACTTTCTTGTTTTTTCTTTTTAGACCTTTTGGTCGGTAATCCTTGACCATGTTATTAGGAAGGGAAGAAAAAAATAAAAGTTAGGGATGTCTGCTAAAACCGAAAAGTTAAATTCTACCAACTGAATTCCTAAAAAAAAAAAAGAAAAAGAAAAACTAGTGCCCTGCTATGCCATATAGAACTTTTCTATTGCAAAACAACATAAAGACAATTGTAGCCTTATATCAGTCCCAAATCTATTAATTCATTCAGGGTAAATACGTAATTTCATTTTAAATTTTAATAAACTTAGATTTTCACTTTTTTCTCCAGTCGTCACTACCACCACAGCACACAGTGGCGGCCGTGAAGCCACAGCGCACGGCAGCGACAGCGAGGAACATATTGTTGGTAATACATTTCCCTCCTCCCCCCCCCCCCTTCGTCCTTGAATCCAATCGGTGGTTTGTTCGTCCTGCTAGTGGTTCAGAGCTGCGGTGGTGGGGACTATACTGGTGGGTGGGACAACCATGGGGACTATCGACTTGATATGACGGTGGGGGATGATGGTGACGGCGGACGGAGAAAGAAGAAGGAATTAGGTTACATTAGTGTTGTAAATTTTAAATAAAATGACATTTTTATCCTTAATGAATTAACACACGTAGGCTTCAAATAAGGGTATAACTGTCTTTTTCATTAATGCTTCTCTACGACATAACAACACATTGCCTTGTCCCAAAAAAAATTAGTTGGCATATTCAACAAACTATGTGCTAATTAATTAGTGTTATGTTTCTCGAAAATGTTTGGCCCTCAACTTAAGAATAAAGTGACAAGTAAGACCATACTTATTATTTCAGTCTATTTTAAGCAAAACTTATCTTTTGACTGAATTTTATGCAATGCAACTCACTTAATTCGAGAGCACTGCATATTTTTAGTTTTAAGAGCTAAATCGTGTAACTGAACGCACACATAACATTAACGATTATCTAATTCACTTCTCCTTTCATCTCTTTTTAATTTTTTCTATGAGTTTACCCCGCAAGAATCTAGCAACCAATTGTACCTCAATCTTGTAAAACTTTAAGTTAGCAGAACAACATTATACTATTACTGAAACTCATAACGGGGTGCTTAATTGAAATAACGAAGTTTAAATTCAAGTCCTTCCCGTCACAATGGGTAGGCCACAAAGGTGAACAGGCTTTGGTAGGTAATCTCACATGACACTGTTATATAGTGCAAATATAGGTACACTTACCCTGCGTAATATGACATTAATAGACTGTCTAATTCTATTACAATTTCTTGCTGCAGAAATTCCTGTTTTTCTGCTTTTTTTTTTTTTTAGAAAAATAAAAGGGATGGCATATGCACGTGCCCATCTGTTTAAGATGGTAAATCCAACGGAAACGACGAACAACATGAATCAAAAGAGAATAATCGTCCTTGTGACTGTTTCGACAATAGCAGCCCCACCTCAAATTTGAATAGATCTGATTACCCACTTGACCATGGCTGTTCGCCCCCCAACAATGATAGTAACATATTTCTGAAAACCCTGATTTCGTAATATGCCTGAAATTGGATGAGTTTGATTGTTGGGTGAACCCCTTGAATGGTAGATTATTATGGGCTTATGACCAACACTACTTTATATCTTTTGTCCATGTCATTCGAGAACTCTTTTCCTTAAAGGAGCATTTGTGAAGATCTTGTGGTTGAGTTGTCCCGCTAGATGAATTTATTTAGCTTTCAATACTTGTTTCTCAAGTAACCGCGACGAGGCGATGTAGGGAGAGAAGCCATGTAATCGACTACTTTTTGGGACAGAAGCTAATATTTGTATGTCTAGTACGGCCTGTAAGCTGTCATGTATTTTCTTCTTCATACTAACAAATTCTTCATTCTGCTACGTAATTTGCATTTTCATGTCGATCAAACAGAATTAAGAAAATTGAATCTTTGTTTCTGCACTCTTGAAGTGTTTGGCAATCTTTCCCGGTAAGGCATGAATTTCATTTTCTTTCCGCAGATAAATGGGTAGCCGCGGGTAATCCATTGCAAGTACGGGTCTAATGGGTACAGATAGAAATTATATGGAGCCTTACGTGCAGCATTTTCTTGTACCCAGGCTTAACCCACCTAAGGTCGGGTACACCCATGGTTTGCTCCAATGATTTCCTCTCCGTCATCTATTTATTTTGCCTTCCGTTATTTCCTAACACGCACACACAGAGTCACACAACACATGCACACACTAAGACACATATACATTCACTCAAACACTGAAAAAAATAACAAGCACAACAGAGGCACAGACACACATAGGAATCAACAACTACACTCATACACAACATGTATTTACAGAGAATAATGAACACACAAGCACACAGAGACGAATTTAATGCTGAAGTGTTAAAGTTCCTATGTAAATAATTAAAAACATAAAATGACCGAGAGATAAAAAGTTAGAACTTCAAGTATAATAAACTCACGGGTAAATATGTCTGACCCGCTTTTGCCCAACCCGTGCGGGTACGAGTAAAGTTACCCGCAAATTCTACAGATACACAAAATGAATGTCCATACCAGTATTTTGGCCCTAGCCCAAGTCTACCCGCCGGTCACAGGTAAGCTTTGCCAGGAGTAAATAATAGAAACTTTTTGTTGATATAAGGTTAAGATGTCTCAACTGGTTAAGGTTTTACAAAAGTATTAATACAGAAAATTAAAGCTAACTTACTTCAACACAAATACAGATCTCCGGATATCCAAGGCGATGGGTGTCCATTCCATTGATATTGTTAATCTCGCTTTGTATGCAAAAGTAGGCAAAGACTACTTCAGTGAGTAATTTACTACTTTCAAAAACTATTCTGCGTAAGTAAAGAACTGAACTAATTAATATGACATATATCAAATAAGATAGGTCTTGTAAAGGAATCAAGAGACGTGTATGCGACTAGTCATATGCAGAGGACTTGGCCACGGAGATCTATTCTTGCCCTTTTCCATCTTATTTTAAAAGATCGAGTTCAAATTCACTCATCAAAAATACAATTCATGTGATGCGACATACTATCAAGTACGGTAACAAAATCTTTTGATTAAGGCAAATTGTGGGACTCATGAATGCATAAGTTAAAGTAGGTTTCAAGGTGACCTAACTCAATTTAGGTTAAACAAATGCCCCCAGGGACTCTCTCCTAGTAGTTTGATACTCGATGCAGATTTATTTAGTTGTAAGGAACATGTCAAAAGACAGCCAACTGACAAAGGCAGTGAATTTTTAGAAGTGTGAGCGGGTCGTCTACTTGTGGGCTGACTTTTCCTGCATACTCTTAATCATAATCTAATGATGTTTTTGCTTTCTAACTTTGTTTAGAATATAAACTTTGGAATTTTGCTGTTGAACTTTGGTGGCCCCAGAATATTCTCCCCTCCCCCAACACTCAAAGGCTTCAACTTTCAAGGCCTTCTCACCCTAATAAGATTCCTCCACTGCAAAAGACCTTAATCTAACGTTCAATCTCTATTATAATTAAGAGTACTTAAAAGATATAGATCTCTTGGGCTGAGGTACAAATTATAATAAATCAGTAGAAGTTGTATATGCTCGATACCATATTGATGTTTGAAATAAATAGAAGGGTCTGGGGAAAAGTAAATTGTTGTCACCAAGGGTATGTTTGTTTCTTTGCTTGTCTTTTACTACTAATTAAAATGAGGGGACTAAGTCATTTTCATTTTATTCTCTTTCTATTTCTAGTTTAGGGAAACTAAGTACCTAAATAAATCGTTGGTAGGGTTAATTCTAACAAGCCCTACATAGTATTTCGTAATTCCAAGGTGGAATGGACTTGTTCCCAACTCTACAATCTAACTACTCTCTCGAAATCCTAGCTACACATTGCTCCCATAATTGGCGGGGGTTTATACTCGAGAATTAGGAATGGAATATATGTCTTATAGCAGAAAAAATGTTTGAAAACCCAGACAGATATAACACATTGTGGATTTTAAAAGTTGAAGGGAAAATATGGTTTTACCTATAATATAAGAGCAGAGTGGATTTGGATCTAGGAATACTGTACAGAAAGTCACATGCTTTTGCTTATCAAAAGTTCTGTGAACATGGTTTTAGAACCCTTTTTTGCATAGTTAATTCTTCATTTTCTTAAAAAAAAAAAAAAGGAAAAGCGGATAATACATTCACCAATGGATTGTGCATTTGCTTGTAACCATATTAGTAAAAAGTGGTTTTTGAGGAAGTTTGAGATTGATGGTGGGATGCCTACCCTTGATTATATTGTACATAAATCAGGTAATTAGGCGTTGGGTTAAAATTAAACTTAGGTCTATTGCTAAAGCAAAGCTAGCTTTAGGAGTGGCTTCAAGTGGATTCGAAATTGCACTATACTTTAGCAAAAGTCATATATATATATATGACAATATCTCTAGCCAAAATTTAATGCGATTATACCAATCACCAAAAAACAAAAACCGTAAAAATATCGTACTCCATTTTGGAAAAATGAGCACAAAAGTAATACTTGTGTCAATGAGGTAGTTTAGGTTGCCTTTGCATATACGGTTTTCTCTACTCGTTCTCATTTCTTGTTTCCCTTCTCTTCCCCCCCACCCCCTTCCGGTTCATAGCCTGGTTGATGAGGGGCCCTAGTTTCTAACAACCTCTTGAGGTTTTCGTAGATATCCTTGCTTACTTTTTTCTTGATGCTTTTTCTTTTCCTCACACTTTTTCCTTGCCCCTTCTAAGAAATAATTCTCCAGTCCCTCTACGAACTAAACACCAAAATAGGAGAAGAAAATTAATCTTCTCTATGTCAAGTACCTTTATGTGATTTGTTATCACGTTGAAGAAGACAAACAGACTAGTGATTTCAAACTTTATGTTGATAAAACATTAGAGAGATCATATGCGAGAACATAGTACGTGCTCGTGTCGTCTAGTGGATGATAATGGTTTCAAAATTTTCAGTTGGATTTTGACCAAGTCACTAAGACCATGGATTGATTTTGGTCAAATTGAAAAATAGGTATGCTACTTGATGAATGGTTTAAAGTGATGCATGTAGCTGTCATTTGTTTGAGAGTGACTGTAAAGTAATATATTGGAAGCAGGGAAGTGCAAGTCTTGCATCCATTTCGAGTGCGTGGAAGATTGGATGTCAGTCCATAATGGTATCGCTGTTAAACACAGACAAATGTTTACTTTTATCCGAGAGTAAACTTCTTTATCGCATCAAAAAATTAGTAACAAAATTTCATGGGTCAGTCTTCTAGCTACATTTTCATTTTCAGCGATACAACAGTTGTCACTGGAGTGTTACGTAATTGCTACAAAAAATATTTACAAACATTCTTTTCTTGCAAAAGGGAAGTTGAAAGAACATCATTTTATGCTTCAAGAATGGCTTAAAAAGACTGCTTCAATCTTGCGTTTGTAACACATATTAAAGGTGTGTGTTGTCATAGTTGGTTATGTCTTTTTTGAAGGTAATGCTACTACGATTTTTATTTTTTCGACCGCATTTTAGCGCTAGTTAATTTCACGTATATGTAATAGTTATAGGTATGACAACCACACCATGCCTAGTTGATTAAAAAGATGTGTCTTTCATTGGTTTTTGCCTTCTCTTCTAATTAGGCATAAAAGGGAATAATAGTGACACCCCACTATTTTGCTCAATCAACGTCCTTGATAACTCTCAATTAAGGCCAAAATATAAGATGATTAGAGATTCTATTGTTGTCTTGGACAAAAAGCTAAAGTGTCCAATCTCTCTACCCTTGAAATAAATAAGGGTGAATCATATAACTAGAATAGGGGCCACCCTATCCACCTAGAGAGAGAGAGAGAGAGAGAGAGATTCATAATGAGTTTTCTTAAGGAGAAACAGTGTTGTCAATTTAAAAAGCACTGAAATTCCACTAAGCTAAAAGAGTTCAAACGTAGGAATTTGGTTGGCGAATAGTCATCATTAGTTGATCATTGGGAACTACAGATAGATAGAGCAGAAAGGCTAGTTCATATTTAACCTAAAAAGGAATTCAAAGGGAGTTCCACTTTCAACTTGGTTCGCCACTAAGTGGTTTTAAAGTATGGAAAAAGATATTTTGTGCTCTTAAAGGAGATAGAGAATTACATTCAGTGCCCAATTCGATGGTTGCCTGTTTGGTACGTAGCAAACAGAGGTACATTAGTTCTACATGGTATGAGAAGGAAATTGCTAAAGAGTTGTGACTATATTTTTTGTCATCTCTTTTGGAAGAACATTGAAGCTATATTTTGAAATAATTGAGTACGATTGTTGCTTGCAAGTACCAATATCAAGATTATATCTTAGATGATTAATCCTTAGCAGCATCACCAGCAGCATCACCAGTCTACTGATCGTCTCAGCTAATCCATACTAACGACGACAATTTTTATCTGCCATAGTTCTTACGTACGATTACTAAATTGATTCTGAGGTAATTCATGGGAACTATAGAGACTAAAACTTTTGCTCCTAATAACATCATTCTACAGTCTCCATTCTACAGTCTCCAAATAAACAATTAACCATGTAAATGATTTACAACTCCTCAAAGACATTTCAATGACCCTAAGCTTCAATGCTTTACTGAAGTTAACATAGTCGTCTTAACAATCCAGCATTAATCCCTCCTCACCGCAATTCCTTGCTATCTGCATCCAGAATGATAATTTATGGGGATGAGCTAGGAAGCCTAGTAAGTTAAATAACAACATAGAACAATACAGTGGAATAAATCACATTAAACATCTACTCCGTATAATACAACGGTCACTAGTCAATCGGTTATGGCGACCATGGGTTGGCACCTTGAATAATTAATATAACCATTGTGATATCCATAAGCTAAATCATTATCACTTCAAAACCTTGCCTCTGGTTTCCTTGCTGGAATACGATAACTTGTATATTACAATAACAAAATTTTGCATGTGGTGTATACGAACCGAGTTCGAGCCGAACATGGGTGTGTTCAAACTCGGTTCGTTTATTTTCAGGGATGTTCGAGCTCGGCTCGTGTTCGTTTAGGAGCCAGACATGAGTGTTTGAACTCGGCTCAAGTTCGTTAACGCACAACTCGGGCTCGACTCGGCTCGTTTGTCTAAATAAACAAATTGAATCATCGATCGGAAAAATGGCCGAAGAAATGACCGGAGAAGAAGATGAAGATCAGATCAGATCGATCTGATCTGATCAGGGTAATGTCAGATCTAATTCGGGGTGATGGGCGTACGTGCGTGAGAATAAAAAATAGACGGTATGTGCGTATGTATTTCATTCACCGCCGAGAAGATAGCGATTACAGAGGCATCAGCGATAGAGAGGAGTTGGCTTGTGTGGAGGAGCAGATGCCGTCGGTGGGCCTATTGCTTGACTTGGCGGTGGCCTAGCCAGCGATGTGGGCAATGGTTTGGCCGGCGATGTGCTTGTGTGATGAGAGAGAGAGCAGAAGGCGTTTTATTGTTCAAGTGTCTGAGAGAAGGCCGCGGCGTGGGGGACGATCTGGCCAGCGGTGTGGGCGGCGGTGGTCTGGCCGGCGGTGTGGGCGGTGGTCAGGCCGGCGGTGTGCCTGCAATTGCATGATGACTACTTGAATATTGATGAGAGAGGGGCACGGGTTTTTGAGTGTCTTTAATGAGAGAAAGAAAATGAATTTAGTAATATAGAGAGGAAGCATTGGTGATCCACATGCTTCCACGTCTCAACACAACACAGATATTTTGTGTAGGTTTGCAATATATTATATTTTTTTAATGAAGCGTGTTCGTTTACCAGGCTCGGCTCGTGTTCGGCTCGTTAAGTAAACGAGCCCTCCTGCTCACGAACATTAATAAACAAACATCATCATGTTCAAACTCGGCTCGTTTAATAAACGAGCCTTAAAATTGTGTTCGTGTTCGGTTCACATATTACATGAACGAACACGAACGAATTTCTGAGAGAACGAACAGCGAGTTGTTCGTGAACAACTCTGTTCATTTACAGCCCTACGTGGACGTATCACTAGAACACTGGCATTGTCGATCACAAGCATTTAAGCCACGATAAACAAGCAAGAGACATTCTTAAGCAAAAAGATATTTAACCGTCTCTAATACTACCATTTCATAAAGTATATCTGGGTAATAGTGTTTAAGAGTGCAACAATGTTAAGAAATTACCATGTGGTAGAAAAAAATATAGGGTTATCAAATTCCCGTGTATATTAAACGATAGATAACCAACTCCAAATCATCAAAATGTCAAGACTAGGTATCGCTCTGAAACTGTTAAAACTCGCGCCCCAAAATGAACCTAATGACTAAAACAGGCCACTCTAATAATAACCACAAAAGTAAGTAGAACATTACAAATTACTCTTGAAATATATGTGGAAGCAATATTGTAGACATCCCATTTTTTTAGTCATTTTTTATTAAGTAATTATTGGGCTTTATCATAAATTAGAGTTTATTATTAGGGGTTAGGCATGATAATTAATTAGTCCAGTCAAGTCTAATTGTCCAGTCTAATCCAATCCAATCCAGTTGATAATTGGGTCCAGTCCAGTTGGTAATTGGGTCTAGTCCAGTCACTTAGGTGAGTCCAGTACTCCAGTCCATGTCTAGGCCCTTGGCCTATATTTTCTTTTAAACACGCCCTTGCCTTATAATTTCAGGGATCAATTTTTTCTCTTTAGAGCTTGTATACCATATATTCTTTTAGAAGTGATATATCATCCCTTAAGAGAAATTAGCACTTCATAATTCACCTCTAAAAACTTTTAAGCCTCTTGCATCATGAATTCTTCACAAAGTGTTCCTAAATCTTCTAGACAAGCAGACTCACGAGGTATATTTAATGCCTTCTAGCTTAAATTATAATAATCTAGAATAATTCTCCATTCCCGCGATTACGTTTCATTTCCAGTGCAAAAATCATAAAAAAATAGCCTTTTCATATCTTAGTTCGAGTCTAAGACCGAAGTGTAGGTCGCCCTCTGTAGGATCAGAGCCGAAATACGATAGTTTTGATTCTGGTTAGTCCGACCAGATAAGTAGGTCATTCGACCCCTAATGTCGAGTTCAAACCGGTAAGAAATAAACTTGGGGCTTATGTTATTGCATGTGTTTATGTGTTAAAAAGGTTAAAACCCAATATAAATAAGGGTTAATTACACTAGGCACTCTCAAGTTATCACTTTGTAGCACTCTGCACCACAAACTTTTTTTTAGCTACCTTACACCCCAAACTTGCATAAGTTTGGCGACCATCACCCCCCGTCAATTTTCCGGCCAAAGGCCTCACCGGAGAAGTAATATAACTGAAAGAATGGGGCATTCTGGTCAAAACGGTTGGAAAAAAGTGGAGGGAAGATTATGATGGGTTTGGCGCCCAAAATTGTTGTCTTCTTCCATCTATACATACATGTACCCATCAACATAGGCAAAAAAACAGAGGAAGTAAGGGAAGAAGTCAAATATGGCTGATTTTTGCCATTGTGGAGAGAGGACTGTTCTGATAACATCATGGACTCCTCGGAATCCCGGCAAAAGGTTCATTGGTTGTGCTAGATATGGAGTAAGTTTTTAATTAGTGTTGATTTTCTATGCTTCTAAACTTTAACAAACTGATCTTATGTTCAGAAAAACTGATCTCATCTTATGTTCCTAGTTTCCAGGATGTTGCAATTACTTTGCGTGGTATGATCCTGAGATGTGTGAAAGGTCGAAGAACATTATACCAGGGCTGCTTAGAAAGATTAGGAGTTTGGAAGAAGAGGCAGGATTAAAAAAGCGCATGAGCAGGAGAGAGAAAGTGGCTTGGGTGACTTTGTTCATCAGTTGGGGAGTAATTTGTATGTTGTGGTCCCAAAGGAGTTCTTAAGATAAAGTGGGCATTTGGAGGTGTAATGTGCTATGTAAAACATGCACTTAATTATGGACATCTTGTAAAACTGTAATAGATGTTTGTACTCTTTTGCTATGATATTTGTACTCCTGTACCAAGAACCATATTCAACAAAACATCATTCAAATACAAGACAATCAAAACTAACTCCTGTTTATAAGGGTCAAAAGCAATGGATGGCTTAACACTCCTTTTAAAAAGAGGCCATCTATGTTCACAAAAGGAATACCATGTTCACACATTGTGGCCATTTACAGGACAACAAAAAAGGATTTACATCACAAAGAAAGGCCATATGTGTTCACAAAAAAAGGCCATCTCAATTTACATCCCAACATTTCATCCAAAAAACCAGTACACTAACAATGTCATTCATAGCAGCCTCTCTACCTAGCAGCCTTCTCTGAAGCAACAGCCTTCCCCTTCGCAGTTTTCTCTGTAGCAGCAGCCTTCCCCTTGGCAGCCTTCTCTTTAGCAGCAACAACCTTGTGTACTGCAGCACTCTCTACTTCAGCTTGGTTTTTTCTTCCAAACTTCTCCTTTATAGCAGCCTTTAGTTCAGCACATTTCCTTAGCCTATCAGACTTCTGTGTGGCAGCTTGCAATGTAGATAAAGACACAAACTTTCTTGTGCCTTGACTGAATGGGACTGTGTCCACCTTAACTCCACCAACCTTTACAGGTTGAGACTGATGCTCTGGTACCCTAACATGAACCCCAGTGCTTAAGAAATGTGTATTCTTGAAGCATGGTTGGGACTGAATTACCTGCCAATAAATAGATGTCATTTATTGAAACCATCTAAATTCATTGGGCATTGTTTATTGTCAGGCAACACAATAAATAAGGTGAGTGCAGACCAAAGGCACTGGGTCAGGGACATTTACTGATGGGGTTGTTCTTGTTAATTTTGTAGGTGGCAAATTAGTAGCCTTTGTATTCTTTGTCACATACACTTTCTGTTGAGCTGGGGTAGGAGCAGCAACACTCCTTTTCACCTGTCACACCATATTCTTCATTTTTCAGATGGTTAACATTATAATACACTACAAATAAAGATTAAAAAAAAGTACTCACACGCAACTTCCTCCTCTGTACTCTATTAGGTTCAATGTTGACAGTTTGAGATGGGCCTTGATCAGCAGCAGCAGCATTGGCATGAGCAGCAGCAACATTGGCACCAAATGTGCATGTTCTTATATTATGACCTAGTGTCATACACTTGCTGCATTTTAATGACACTTGCCCTATCTTCCTTAATTTGGTAGCAGTGGACAGTGGTGGTTGCTTCTCATCTAACTTCCTTTTCCTTCTTGTTTTAGGCCTACCAGGCCTATTCCTAAACTTAGGAGGTTCAATGGTAGGCATCCCTAACTTTGGCCACATCTCAGGCCCATTCATTGGGTAAATCATGTGTTCATAACCTTTCATATATGTACTCATCTTGTAACAATCACAAACATATAAGTCTAGGTTGACCCCCTTCCAGTTCATAGCAGCAACAGCATGTGAACAAGGGATTCCTGTCAAATCCCACCTCTTACATGTACAAGTCATATTATCAATGTCACAGTAAAACTGGCTTGTTCCATTTGTCATTGTAACCTGAAACATCCCTTGCCCTGCCCAGCTTGTACTGGCATTAGCTGCATATACTTTGATCTTCTCCCACTTGTCAGCTATCTTTGGACAAAAAGGACCATAAGGGAGTTTCTGTCTCATTGCTTCCCTCTTAACCCTCAACCTTTTCATCAAATAGTTCCTAATCCACTCCAAGCAACTGATGATTGGCTTATCCCTAGCTGGCAGCAACCTAGCATTTAAAGACTCACACCAGTTGTTCATTACAATATCACATTTTGGGAATGTTCTAAAGTGTGATCTACTCCATTGATTGGGTGGCTTGTCTGCTAACCAATTAATTGCCACCTCACTAGCATTACTGATCTTTTGCATCTTATTCTGAAACTCTATTTCCCAACTTGCTTTTCCAGCTGCTAATAACATATCCTTCATGGCCTTACCTCTGATCCCTGTCCCATCCTTGAAGTTATTATGCAAATGCCTTAAACAAAATATGTTCTGCTGAAGGAACAACAGACTCAAGGGCATTGATTAACCCCTTCTGCTTATCACTCATGAATGTCCAACCACTATCATTTGTTATTTCAAGGTCCCCAACTAACAGTTTCAAGAAATATTCCCAAGATGAGGCAGTCTCACCCTCTACTATGGCATAAGCTATAGGAAACATGCAATTATTAGCATCCACACCCACAGCTGTAAGAATTTGCCCAATAGTATTCCCCTTCAAATGGCATCCATCTAACCCTATGAATGGTCTACACTGCTCTAGAAATCCCCTCTTCAGTCCTCCAAGACATATATAGATTCTCTCAAAAATAGGTTGTCCTTCACTATTATCAACTTGTATTTCAACTGTTGAATTGGGATTTGTTCTTTCTAACTCTGCCTTGTAATCCCAAAGTCTTGCATATTGTTCTTTAATGCTTCCCTCAATTACAGCAATGGCTTTCCTCCTAGCTCTATAAGCCTGCCATTTAGACACACCTGCAACATAATCTGTTTGTACTGTTTCTGAAAATGAAGAGGGTGACCACTTTGGATTAGCCATAAACTTGTCAACATATTTTTTTGCAAGCCAAGTTGAGTTTACATAGTGCAGGTCAAAGCTTCTTCCACAAGTGTGCTCTTTCTGCACAGACTTTATCTGCCAGGTTGTGTCATTCTGCCTAATAGAGGCATACACAAACCATGGACACTCTTGACACACAGCTTTAATCTTCTTCTCTTCACTCCTCCTAAAGCATATCACATTTCCATACTTCACACCATGCATGTGAACAGCCTCTTTAAATTCACTTTTGCTTGAAAAAATAGTTCCTACATTGAAGTCTGGATCCTTAATATGTTTAGCATCTGTAAAATCTAAAGCAGATTTATCAAACAGCTCATAATTTGAGTGACCATTATCTTCATCTGAACCATTCAAACTTCTCAGCTCATCAGACTCACAATCTTCAGTCTCATCACTCAATCTTCAGTGGGGTCATTCTCCTTAGATACACCACCTAGTTCAGAACTTTCAACAGAAGTATCAATGTTTTCATTAAACATTGCATCATCTATCTCATCATCAGTTGTTATCTCAGTGTCATGGAAACCAGAGCCACTATCACTGTCCTCTTCAACATTCTCAACACCTATGGCCACCCTATCTCCACTCCCCCTAGCTATATCTTCATGCAACTCACCATCTGCATTAGCCCTAACTACATGCACCCTATCAACAGAGGCATATGCATTAGCCCTAACTACATGCACCCCATCAACAGAGGCATCTGCATTAGCGCCCACTCCATGCAACCCATCAACAGACTCATATGCATTAGCCCCAACTCCATGCACCCCATCAACAGAGGCATCTGCAGTAGCCCCAACTACATGCACCCAATTAACAGAGGTATATGTATTAGCCCCAACTCCATGCACCCAATCAACAGAGGCATCTGCATTAGCCCTAACTTCATGCACCCCAGCAACAGAGGCATCTGAATTAGCTCCAACTCCATGCACCCCATCAACAGACTCATGTGCATTAGCCCCAACTCCATGCACCCCATCAACAGACTCATGATGTTGGGTGTTGTCAACAACCTGCTCTGTTTGGCTTTCAGCCTCATCAAGTACACCCCTATAATGGTTCACATACACTAGAGCTATTCTACTATCTTGTAAGTTACAAGTGCACATGTTGTAAGCATCCTGATCATCTAGCAAAATCTGTATCCCATCCTTCATCTGTTTGTTAGGTTTAAGATAATATGCTGCTATATATGGTTGAACATATATTTGTTTTAGCATTTCATGAATCTCAATGACTGATTTCTCATCAGGATCTAGGTTGTCTATGTAAGCAACTTTTCCCCCAACATACTGTAAGTTGTCCGAAATGCTATTAAAAGCCCCCCCATGGTGAAATTTGATAGTATACTTATGAGAACCATCTGCAAAATAATATTTTAGGACATTAATCAACTTTTCAGGTCCACTCACTAAAGGTAATATAATTATTTCATAGTACTGTCTAAAGCATGTCTCCATTTCAAAGAACACATTCGAATAAACAATGGTTGTATGTACGAAACAAAGGCAACCAACTTTTCACTTCTGATAAAGTAAATATAAACAAACCATCTCATGAAAGCTACCAAATTACTTTTTCTACGTCGCATGTATATAGCCAATATCAACAAAATCAACAAAAAGAAGATGGAGAATGCGTACCATAAATTGGATTGTGACAGTCGAGACTATACTCCGTAGGTCTTACTTCGTACTCGAACCCCATCTAAATGATGATAATCACGTTTGATCGCGATCAACTTCTATCAAACACAAACCCTAATCTACTTGTCCCTCGATTTGATGAAGGTGAGACCATATATCCCCTGTCGTTTCATCTTCAATGTTTGAAAGAAGAAAAAATTGAGAAGGATGGTTTACAACGGTCCCCCGTTTTTCCCATAAACTTGATATTCCCACAATGCCCCCCTTAAGTTCACCTGATTATATCTATTTGGCCGGAAAATTGACGGGGGGTGACGATCGCCAAACTTATGCAAGTTTGGGGTGTAAGGTAGCTAAAAAAAAGTTTGTGGTGCAGAGTGCTACAAAGTGATAACTTGAGAGTGCCTAGTGTAATTAACCATATAAATAAACTAGAGACCGAAAAGGGTATGACAGGTACCTAACACCTTCCCGTCGTATAACTTAGTCTCCCAACTCACTTTTTAAATTTTTAAAAGAGTAATAGTCCTTTGGACATTTTTAGGATCATTTTCTAGTTTTTTCTTATTTTTCTGTGTTTAATTAAATAAGATGGCGAGTCCTATTTTTAGAGGCGGTTCGCTACAATGACGACTCCGTTGAGACTAAAAACTAAGAACACTAGACTTGAAAAAGTTTCAATTTTTTTTTTTTTTTTGCCTTTTCCTTTTTGTATTTTCTTTATGGTGTTTAACATGTACAATGTACTATAACTATAACTGTCGTAATTCTCTTATTTTACTGGCTCATACACACGTACCTTTGTCCCTAACCCACCCATTCGAGGGCAACGGTTGAAAATGTTAAACTTCCTAGTTATAAAGCGAATTCAACTGTACCCTCAGCTCAAGGCCTCATATTAAAAGAACCTCCCGGTTTCTTGGTATATTAGATGACTTGTACATGTGCTAGTAATCACCCATTAGTAACTACCTGAGTTACAGGTGGTAGGTATATGGTATAAATCAAGCCGAGGAAGTGACCTTACAGCGGCATAGAGAGAGAAACCACACACGTAGACAATTCAGTGTTCTACCCTTTTTTTTGGAAGAATACATGTTTTAGCCTATGGCATATTGGCAGGGTAACCGTCAATATTCTGTAAGATAGATGGTAATCTCGCAAAGAAGGGAAAACTTTGACTAACGGCCTAGTTTTTTGCGCTCATAACTAGATGGTTAATCCCTAAAATGTTATCTATGCAAATTTGAGCTGGCTTACACCCTTAATGATAAAACCCACTTGCCAACCATCCAGTTAACTCACTGAGGTAACCAGATGGTTAGTCAGGAATCTAACCTGCCCAATATTTTTCCAATCCACTGAACAACTAGCCAGATAACCCACCAAAGTACCGGACGGTTAGTCAGAACTTCAACTGTCCAGATTGGTACAACACCCTAAACTTTCTGACCAACCAGTCTGTTAACCCATCATGGTTATTCAGCATTATTAGGTCTCCACAATTTTCCAAAAATGTCTATACAGTCAAGGTTAAATGAAGTTAGTATCAAGATTCATCCAAGAAACTCACTCGAACCCCAACGACCGAAGAATACCTACAGTTAGCAAATCTGGTCCGCGTCGTGAGTGACTTACAGAAGGATTTTCAGACCAATTTTGCAACCTTAGCAGATCAACAGACACGAACGACCAAGGAAGTAGAGAACCTTAAGAAAGAGGGAAAAAAGAACATGAGGCTGAGTCAGTTAAAAAGAAAGAGGATAAGAAGAAGGCCGAGTTCGAATGGCAGAATGAGTCTGAAGATAAGGAATGGAAACCCGTCGCCCCAAAATGAAAGGATAAACTAGATGCACTCGAATCCCAGTTTGCCTGGATAAGGAGAACAGGTGATCCGCTAGACCTCAGTGCACTCACCCTGAATCCAACAATTAATTTTCATGTAAATGGCGCACCAAAAAGGCAGAACCAACAATTCGTGGAAACGGTTGGTCATTTAAGAGTACCATAAATTAACAGGGAACAATCTATATCTGGAACAGAGCCCACAACGCGTGGAAGCTAGTGGTCACCGGACAAAAAACACCCCCCAGAAGCCGGAGCTAATAACATATGAAAGTGGTTGCTTGCTGCACACGAAATATAACGAACCTAAGAGCCGAAGCCAACAATGCAGAAAAGGAGTAGGTCGCTTAGGAATACCAATGGTCATATTAAAGAGCTGGAGCCAACAACGCGTGAAAACAATTGGTCGTTTAAACACATTGAAAAATAAGCATATCTAGAAGCCATAGCTAATAACACTTGACAATGGTTGGTCGCTTAGAAACACTGCAGACACATCTAAGAGACATAGCTAACAATGCTTGGAAGCGGCTAGTTACTTAAGTACAAGGACAAGATAATATCTAGAAGCCAGAGCCAACCATGCGTGGAAGCTGTTAGTCATCTAAAAACAGCAAAAATAGGGAACCTAAAGTCAGAGCCAACAATGCGTGAAAGGATTGGTCGCTTAGGAAAACTAGAAACTCGTACCTAAGAGCCATATACAACAATGCATTGAAGTAGTTGGTCGCTTAGACACAAGGAGAAGAAGAAAATCTAGAAGCTGATGCCAATAGCGCATGAAAGTGGTTGGTCATCTAAACGCACCAGAAATAGCAAAACTAAGAGTCAAAGCCAACAGTCCGTGTATGCGATTGGTCACCTAGGAACACCAAGGACGGTGAAAGGGAAGCCACCTAAAGCCGGAGCCAACAATGCCAATTAATTGTTTCTCGTTGAGTGATAGAATAAAAAAAATATCAACCTTCTTCTAAAGTTCATAGGTATAAGAATGCGAAAAAGTCACGCTTTGAGGTAATGAAATCAACTTTATGCCAAAGCAAGTAGGAGAAAATACTTTTGCTTTTAGCAACAAAGAACTAAATATAACACTGGCCTTACACCGTACATATTCATAGGTGACATATGGTGCTTTAAAAGGAGAGAATACTCAATGTCATGACAAGCATTTGAATGAATATCAAGATAGACATCTAATAGATGAAGCCAAGATCATTTGATGTTGTTGCTACATGGGGTTTCATCTAGATGATATATTGGTCATAGATCGTATACTTCTAATAGCTAAGCAACGATTTGCATACATTGACTAAACAGAGGCGATAGTAGCTAAATACCATTCACATTATAGGAAAGCAGCATCTTGATAGGGGTGATTTCGAGAAAGATGACAATTACATTGATAAGATATTTTGATGACCACAAGCTGACATAAAATTGGAAAAAGAAGCCTTAACATGATTTTGAAAAATAGGAATTTATTTTTGTGATAAGGCCTTATGCAAATCCATCAAAGTATGTGGAGCATGAGAAACTATCGAAATACATAAGCATAAAAGATCATCAAAGCATGCAAAAAATCAGAAAGGAAAACAAGAAAATATGTTGAATGGAAAAAAAATGCAAAACACAAGCAGGCAAAGCACGTAAAAGTATAAAAGAAGAGATTAGATAAGCATGCAAGAAAGGCAGGCCCACAAGCACGCGAAACTGGTCAGATTTCCTTATATTATCACATATATAAGTGACAATCAAGGAAATCTAGCCCATAATTGCTGCAGGGATGATGAGCAAGGACTGTTTATGATTGTGCTGAAGAAGCTCCCTATATACCCTCAAACTAGAAGAATCAAGCAATATAATTCAAGCGGGATCTTGAAAGAATAAAAAAGGGACTGGATACGCGATGTTTGTATACGAATCTGATTTAAGGGTTCCTATCCTGGGACTTAGGTGTGGATATAAAAGTGGTTGTACCCAAAGAAGGTTATGTACATGCCCTCAACCAAGAATGATGAACCCAAATGCAGTTCAAATTGTTTCTGGAAAGAATTTAAAAAACTGGACGAAAAATCATACATGGTGTCCGTGTACCAATCAGAAATGAGGAATCCATACCCTCAGACATAGATATCGACATGAAAATGGTTGTTCCTGAAGAAGGTTGCTCTCATCCTAGAAGAGGGATCAAGCCAAATATAGTTCAAAAAGCTACTGAAAAAAATGAAGAAAGACCAAAAAAAAAAAATTGTATGCGATGCCCATATGCCAACCTAATTTAGTTTTATGTTTCCATTCCTCTTGACATAGATTTGAATAGGGAAATGGCTGCACCCGAAGAAGATTTCCTACATAACCTCATCTAAGAGAGATTAAGTCGAGTGTAATTCAAACTAGAATAGTACCAGAGAACATCAAATCATATACCTCACTAGGTGATAGGATTAAAGAAAGCCCCTGGACAATAACAATGTTTTATCTTATCACAAGATAAATACCATAACAAAAAAAATGACTATCAAAGAAGTCAAAACAAAAGGTTCCAAAACCAAAATGATGACATAAAAAGGAAAACCCCAACACAGCCCACCAAGAGAGGCGAATCGCAAAAAAAAAAACCTAGACAATGTGTAATAATTGTATGTATGACAAATATAATGTACATTATCATGACTACTATGAGAAGGGTATCACAAGGAACTTCTAGACAAAAACACACTCAAAAGATATGGACAATTGAAAAGGCTATATAAATGGCACACAAAGACAGACGTTATTATGACTATCATGATAAGGAATCACATGAAACCTCTAGACAGGACAAATATGGTTGACCGTGTATAACTATCATACAAGAAGAATCACAAAGAATATCCTAGATAGTATGCAATAGGTTGTGTGCATGGCAAAACAAACTACACGCTATTTTAATAATCATTAGAAGGGCATAATGAAGATAGCCGCTATCAAGACTCTCACGAGAGGGAATCACATGGAGTACCTAGACAAGACAAACAGGGTTGACCCTAGTATAACTATCATCAAATGGGAATCATAAGGGGAGCCCCTAGACAAAATGTACGCAGACCACATGCATGATAGAAGAAATCCTATCATAACACTCATGAGATAGGCATCATAAAGAAGCTACTGAAATAAATGCACATAGTAGGGAAGATATCCTAACATGACGAAAGGTACCATAAAAAAGGTAATGATAATTCTATCGGACAAACACACAACAAAAGGGAAAAGAAACACAATCATAACAACCGTAAATCACATAAGGCATCATAAGAGAAGCCCTTTTGACCAAACATATGTAAGAAAAATTGAAAGGACCCTACTATAACAATCATAAGAGGGGAGCACTAAAGGAAGCCCGTAGACAAAAGGTTGTCGATAGGAAGGAAGTTACGTCGACCATATCCAAAAAGATGAGCATCTTATTGTAAGCCTCTAAACAAATAAATGGAGGAAATGATTTCAACTAGCACAAAATGCACTTGACATAACACAGTGAAAAAGGAAATATATCCTAAGATGTAAAGTGACATGCATGCCATTTAACTGAAAACATCACAAAGATACTCACTAGAGGGCTTCACATGCTTAGTTCATAGATAAACGAATATGACAAGAGGAAATAATCCTACATAACATTAGTGAAGGAAGCCCCTAGTCCATATCTTAACCTACCACCACAATTAAAAATCTTGAAGGATGCCCCTAGTGGATATACACTTAGTGATATATCAGAATGATCAACATAAATGGAACATCTAAATTGTAAAAGAAAATTCCATAAAGTTGATATGCTGAAGGCACTTGGCATAGATATTATGAGTCAAATCTACTAAAAGGTAGAGTCACTAATATAATACATAGGACAACCCTAGGGATGAAAACAAGTAAGGACGTCAACAAAGAAAAACCTAGGACAATTAAAATACCCTTTCCAAGTTTGAGAGTCATGTTTAAGTTCAGAAGCATTTGGATCGCCTAATATGATGAGTTGACCATTCACTTCAAAATCTATTCTTTTGTTTTCCCCATTGCCTTTTGCATTAGAATGCAAGGTAATGAAATCGATTATGTTGACAAGTCTATCTCTACCCAAAAAGATCACAAAATATTTTCAGGAAATGTTTCAAATCCTTGTCATTAAATGTCAAAAAAAATTACAAATAATGTGGTTTCATAGTATAAGTATACAAGTTTGAATCCTTAATGAGCACCAGAAAAATCTTCAGAATAAAGTTGGTAGTGAGGAAGTAAGTTGATGTAAGTGCAAGAGTTGTGAGCTAATGTGAACTTGGCTCATGATTAGCCTTGGAAGAAGGACATGTAGGATTAACTAAGCAGAATGAACCAAGTTGACTTCCAAGTGCATGAGTGAAAAGTCATGAACTCCAAGATGGACTCATAAGACATTATTCTATTGTAACCGATGTCGTGATGGGAAAACCGGAGAGTAAAGCCTGAATATTTTATCAATCACAAAACCTTCCTCAAAGTAGGGCATGCAAGATGTAGTATAGTTCATGATAGGTGGTAATGGATGGGTCTTCACACAACCATAGTGAGGAGAACACATAATGTCAGAGCATAACAAAGCTAAAAAAAAATACATAGACTATGATTTTTCTATTTTTTTTAAATTTCAAGCAATGTTTTTGTCATTTTTTTTCTTCATTTTTTTCATTACATTCTAAAAGAGCATTTGACTCCCAAAGACAAGCATAACCTTAAGAAAGACTTTATACGTCAGACAAAATGGAGGTTAGGTGAAGATTAAGAAACTAAGATAATAAGATTCAAAAAATCCAATAATGATACCAAAGCCATTTGTATGTGTCCATGAAGTCTGAGCCTAGATAATCACTAAGCTACCTACGTATCCTCGTTCAGACAATCATGTCTAACGTGGTTCAAACTATTCAATATGCTTGATATGTGTCCTTCAAACTTAATCAATGTCAATTAATGCACTCAACCTTGACGATTATTCTTCACCACCTTCATTTTTTTCTTTTTTTGTCAACCCTTTTTGTTTTCAAGATCAAACAAAAAATCATCAAGAATTGATTCATCATCTTCTCTACAATCACGAATTTGGTTCCTTTGAGTAAGAACCTTTCGTGTTTAGTTTGCATTGCAAGATATACTTGAACATAAGCACTCAAAAGAGACTTACCCAACTTAAGGTTAGTATATAGGCTAATGAAAGAGAGGCTAAATCAATTTGGCTCGTACGGCTCAAGTGAAGAAAATCAAGCATAAGTAAACATGACAAATGTGGTGGCCAAACTATAGCCTCCAACCATTCAAAATAGTTTTTATTTAATTTTTTTTTTGTGGCCTAACTTTTTTCTAGACCGCCCTTATAAGGGTTTCACACCTAGTAGGATTCTTTATTTTCTTAGATAAATGATCCATGTTAGGAGGGAGTGAGTGAGCTTAGATAACAAGAGACATAGTTGACATCAGCGTGCCACCTCATTAGCTTGGAGGATAGGGAGTGGCTTGTTTCAAGTGAGTGAAATGATGATTATGAGGGGTGGGTTATGAAAGAAAGTTACGACCTGTTCTTGATAGAGAGAAATTCAAAGAAATAAATTTTATTATAAGAGAGATACATGGATCACGAGATGAAATCATATCACCACCCATATAATAATGGACTATTCTACCACATCAAATTCTACCTATTCTTGTCTAAGTTGATTTATTTCAGTGAAATTGCACAACTCACTGGTAGAGGCTAATGCACCAATGGAGTGCAGCGCATCAATGGAGTTTTTAGATAATAGGGGGATGTGTATTTGACGAAGTTACCAGAGTGAGTCTATCGGAATCCATGGTGGTTGTTCACCAAGTGGTCCCATTCCTTCTGTTGAATGTGAGACGTTTCTTTCGCCCGTAATTTTGGATCTGAAATAAAATCTACAACAGACTCTCTTACATATGCTAATATTCAGAGATCGGAAAATTGTTAAATATTAGAAGCATTATTTATTTAGTTTACTAATAAACATTTGTTGGTTAAAACTTTTTCTTTCATAAATAACAAATTCTCAGATCTCTTGCCAAGAAGTATAACTTTAAGCTAATCTAGCATGAAAAAAATCTTCTAGTATCCTTTTGAAGTAGTGTAGGTTGAGCCTCTTACAATTACTTATATCTAAAAAAATTTGTAACCTTTTCAAATGTACACGGTTGGGGACCTTAACGTTAAAATGAGGGGCTTCACAATTTGTAACCTTTTCACAATTTGTAATTCTTTTTTAGTCATGCCTTCCACTTGTACTTTCTATTTCCTTCTTCAATTAGTTGATTAACTTACATAAAAAGAAGATGGATTTATTGGTACGCATGAATCTTTTATTGAATACATATTCAGTGTTGAAAAATTAATTCCAAAGTGATTTAACATATTTATTCTCTTTTTTTGTTGAAAAAAATACACGATATAAGTCAAAATTTAGAAATTATGAAGCATTAGAAATTTTTAATTCACCCTATGGAAAGGAGTTGGTTCTATAAAAGTTATTCATCGTTAAAGAACACTTGTTTGTTGAATATATATTAATTATCCGAGTATCAACAGCAGCTGATATTGGAGAATGATGCTTTGTGCCGCCGAAAGATTCTCATCCACATTGACCGTTATTGTCAAACATGTCATCTACATTGCTTTTGCAGCCCTAGATTTAGGATCTTGTTAATGGTAAAGGATGACAAGGATGTCATCTCTTTAAATCATGTAACTAAACTATGATATCATGTTGGTTAAGTGATGAGTCACAGTTGTGTTGTACTTTTTCTCGAGAAACGTTGTAGAAATTCTCTTCACAGTTGGCATGTTGAAGCTTTGTAGCTCAGTCCTTCCCAAGGAGGCCCATGAATGCCATGATGTCTTCAACCAGCACACAAGATATTAATCTCCATATTTGCCTTTTTTTTAAGATTTAGAGCCACTGATGAATCTATTTTCAACATTACACTTTTGAATTCCGTATCCCAGGGCAGTTGCAAGCCCGTTCTAGTAGCCCATGTTTTAACATAATTGGTCGTGGGATTTTCAAGATTATATATAACGGGAAAAAAAAATACCCACAACCATTCTTTCAATTCACGCCTGATCGACCCATTTTCGGAGAGGTACCACTACTTGCTATATCCCACATCACCCCTTTCATCTATCTATCTGGGGACTTCTCAACTAGCATAAACATGCATCATGAATTTCTAAATTTCTTTTAACAACTTAAGCTTGAGTTTTGGGTGAATATAAAGGAAGAGAAAGGAATTGAAAGGACTTCGAGTTTCTTAACTTGTGATTCTGACTTTGGTATAGAAAAAATGTACTTTATTTCTTGTTTGTTTTTTAAAATAATGAAAAGTAGAAGATATTTTAAGTTATTGCTAACTTTGAATCTCGTGCATTTTAAGAGAGAGTTTTAATATGGAAAATTGAAGATTGGGCGAAAAAGAGCCGTGGGAAAATGAAAGAAAGAAATATAAAATTGATGAAAATGTATATTATATCGACAAATTAAAAAGAAGTAATCACTGTCTAGAAAAGAAACAAAAACTCGTATAGTATATATGTGAAATATTGAAGGAACATAATATACTAAATATGGTCTCCCACAAACGAATTTTTAACAGATAACTTAACTTAGGCTCTGTTTAACAAAGTTGTGGTTTTCAAAAAAATAAAAACCAAATTTAGTTGTGTTTTTTTTTAAAGTAAAAATAGGTGGATGTTTGGTAAAGCAGTTTTTGTTTGGAGTTTTCTTTCCTCATTCTTTTTTTTTCATCTTTGCTTAAATGTTCTCTTCTTCTCTAACAAAATCCTCCAGCCACATTTGAACTCCGAAGCACCAATGCCAGTCAACACCACCACCACCCCCTTATCAAATCACACCCCGATACAAACTAAATCACAACACCACCATATTGGGTGTGATTGGCGAAGCTTGGGAGCATGGTGGAGGGAGCTGGACTTTTCGATCGTGGACCTGGTGGTGTGGTCGTTCGTCATCACCTTGGAGTCGGTGGGGCTGGTCTAGATTCCCTGCTTCTTCTTCATTTTCTATGGTTGCGATGTCTGATTTGAGTGATGATGGTTAGGCGGATCAGATCTGCAACAATAATTTTTTGGGTAGAGCATATTTGCAACAGTGTTGTGGCGACGGCGGGGCAAGAATATGAGTGACGACGCTAGTCTCAATGGTGGTCGTAGGTGTGTACGGTCGGTGGTGCTGGGTCGCGGTGTTGGCGGCAGTGGTGAGACGTTGGCAGTGGTTATGGTTGCCAAGGGCAGTGGCCGGCGGCAGTGTGTGGTGATGGTGAAAGTGGCAGTGGCAGTGGTGTTGGGTCATGGTGATGGCGACAGGTCTGGTGGTCGTGGTGGTGCTCTGTGTGAAGGGAGTTTTGTTAAAATGATGTTCATTTTTTTGCTTCTAACAAAGTTTGAAGGTTGGATCTCAAAACAAAAACCACAACTGGAAACCGAAAACTCTAAAATGAAAATTTCAAAAGTAGCCGCATTTTAAAAACTGAAGAAAAATTAAAAGAAAATTGTCTGTCAAATGTGTTTTTTTCCCTCCAGTATATACATATATCAAAATCCCTCAACTAAGTTGCAATGAATCTTTTATGAAGAAGCTTTTGAGAAAAAATAAATCATCAAAATTATTTTCCTTAACTTTGGACATAAGTGCTAACATATTGTATTCCCAAGCGATCAAAGATTAGTTTTAATTAAGAAGTAAGGTCTACAAAGGGCATAAAAAGCAAAAAAAGGATTGTTCATGACATTGTTCTTTACTTCTTCACATGTCTGCTATCCTTAGCTGTTAATGCAAAAAAAAAAAAAAAAGTATAGTATATGTATGTATATGGCCTAAGCCCGAAAAAATAGTATATATTTCTCTACAATCTTTTGGCCCAATTTGTAGGTGCTTCATAGCAGGAACAATTGACTAAATTTGGAAAAAATCACGAATTGACAGCCTTTACAAATATAATTTTGCCGATATTTTTGGGATGTATAATCTTTGTAATTCACATGATCCCCAGTTTCAGCTATGTTAACACTCCGCCTCAAATTGTTGTATAGACATCTCTAATGTCCTGCTTGTCAAGAGAGTTATGGAAGACTTTGCTTGGAACTGCTTTTGTGAGGATGTCCGCCAACTACTCTTCTAATTTCACAAACGAAAAACGTATTATTTTTTCTTTGAGTTTCTCCTTGATAAAATGTTGATCGACTTCAACATGCTTTGTACAGTCATGTTGAACTGGATTTTGAGTGATCTGTATTGTTGATTTGTTATTGCAAAACATGTTTGAGAATGATTTGGATGAGAGACCAATCTCTTCCAATAATTCTTTTAGACAAAGTAGTCCACAGAGTCCTTTAGTCATGCCTTTAAACTCGGCTTCTAACACTAGAAAAAGCAAATACATTATGTTTCTTGCTTCCCTAAGTGACTAAATTTCCCCTAAAAAAAGTGAAGTACCATGACATTGATTTCATGTCAGTGGCATTTCCTGCCAAATCTACATGTGTATAGCCATCAATACCCAAGTGGTGGTGTTTTCAGAACATGAGTCCTTTCCAGGAGAGGACTTTAAGTATTAAAATTTTTGGATTACAGCGTTTATATGATCTTTACTTGGATTGGGCATAAATTGGCTAACTAGGCTGACAACATGTGCAATATCTGGGCTTGTATGCGACAAGTAGATTAGCTTGCCTACAAGTTGTTGATACCTTTCTCTGTTTGTGGGAATCTGGCCTTGATGTTCTCTTACTACATGGTTTTGAACTATAAAAGTGTCAGCTAGTTTACAGTCAAGCATCCCTGTTTCAGCTAACAAGTCCTACACATATATTCTCTATGAAAGGAGAAAAGTTTCCTTGGCTAGAGCGAGCAACTTCTATTCCCAGGGAATATTTGAGCCCTCCGATATTCTTCAATTCAAATTTAGTTGCTAAATACTCTTACAAGTTCGTAATCTCCTCTTCGTCATCCCCTGGGATTATCATATCATCAACATAACTGATTAAGGCTGTCACCAAACCTTCTCAATGCTTCAAGAATAAGGTGTGGTTAGCATTGCTTTGTTTGAACCCATGCTTCTTCATGGCCTAGCTGAAGCAATCATACCGTGCTCTTCAGAACTATTTTAAGCTATAAAGCGCCGTAAGTAACTTGCATACATTTCCTGCTTAAGAACTGGTAAAGTCAGGAGGAATATCCATATAAACTTCTTCTTTGAGATCTCCACATAAAAAAGCGTTCTTCACATCAAACTGATGGAGTGGCCACTCTAAGTTAACTGCAAAAGACAATAGCACTCTTACTGTATTTAGCTTCGCAACCAGAGGAAAAGTTTCTTTATAATCTATACCATAAGACTGAGTGTAGCCCTTTGCTACAAGTCTTGCTTTATACCGATCTCTTGATCCATCTACCTTGTACTTGATGGAAAACACCCACTTGCACCCAATAGTTTTTTTTCCTTCAGGTAGCAGCACAAGTCTGCATTGTTCATACTTTCTAGTGTTTTCAGTTCTTTATTTATGGCTTGAATCCATTTTGGGTTTCTCAAGGCCTCCTGTAATGAGTTTGGAATGTTTTCGAAGGATAGCTTGTGCACAAAATCTTTAAGGGGCTATATCGTTGTTTACAGACATAGCTGGCAATAGGATACTTCATTCTATTTTCTTTATGATCTAGTGAATATTGACTCGTTGATTTGCCACGATTATGCCTGAAAGGTAGTTTATAGCCAACAGATTCATTAAGAGCTACGTCAACATGAGAATCTGAAGTCTGTACCTCTGAGTTGGAAATGAGGACTTGCTCTTCTTTGGTAGATTGTATAGACTGCTCTTGACAATTAATTTAACCAGTAACATCATCTTCTATTATTCGTGATAGAGTCTCTATTGCTTCTTGTGATAGTAATTGAGCTCCCATGTTCGCATCAGTAGTGCTTTCTCACATTGTTCTGGTATTATACTATCAAAACCCGGCCGTCCTTCACATAATGTCCCCCTGAAGAGAAGAATAGTAATTAGATTATGGAAAAAAAAAATCTCAAATTTTAGAAAGGTAACATCGATGGTGGTATAGAGGCGCCTAGTCGAGGGATCATAACACCAGTTTCCTTTTTTTATGGTTCCCACATCAAAGGAATATACACCTAACAACACACAAATCGAGTTTGGTTCGCTGTGTCTTGTGAATGTGCATATATGCTACACATCTAAATATTCGGGGTGGAAACATCAAGACTGAGGGATATGAACTGTGATGAGTAAGAGTTTGTAAAGGAGTCTCAAAGTTCAATACTCGGGATGAAATTTGATTGATTAAATACACAAAGGCCACAACGGTATCTATCCAATATCTTTGGATGCATATGCTTCTGTCAATATCAATAGTACTAGAGTTGTTTCAAGAACATGCATATTGTTTTGTTCCGTAACTCCGTATTGCTATGGAGTATCTCTACAACTCGTTTCATGAAAATATACCACATTCTCTAAAGTAATGTTGCATTTCATTTTTACTGGCCACCATTATCTGATCGAAGAATCTGAATGTCAGCTGTAAATTGAGTTTTGACCATCTTGTAAAAAGCGCGAAAAATAGCAAAAACTTCACTCTCATTCTTCATTAAAATAGAGCCAAGTCATACATGTACAATCATCTACGAATAACACATCCACCTAATACCAGAATAAATCTTGATCAGAGCCGGCCCCCAAACGTCCAAATGTACTAACATAAAATGTTGCTCACATTTTTTTTAAACTAATATGATTAAAAAAACACATTTGTTTAGGCAAAATGCAAGTTTCACAACAAAATAAAGATCCATGTGAGTCTGAAAACAAACTTGGGAATAAATGCTTTAAGTATGAAAAAGATGGATGTCGCAGTTGATAGTGCCATAACCAGTTTGTCTTTCCTTGTCATTGGTTCCTTGTGCAGTATTTGTTTGTTCAAAACTAAGATCATCCATTTAGTACAGCCTTGCTTTTTCAGTACCATGACCAATAACCTTGTTGAAAAGATCCTGAAACTTAGTGCGCAACAGTGTATTCTTCAGTGACTTGTCCAACATATAATAGTTTATTAGAAAGGGATGGAACAAGCAGAGTATTCAGAAGTGTAAAAAATGAGGAGAGTGCTATTTTTCCCACCCTTGTGACCGGATATGTTACCCCATTAGCATTAGCAATGCATGTCCTTTTTGGTTGACTTGTTTCAATAAATTCTTGTGAATTTAATGTCATATGATTTGTAGCTCCTAAATCAATAATCCAACTTTCTTACCTGGATTATCTAAGGCCCTTGGTTTATTCGCAACAGTCGATAGTACTTCATGTTGTGATATGAGGGACAATTTTGGCTCGGTAGATGCAACAATAGAAGTGTCTCCAATATTTGTAAGAGCATCCTGACCAACATCACGTTTCTTTCTTGCTTTAAAGTCATGACACCATTCAGGATATCGATGTAGCTTAAAGCAAGTGTCCCTGGTATGTTTCAGAATTATGCAATGCGTGCAACCCCCTTCTTCTCCTTGTGGTTTTGATTTTGTTAACAAATTCTGTTTTTCATTGAAAACCAACTGAAGTAAAGGTTATTGCAATGACTTCTGTCCTTTTGAGACCATGACTGTGCCATGCACGGTATCATATTTTGTCAACATCACTATTGTCTTAAATCTTCTCGGTGAACATGTGCATATGCTTGCTCAAACATGGAAAAGGTTTAAGCTGAATCACATGTCCTCGGATTTTATCAAGTCGATCATCTAGCCTGTCTAGGAAAGTATAAACTCTATCTTATTGTAAAATAGAGTTATATTTCTCTATATCAGATTCACACTTCAATGAATTTGGCCGCCGAAAATCAATTTCTTACCACAAGCCTTGAAGGTTGTTGTAATATGTCTTGATAGATCCTTCACCTTGTCTCATTCTTATCACTTTTCGTTTGAGCAGCTCTATCAATATACGCTGTAGCAATAACATTTCAAACCATTTTTTTCGTTGAAATTCGAATATAATTGCTAATTAGTTTTTGGATCCATATAGTTGGTTAGCTAACTCTTCACCTCTGCAATTTATGTCCTCCATATAGTTTTTAGTATCGTCTAGTTTGTTATGGATCGGTGCCACAAGTGTCTCATGTCCTTCTGCCGTTGGAGTCTGATTCATCATTTGAGATAATCTGAATGTCAAGTCTGCAAGTAGAGAACTCTCTACTCCTAATGCAGAATTGCCGGTGGACGGAGTTCGCTCCCCATTCTCTCAGCCTCTCGTGTTTCTTCCTCTTCCTTATTTCTTTCTACTGTTTTGCTGAAAAAGAAAACTCTCAAGGTCCTATGACGTATGCTATGATATGATGAAAAAGTGGTTTATATTTCTCTACAATCTTTTCGGTTAATTAGTAGCTGCTTCATAGCATGAGCAGCTGATTGAATTTGGAAAACTTTAAAGAAATTGGCAGTCTTTACAAACATGATTTTGCCAATATTTTTGGGATGTATAATCCCCATAATTCTTCTCTGTAATTCACGTGATCCCCAATTTTGACTAATGTCAACAATTCCATGGTGGATAATAGATTATAGCTATTTCCCACACTTATCCACTCTCAACATCTAAAAATCATTTTAAGAAGCAAGAAAAAATTACGTTCTGTACAGGTAGGAAAACTCACAGCATGGGTGCTATAATGGCTTAAAAATATACAAAAATGACTTGTACATACATCTTTAAGCACTGAAAACCTTTTTGCCTAGCGGGAGAGTTTAGATGCTTAAAACGCGCACATGAAATATGTAATATGTGAAGACAAAACCAGAAACCGCGACAAAAGCAATGTGAAAATAAAAAAGGATAGAAGAACAATTGCGAGGCTTGTTTGAACTAAAAAGTGTAATAAAATAAAAAATAAACTATTTCACATCTTTTACTTAATATGGGGTTACAGTAATAAAGGACATCCAATCAGTTTATTGATGTAGACTTTATTATAGGTTTCAGTCCAACCCAATCCAGCCCAGTCTAGATCAAATCCAACTCAATTAGTCTTTTTTAAAAAGGCTTATTTCTTTTTATTGTAGCCTGGTCTAGTCCAGTCTCATCTAACCAGTTTATTTATGGTAGGCTTAACTCAGGTCAAAGCCTGGTAGTTACCTTATGTCAAATGTTGGGTCCTCTTTTTCAATCCACGTATTTTTTTTATGGCAGTGAAGCTTTTCTTTATATGATAAGGGCTTTAAAGAAAAATTTCAAGGTAAAGTGTGCTAGTCAGTCTATTTATTGTCCAGTAAAGCTTGGCAGTTAAACTGTATCTGTCGGTAGAGACTAATTGTGTTATTCATTATTGTTTTTTTGGGTGGCTGCTATGGTTGTGTCTTAGGTTTGATAACACAATTAAGCACTTAAAACTTAAAGTTTTCAATGATTTTCAATTAAGTGCGTTTGATAACGCTAAAACTTGTACTACTTAAAAAATTAATTTATACTAAAAATAGACTAAAATTTTAAGTCAGGGTGGACTTACTTAATGCTGATCACTTAATTTTAAGTGAGATGGTTAAAAATTATTTAACATATTATATAAAAAAATAATTACCACCACGATGCCGCCTCAATTAATTTGCTGGCAACACCACCTCCACCAAAATACAACTACCTCCACCACCACAACCATTATTTCCTTTTGCTAACACCACCAAAATTACCACGACCTAGCCACTATCACCACTGCCACCTCCACTGTACCGTCGTTGTTGTCATCACGTCTATTTCTGCCAAAATCATCTAAAAATCTACCACACTACAACCACTGTCATGACCGCCATGTCGTGGCCTATCACTGTCATCATAATTACCGACACCATGTCTTCACGCACCATTACCACCACCATTGACACCTTTTTGCCACCGGTGGCCACCACCACCACTCCATCGTCACTGCCCCCACCACCACCAACACGATTTTAGCCCCCCAAAATTTTTTATAAAGTACATAAACAAATGCATAATTTTGGTAAAATGGTTAAATAAATAATTTTCAGACATCTGCTTTTGGTTTACCAAACATGTTAACTTATTTTTCAGTAAAAATCCAGTTGCTTAAACTTTTCAATTTTACGAATTCAGTGCTTAACTTTTTCAGCACTTAAATTTCAATTTTATCAAACACTCCCTTATTCTTATTTGTAGTTTTTTTGCCGCCTTAGACCCCCCAGCCCTATATAAATAGCTCCAAGGCACCCTCTAAACACATTTGAAAAATATTACATATGCTATTATTATTACATGAGGTTTTCCAATCAAGAGAAAGAATATGTTGCAATCCCCTCCCCAATATACACTAGGGGCGCAATTTGGGCGGGCTGGACGGGCTCAAAGATTAGACCATGACCAGCCCGCTCTCCAAAAGTCGTACTCATGTCCAACCCAGCCTATCTACGGCCAAATAATATGTGTCCATGCCAAGCCCATCAAAATTTTGGTGGATACGAGCTGGACGCGGACTGTCCACGAGTTATCCATGGTTACGAATTACTTTCTTTTTAAACAATTTTGAAACATAATATTGACCATCCAACTCTACAATTTAGTCATGATAATGAAAAAAATTACATTAAAATCTCAAAATGAACTTAGATATAAGCACAGAAACGAATATTTGGGCCGAAATGAGAGAGAAAAAGACGAGAGTTTTTAATCCTATAATAAGAAATAAAGTAGGAAAAGTAAAGTTTATAAAGATCTCTAAACATGAACGAAAGTGGGAACCGTCGCTCAACCTGGTTCACAAAAATAAGAAAATATGAGCATACATTTGGCTTGAGGCTTTGACTTTGTTGAAGTGGGGGCTGAGAGTTCAGAAAGTACAAAAAAAATAGTATTCTATTAGGTTAAGAGTTTGACGGTCGAGATTGTAGACTTTTGTGATCCACGGTTTTTCATGACTAAAGGAAATAAAATAAATATATTGTTACATATATATATATATATATATATATATATATATATATATATATATATATATATATATATGGAGCTGATCCGTTGAGAGCGCTAGCAAACTGGGTTAAGTTGCTAGCGCGATCTGGCCGTCCACGCACAATCTGTGGACGATCCAGATCTTTTTTTCGTTTTTTTTAAGTCCGTCCGCTACATTATGTAGATGACTATTTTTTGCATTTTTTTGACAATAATACCCTCCGAGTCCGTCCGCTACATAATATAGCGGACAAGTTTTCAGACTTTTTTTCTCTTTCTGTCATTAATGTTCTGACTTTTTTTTCTTTCTCTCTCTCTCCTTTCTCTCATCCGCTACATAATGTAGCGGACTAATTTTCTCATATCTTTTTTTTCTCTCTCTCTCTCTCTCCCTTCATTAATGTTCTGACTCTTCTCTCTCACTCTCTCTCCAGCGAGTCTGAATCAAATGGGTAGGCGTATTTGCCGACCTCGTCACTCCTGGCAGAGCACCTTCCGTCACTGCCTTCTTCCTCACCGCAGGCTCCCTCCATATTGTTGCCTTCTTCTTCGTCGGCGAGATTGTAAATCCGCTCTTGGTTCCCTGTTTCCTGAACTACCCGCGAAGCCGGACCATCCCTTTCTTCCAATTCCCAGTTTCTTTATTTGTCTTTTGTTTCGTTGGTTGATCCCACCGAACACACACACACACCCCACTTGTATGTGCTGCTAAAGATACCAACAAATTCTGCCCTACCATCGCCCACATTTGGAAAGCCTCCCGCCGAATTTACAGAAGATCCTCTTTGATCTATCAGGGACAAGTTGTGGGATGTTACTCCTGCGGCAGTTAAAGAATTCCCATCAGAAAAAGCAAAGGCTATAGCACTGCGGCAAATGCTAGGTCTGGGACAGGAGGCGTTGAAGTGGTCTCTTGTTGTGCTGTTCATCTTTAGCTCCGTATCAGACTTCGTATATTCAGTATCTAGAAACAAGGAGCTGTTAATTCCTTTTGGTCTCTTTGTTGGCTGCATGTTTACAAACCTCTTGAAGGAGACATTTCAAGACTTGTATCCTACCTCAAAGGTATGTTTCTTTTGCTTCACTCTCTCTTGAGTCCATTCATCTGTCTGCTCATGAAGCAGTAATCCGTAAATGTCTTATGTTTGGCAGGAGAGATGCCTCAGTTGGCACCTCGTAGGCATGGGTTGCTTCTTCGTTCTTGTTAGAGTTCTCGCTGCATATGTTACTGCAGGTGCTCGAGTTTTTCTTTGGTATGCTGCAAATGGTGGATTAATGCAAATCTGGTGGCTATGGAAAAGTTTACCAGAAGAAGAACAAAACAATAGAGAGAATGCCTTGCAGGACATCGTTTCGACATCTATGATAGCAGAAGACTAAGGATAATGGGATTGTTCATGAGAATCCCATAAATCAGTTCTTACAGAATTAGGTAAACTGGTCTATGTTGCTACTAAAGTGACATTTTTTTTCCCTTCTTGTCCGTAAAATTCCGAAGAAACAAGCAGATGTCCAAGTCCCGTACAAACCAGCCCCGCGCGAGCTTCACTCCTTCACCTCTGTTCTGTTTCTCTCCATCCATGCCCATGGTTTCCCCTTCACCGCCATTACCAGCATCATGAACTCTTCAAGCCCTCAATCCATGGCCAACTCCATACCCACTGACACTTCCGGCAAGAAGGTCCGGAAGCCTTACACCATAACCAAGTCCAGAGAGAGCTGGACCGACGAAGAAGAAGGCAGCAATATGGAGGGAGCCTGCCGCGAGGAAGAAGGCAGTGACGGAAGGTGCTCTGCCAGGAGTGACGAGGTCGGCGAATACACCTACCCATTTGATTCAGACTCACTAGAGAGAGAGAGAGAGAGAGAGAGAGAAAGAAGAGTCAGAGCATTAATGAAGGGAGAGAGAGAGAGAGAGAGAAAAAGATATGAGAAAATTAGTCCGCTACATTATGTAGCGGATGAGAGAAAGGAGAGAGAGAGAAAGAAAAAAAAGTCAGAACATTAATGACAGAAAGAGAAAAAAAGTCTGAAAACTTGTCCGCTACATTATGTAGCGGACGGACTCGGAGGGTATTATTGTCAAAAAAATGCAAAAAATAGTCTGCTACATAATGTAGCGGACGGACTAAAAAAAACGCAAAAAAAAGATCTGGATCGTCCACAGATCGCGCGTGGACGGCCAGATCGCGCTAGCAACTTAACCCAGTTTGCTAGCGCTCTCAACGGATCAGCTCCCATATATATATATATATATATATATATATATATATATATATATATATATATATATATATATATATATATATATATTATAATAGTTAGACGGGCTGGTTTTCCCAACGGCTGGACGGGCTTGTAGAAACATTTGCCCATGTCAAGCCCATATTTTTTATGGGCTTAAAAATTTGAGCTCACGTCCACCATGGTCTTACAAAAGTAAGTCCACGTCCATATTTTTGTGGGCTGGCACGTATTGTTCACGGGTTACCCGGCCCAAGTTGCACCCCTAATATACACAACCGTATACTTGCTTGGGTACATCAAAACTAGCAACCAGCCAGTCCAAGTCAAAAGGTATAACTTTTCAACTTTTCTAGCTAGAGTAGATTAAATCCCTTCCCTCGATCAAATTAGCTAAATACAACCAAATATTCAGTACATTTCATAGGATTTAGTGGCATTGCTATTTTTGTAAAACCACATACCGGAATTTAGGTTGTCTCCCTTAGGATCGAAACTACAAGGTTTTTAATCTTGATTAGTCCTATTAGGTATGTAGGCCATTAAGGCCCAACTATTGAGTTTAAACAAATAACTACGTAAACTGTGCATTGTTCCTACCTTTTTATTAAAATCATCAAAATTAGAATAAAACAATTTGAGACCTATTTAGTATACAATGAGATACCTAACACCTTCTCGTCGTGTAAATTGGCCCCTGAACTCGAATTTTAGGATTTGCAGATTAGACTGCTTAAGTGGGAATCAAGAGTTAGTTTAGGATTCTTTTTCTTTTTAATTACCTTTAGTAAACCCTAAAAATAAGATACGACGACTCGAAAAACCAGATTTCTCGGATGTATGTTGTTACACTACATATTACTTGATTATGGGCTTAATTTCGGGTGAAAAGTAATGTCCTAATTACCATTAAAACTATGCTTCTTGTGCAACTTGCTTTTAATATAAGCTAGTTTTGCTTAAAAAGTTGATATCAAATGGAGGATAAGAATTAAGAAATAAACATAAAGAGAAGTGTCATATGGAAAAAGATTGGATGTCCAAGAACGCAATGACTTGACAACATTCTCTCATTTTTGGCTTTATAAAAAATAACATATAATTAGATTAAATTCGACTACTAGAATGTCATCTGTTATATTATTAAAGGCGAGCAACCTTTTGGTGAAATCTTTTTTTGATCCATCAACTATACCCCTTCATAACGTTATAAATTCAAAGTGAATAAATGTTAATTAAGGTCATTGGTAAAAATTTCTTCACATTTAATAGTTAATCCCTGAACACAGCTGTAATTGAAACTTCTTCTTCATTACCAGTATTCCAGCAACTCCATCCAAATATTCAATTGTCAACATTTTTACTCCTTTTTTTAATAGTCCCCTCACGGTCTCCATTTTCATAGTAAACTCGGTTCAATTTTCATGTACCTTCCATTATTTGTCTCGATTAAATTTGTATGTATATGCTTTAAGTTTGCCGACGTCCCCAACTTTTATACCCCCAAAAGAATTGATCTATTTTGACTTGACACACATATCAATGATATAAATATGTGTTTCCCATTTTAGCCCGAGAGAGAGGAGGGGGAAATGAATTAGGTCAGGAGGGAGAAAATGGGTTGAAGGAGAATTAAATGTAGCAGAAAAAAATAAAAATAAAAAAGGGTAAGATAGTGAGCAATTGTTTTTTTGAATAATTCAAAAAAAAAATGATAATTTTTTTGGATGGGAGGGAGTATTAAACGTAATAAAAAAGGGTAAGATAGTGAGCAATTGGAGTAATAAAAAAGGGTAAGATAGTGAGCAATTGGATGGGAGGGTGTGCATTTAAACCGTTGAAACCGATCCAACCGAACCAAATAATCCGTATATTTTCAAACCGATTTAAAAATCAATCGGTTTGGTTTTTTTTCCCCCAAACCGTACATTCAGTTCGGTTCGAATTTTTTTGAAACTGCATAAACCGAAACCAACTATATATAATAATAATAATATAACATATTTATATTTTTACCTAATTCTAGTTATTTTTTTACTAGCCCTAGTTATTTAGCCACTCATATAAAATATGATAAACCCTAAATCTCTTAACGTAACAAACATTTTTCATTCGTCACCTACATCTTACTAAGTTTTAATAATTAAGATATAAAATTCAGTTTTTTTGGAGCTTATTAGTATGTATAAGTTATTAATTTTTTGCCCTAAACTTGTCCAAAATTGAGTTTGGGCTAAACCGATTAAACCGTCCAAACCGAACCGTTCAATCCGTCCAATCCGCAGAAACCGAACCATTGAAACCAAACCGTTCAACTACGGTTCGATTTTTTTTTTCTCAAACCGAGGTTGGTCGGTTCGGTTTAGTATTCAGCCTCCAAACCGAACCAACTGAACCGTGCTCACCCCTAATTAAAAGCCACGTCGAACATATTCCCAGAAACACATTGAAGCCACCAGCTTTAACTACTGTGGTCTTTATAAAGTGATCGATACAAGCGTGGTCGGTTTTCATGGTTTGTCTCCGAATCTACGTAGATCTCTGTAGATCATCGACGAAACCAGAACTCATTCGGAAACTCATATTGTCATTCTAAATACTCCTTCAGGCTTTCAATTCCGTTTTTTATCCGTTTCTTGTGCTTCAACTCGGTTCTGGCTCTGCAATTATCTGCGGATGTTTTACTTCACAAAGTGGATGTAAAAGGGCATTTCTCAAAGCCCAATTAACTCCAGACCCAAGAGGAAAGCCATTACCGCACCTGTTCCCTTTTTCTGTCTGGGAGACGAGAAGTTGGTCAGTTCTTGAAATCCCGTTAGCTTATCGAACTGAACCCCTCAATTGTGTTGTAATGGACACAAAAGCTTTGGCAAAATCTAAGAGAGCTCACTCTCAGCACCACAGCAAGAAGCACCACCCAAACCCAACTTCAAAACCTCCTCCGGTCGGCTCTGCCGGAGCCACCGCCACCAAGAAGCCAGCAGCCGGCAAGCAAATCAAGGAGAAACCTCGGCTTCCATCCAATTGGGACCGATACGAGGAAGAGTACGATTTGGGTACTGAAATCCCGGTCGAGGGTAGCAGCACGGCCAGTCAACACAGTGATGTTGTAGTGCCAAAGAGTAAAGGGGCAGATTACGGTTACTTGATTTCTGAGGCCAAGTCCCAGATGGGTTCATCTTCAGATGTCTTTCCTGCATTTGATGATGTTTTCACAGGTAACCCCTTTTCAGTGTTGTTCAAGCTTTTCTAAATATCCGGTGGTTCAATGAGCTTTATATGCTTGGTGCGTGCAAATTGAGGTTTACCTAGGTTCCACTTCTTTTCTGGGCAACGTGGAAAAACTTAAGGTTCAAGAAAGAAGCAATTGAAGCTTTAAGCAAATTTCAAGGCACAAGTGGATGAAAAAAATGACTAAACCTAATTCTAATCATCTGCTTCTTAAATGAGAACCTAAGTTCAGGTAAATCACTTTATGTTTATCCTTTTTTTTCCCCCCTCAATGATGAAATTCTATCTGGCGGTTCATTTGCGCTGAATTTTCAACTGTGGAATCCAATTGGTCACCAAGTATGATATGGGGTTTGGCTGGACTCTAGGGCCAAACTATAGAGCTTAATTGATACAAGTTCCCAGAAAAAACGTGAAGTAACTGTCTTTACTAAAGAAATCACTTTCTTTTTTGTGTTTATCTGAAGTGAAGGATCTACTATATGAAGTTTTACAGTTGTTCTTAATCAGAACCTGGTCGTGACGAGTACTATATGATGTTACAAAACGGTATTGGTGGTTACAATCACACTCACGTACTATTGTCTTGTCAAAATTCTTTTACACTTATCTTATAGTTTCCTCTCTCCACCATGTTAATGGGTGCAAACACTTTACGTCGCAAGAGAGGCTCTTGACGTCTTTAGACCTAAATTAATATAAAATGTTCTTTACCCTTTTTTATCCTTTTCCCTGTTTACGCCGTCATGTCCGTCCCCGTGTGTTGCCAGTAGTTCATTAATTGCTATCTCTTTTAATTCGAGAAATACTAATAATAGCTCGTGTGTCCCGTATAAAATGACGGGACAACCTAGTAAATCGCTCTTCAGTTATGGATCATACACATTCTCATGAACATAATTTCCTATATCAGAAAGAACTAGAGTAGCAGTAGGCAATCAATATAGGTAAGGTGAACCAATCTTCATTTCTTTGTTGACGCGTGAAAAGCAATCCATCGACGATGCTTCACCATAAAGCTTGCTTAAGAGGAAGCAGGAATAATTTCCATCCTACATAAAAAGATGGAGCCAATGTTAAAGAACTAAGCAGTCAAAATGCTAGCAAGAAATGCGAAAAGTAGAAAGTCCTTAAAAGGAGGGTTGTTTAACGCCAAAATAGAAACTTCAATCCTTTTAATGTGGTGATTGTTCCTTGTAGATAACTTAATCTCGAAAGAGAGTGCTCCAAATCACTTTCCCTTTCATCCAAGCCAGGCTCCTTCAAAAAACTTATAAGTGAAATTAAGCAACGTACCAAGCTGAAGCAAGAAAAAGCTGAGAAAGCTAGGCTGTTGGGTTATGCTGTTGCACATTTTAGAGGCAAAAGTTTTAAGGTAAAGCTGAGAAAGCTAGGGTTTGCAATGGCTGTGTATATAATTTGGGGGGAAAGAAATGCCAGAATTTTCAAGCAGCAAAATCAATCCATGGAATAATCATGCAGATGATCAAGCAATGGATTCAGTGGAGTGTGAGAAGCTGGAAGAAAGTGCCAAATCATAGCATCAACAGGGAGCTATAATTGATAGGGGAATTTTATTAGATTGAGCGTGGATGTAAAGTGAATACTAAGCTGGACTGCCGGGCTTAGAGAACAATTTGCTTTACAATTGTACATATACTTTTTGGGATTAATACAATGACTTTCACCCAAAAAAAAGAAGCAAGAAAAAGCCACAAACTTCATCTGTACATTTTGTCTTCCACTAGTTTGTCCCGTGTCATTGGATTTATTGCACCTAGAGCCACTAAGTTTATAAATGGTAGCGTCTAGCACCACAAACTCTTTCTGAGATATCTTGCACCACCAAGTTTCATAAACATTGCACCCGGCACCCCCCCGGTAAAGCAAAGATAGCAGTCATCTTGTGCTGTACCTGCCACAAGATAGCTTGCAAGGAAATGGCCATTGGTGGCTCTTGAAACTAAAGCCAATGAGAAAAGCCAGGGACAGAAATTGAAATTACGAAAACGGGGTGCGAAATGCCCTTTAAGCGTAGTGGTTCAGCTGTCCAACCGGAGTGTCCATGACCAGAGGCAATGCTGCACTGCTGATTTGCTGGTAGCGAAGAGGACTTCGAGAAAAAAATGCCAGAAAATTTGGGCCCGCTGTTTTAATAGTAATCCAACCCTTCAAAAATTATATACCAGCTTAATGTTTGATCAGAATGAAAGTCAGAAGATGATTCAGAAGTTCAAGAGGTTATATATATTGTGGAATGTGTCGTTTACGTGATAACGCTGGGAGACTGCTCCTTTGATTTGCCTCGTGAATGTGTCGAGTGGGTGATAACACTTAGCGAAGTGTCTCATCGTTCCTTTTTCATCTTGTGTAAGGTTATTTTGGGAAACAAAATGTCCAGATACTGGTTGTACCGTTAAAATAGAAACATATTATACTGAACAGATAACACTTTTAAAAGATTGTCCTGTTGTCTGGATTTGGAACATGAAAAGAATTCTGAATGCCGGAGGTTTGCTTAGCTGGAAGTTTCCAGCATTAAGTCATTTCCAAGTGGGAGAATGATTTTATGTTAACAAGTGATTATAAGGGTAAGTAGATCTAGGATTCATGGCAATTAATGAATTTAAACTTTGCGCTTATCAACATTTTGCTGGCTATCAATCAACTTTTCTTCCCCCTTTTGATATTTGTCGCGTAATGTTGAATCCATGCTACACCAGGTATCGTTCTTCTGCTTATAGTAAAGATAGTAATGCCAATAATGTTGGAGCAGATGTGAATTATCCTGACCATATTCTGTTAGGACTTATCTTTGTCCATATCATCTAATGAAATTACGTCACATCATCCGTATCTTTCTATGAATATCGTGTATATATCAATTGAATATAGTGGAGAATTACCATTGATAGAACTGTGTGCAACACTTGCTACGTGATTCAATTCGGTACGCAGGGCCTTCAAAACCATGGGTTTGGTCCTGACCACCACCACCGCCTCCTCATGTGCTATCTCTTTATCCCCTTTAATTCAAGCCCATCATTTCCTCTCTCTCAAACTCACCAACACCAACTTTTTATACTGGAACACTCGGCTCCTCCCTTTTCTTCGTGGTCGACAGCTAGATCTTTACATAGATGGCACTTTGCCCTCTCCACCTGCTAAAGTTACTCCTGTAGGTTCCATTGCACCACAGAATAACCCTGCCCATGACTTATGGGTCACCCAGGAGCAAACCTTATTCTCTCTTGTGATTTCGTCCCTCTCTGAAGTGATCTCCCTTGCTTTTAGTGCCAATACCTTCAAGGAACTCTACGACAAACTGTTAGCTGCTCTTGCTTCTCCCTCCAACATGTGCATTACAGCTATCCTCCATATGGACCTTCAAGAACTCAAGCAAGATGACCTCTCTGTTTCTCCATATCTATAAAAGGCTAAAGGCTGCGCTGATGAATTGGCAGCCATAAGCCGTCCCATTTTGGGGTTCAACATCTGTGTGCTTTCATGTCTTAGACCCAATTTCAAAGATCTTCTGACAACTCTGACTGCACGAGCAGAGCCTGTCACCTACTCCAAACTTCACGGACTACTCATAAGCCAGGAGTTCATCCATGGTTGCACTCTTGCCTCACTATCTTTCTCTGCACCCCCTGGCCGGATCCGTTGCCGAGGGCTCATTATATGCAAGAACATTCTTAAACCTCCCACTTCACTGGAGGAAACCCTGGCGGCAACTGCAACACGAGAATGTATAATATCAACCGCAACACCAAAACCCATTTCAACACTCATCCCGTAACTCATCCACCTTACCAATTGATTGTTACTGTTATTCACCTTTTCCTTCCAACCTTAACACCGCCAACTCCAAAACTAGATACCAACCACATCACTGCTAATTGTTACTTCTGAACCCTAATATGTCTTAACCTTCTGCCAACTGCTCCTCTTATACAAACTCCTCTCCTACTCAACTCACTTACTCTCCTCCATTTACCTGGCATACAGACACCGGTTTACACATCATATCACATCAGACTGCCGACAACTACACCACTCTGAGCCATATCATAGGACTGACAAGCTTCAAGTTGCAGATTGTAAGGGCATCCACATTGCTAATATTGGTAGTGCCTCATCAATCTACTTCTCATTCTTTCCATCTTTCAAATGTCTTTATGTTCTATCTATCATTAAATTACTTTTGTCCTTTTGGAAATGTGTTACTGACAATGACGTACCCCTTGAATTCATCCCAACTTTTTTTGTGTCAAGAAAGTCAAGACGAGGAAGTGTCTACTTTCTGGCCCGAGTGATAATGGTTTATACTCCTTGTCTTCTGTTCCAACTTCCTCATCTTATGCTATTGCTCTCCTTGCTGAACGTACATCCTCCGAAGGTTGGCATAAAGGACTTGGACATCCTTATTATCGTGTTCCCTGCAACATCATTTTCCAGTCATGATCTTCCATGTAATTTTTATAAAGTTAATACTTCCTTTCGTAATGCTTTGTCCTATAGGCAAGTCTTCTACATTTTAAATAAAAATGACTGAAAAGGCAAATAGAATTTCTGAATCACTAAGTTTAGTGTTTAAAGAGAGCCTTGGCACAAGGGTTAAGTCATTATGATCTGGAGCATATTTGCGGAAGTAGAGGCATGCATCGTCTTGATATCTGTATTTGTTATAGTAACTGACTTGCTGATATATCTATTTGCCTAACAACAATTTAGAGAGAATAAAAAGTACATAAATCTTTTTGTGACCAGTGAATTTACTGTTTCTAAAGGCTAGCGGACCATATTTTGGAACTTATGTTGGGAAATATATAAGCTTTTCTTATAAGCATTTGCTCACAAGTCACTCAATAACGTCAGGTTACTTTCAGTGCCTTCCCATCAACCTAGTTATTGCTGTACGTGTATAGTACCAATTTTTTGTGGTGCAATCACCCTTTGCCTATTGCAGGCATGTGGCTCATAATGTTGAATCTTGATTCTCTAGATCATTAAACAGTAAGCTATGGTTTCATCTTAGACGTCATTCATTTTCTACTTGATCAACATTTACAACATCATGCCATTTTAACCAGTCCTTTTTGTCAGTGTTATTTGCTTTCTCTGGAGTAATCAGTGAAAGTATGTATTAGACATTATTTTGCATGCTGTTTGCATACCATGAAATCCGGTTATATTCGCACATTAGTATCTATTGCAGTTGCAGTTTTAGTCTTAGTATTTTACTTCAATTCATGTTACTTAAGCAACCACGCAGCTTTTTTGGCACTTTTACTTGAGAAATGTTGCCAGGTTGTTATTTGCTGCAAGTTGATGATAGACTTTTTGTACTTTGTTTATGAGTAAGCAGGGAGTGACTTAAGTTGTTCTTAGACTTCAATCAGGGACTAGGTTCTTTGCTTTCGGTAAGAGGGAAAAGCACATTATCATGGACTGAAGGTGGTAATTTTGTCGTGGAGAATAAAGCAACTGCAAGCAACAAGGTACTTTAGTTTTTTTAAAGCAAACAATGAGGTACTTCACCAATCTCTTCATTCACAGTAATTTATTGATTACTAGCTTTTTCTTCCCTTTTCTTCCCTGTTGCTAGCTTTTAAACTAGTTGGGGGAATATTTGGTATCAACTCTTAGTAACAATGTCTGAGCATTTTAGTAACTTGACATGGAATAGATACATGCCGGCTAGAGCAAATTTAGAATAAAACTGCTTGTGCTCCCATTTGAATCTTTAGGTCTTCTCAGTAGGCATTGAGTACGCCATGGCCTGATGAGATTCTTCTTTCCCTTTTATCTTCTCTCCCCTTGTTGAAATAAGAAGTGACGAAAGGAATCCAAGTATCTCATGTTCAGTGCTACTATGTTATGCATTCAATAATTTCGAACATGAAGTTACTGAGTTTCGAACGGGTTCCTGCTTTAACAACGAGTTACTTTTTCTTCCCTTGCTCTGTCCTCAATTTCACCATGCCTAGTGAATTACAAATGCAGGTGCCATTTCTCTCCCTGAATCTGCACGCTCTCGCAGAACAACTTTCTAAAGTAGATTTAGTACAAAGGCTTTTCATTGAAGCAGATTTATTACCGCCAGAGCCGGTATGTGTAATTTCTCCTTTAGAGCTCGTCTTTTGACAATGAAAGGTGGAAGGTCGGAAAATGGTAAATAAAGAAGTGTAGAAATGGGTTGGTTAACTTGTTCCACCCCGCACCCACGCAACTTGCACCCCCTCCCCCCCTCTCCATGAAAAATAAAAAACAAAACAAAAAAGAAGGAAACATGGGTAAGAGGCATGCTAGTAGCAGCGCATCTGGAAAATAGTAGCATTACCTTTCCATTGTCCGGGTTTTTGGTTGTATCAAAGGTTAGTCTAATGTGGTCTACTCTGCACTTCTTCTCATTATTCCTGACTATCCCATGTTGCAATATGACAGTACACTGGAGAGCTACAAGCAAGCTGGAAGCAGGGATCTTGCCAGGATCAAGCTACATGTGAGAACATAGATGCTAAGAAGGAGGCTGATGAATTAGCATCTTCATGTTTATTTGATAGGAATAGGCAAGCCATTCCACCTTTTGAGGTTACATCATCGGACAACACCATCACCAGCAGCCTTCCAGTTCCAGACATTGGTAATGAAAATTCGAAGTCCATGAATCATGATGAGGATGAACTGTGGGAAGTCGGCAGAGCTGGCAAAATGCTCGAGCCTGCAGCTGAATTAGATACAGGTGTCGCGAACCATAGGTTCGAGGCAGCTGCTGCTGAAGCCGAGCTCGACATGCTCCTTGATTCATTTAATGAGACAAATTTTCTTGGTATCTCTGGTGTCACATCATATGTTTCACAAGGACAAGCTTCAACTTCGATGTTAGGAGGAATATCATCTGATCAATTGCTTACCCAAGACCCAGGTTCATCCAAACCTGCATTAGCTGCTGCTCTTGATGATACCATAGACGACCTTCTCAACGAAACCTCCAGTCCCGTCAATCAAAATGGTGCATCACAGTTCCATGAGGTAAAGGCTGCACCTGTCAATGCCCTCCCTTCCCCTTCCCCTCCCCCTATTTCTAGGTCGAAACTATTGGATGACTTTGATTCATGGTTGGATACCATTTGAGCATTTTTGAGTCAAAAATCCTTGGATTTCCCACCTACTAGTTATTTGACTTGTTTAAGAGGGTGTTTGCACCGTTAAAGTTTACAATGCTGTGCGGGTTCCCTCTTTTGGTGTTCTTGAGAAATTTATTATCATCAGTGAAGGTAACTAGATCATAAATAGACAAACCCTAAGACGAGAAAGGATTGTAGAGCTAGTGAGCACAAAAGAGTTTCAGCAAACTCTTGAAAAAGCGAAAGCTAATTTGCAACGATTCCATAGACGGTTCATTGGAAAGAACCAGCAAACATGTTTTCTACGATGACATACATCTTTTGTATATTGCGGTGGGAGTTGCTGAATCTATTTGATCTATGGAAACATTGGGAAAGAGAGGAATAAAGGTTTGTTTGCTTCCCGAGTTCTCCTAGAAGCATATGATACGAAGTAGTCGAGTGCTAAATTAAATTGTTTCAGACATGAAGACAATTTTACGTTCTTTTGGTCTCTATTAATAGTTAAAAAATCCTGCATGTTTCTCTGTCGTATTCTGACAATAAACAAAGGGTGATAGTAAAGAGCATTTGTCTTAACCAAAAATTTCAGATTGATCTCGTATATGATTCCTATTCCTATATAGAGAACAAGCAAGTCCGAGTTATTTGTGTACTACTAGCGGCTTTTTGGTGGCAGACATGGATATCATTGTCATTATATTATGCTCCGTCTGTATCTGTTTCTCTAGTTGGTATCCTTTGTACATTTTTTTTGTTTGGTATAGCAGATTGAGAAAGCTGTTGCCTCCACTGAATCTTCAGCATGTTGAAAATTCAGAAATAGTAATTCCAATGGGAAGTGTGAAAAACTTGAATTGATATTAGATGTGTGCCTCCGCTGCTGCCTGCTGGTGACTAATGGAAGTTTTCTTCATTTTTAAGTTACTCGCTTGATTGCTTGATATCTCTGCAATAATCAATGAATGCAATTTCACCACTAAGCTAGGAAGGTGGCAAGACTTCTTTTCCCGCTTCAATACGTGTATAGAGAATAAGCCAGGATGCTGATGCATTAAGTGGGAAACCAGAGCTTGTAAGGTACAGCAGAATTGACTACTGTGGTTGCAGTGAACTGAGAATTGTAGGAAATACACAAAATGGTCTGTCTATATGACCATAAATCCACATTGAACAGTTTGCCACTACTAAGAGTTGGTTAGGCTATCCAAGGTCAGGACTGACATGATTGCGATTCTTGTAGATTTCAAATATATTCTGTTGAGACAACTCAATGAATATAGGGTCACACCATAGACCATTGGAATGGATCCTCTGAAAGCAACGGATTCCAAACAAGGTTGTTCCTCTGTAGGTTGTAAGTTCCAGCAATACTTGTTGTCAACTATAATCCACAAGGGTCTTTGCCTTATCCATTTGGCCCTTTTTTCAGCAGCAATGCTCTCACGCACTACACCTCTTTAGTGCTTTTTGGCTACTAGAGGATTCGTTTCTGTGGTAACAAGCAATCACAAAAAAGACTAGCATGCCCTCTTGTTGACACTTGTTAAGTGGGCTTATGTTCATTCGTCAACTAAGATTTTCATTGGAGCGCAGCAAGGCAAACTGGGTGGTACGTATGAAACGTGTGAGCCCTACACGAAGCATCATAGATTTCTCTGAATAGACTTTATAGTGCTGGTGGTTGTTAGCAAGAACTCAACAGCCAGAAGGATGGTTAGGTGAGGGGTGGGGAAGGAATGTAAGTGCTATTTTCCTATTGGAAATGGGAGAATAGTTCTTTCAGGACAATACATTGTGTATTTCTTAGGAATCAAAACCCATCTGACAATACATTGGAATGTATGTGCAATATACGCAAAAAGAAGTAAAAGTTAGGGAGATCATCTCACTTGTTCTTATCTACGTGTGGCGAAATTGTCCCAAACCTGTAGTATTGAAATTAAATATGAGACGCACTTGTAGCAATTGTTTTTACTTGCATTTCGTGTGTCTAATTCACGCAGATCGTCCTTTCTGCTTTCGTGATTTTACTGGGAAAGCTACCGCAGGAGCGATATAGCTACAGCCCTTAGTTATACTCGCGGTTTTCACGGTTATACATTATCGTGGCAAAACTTTATTCTTTGCAAAATGCTTCTTGGGTTTTTGCTTCTCCTCCTTCACTTCATGATAGAACATGTGAGTACCTTCAGCTCAATTGTTTAGCATCTTTGATACATACTGAGGTTTCACATTTTCCAGGACAGAGTAAATATTTTGAATAGGCGACGCCATTTGACATGCAAAGTTGAACAAACTTTTGCTATATATCTTATCCCATAAAAACTCCCTCCTTCCGGCAAGAAAAGAAGAAAGGCACCCCAGAATCAACCGGAAGTGGTTCTTATGGCCTTTATATGGATGCTTTGTAGTATCTATTATGGTTTCTGTTGTCCTTCGCGCTTCAACACCCGCATATGACGTAACTCGTCTAAGGCAAACTACAATATTCGCTTTGGCCCCAAAATTTGGTGCATCAGTTTGAAAGAGTGGGAGATGGTCCTAGCACCCATGCTTCCGCAAGAAAGAGAAATGCAGCTGGAGGCCCTCACCACCTAACTGATTAAAGGCAAAAAAAAGGAACAAGAAGTTCGGCCTGCAATTAAACATACCCCTCTACACTTGAGCAACCATTGGAAAGAGCAGTGTATGTACCTGGAAACAGCCAGGCTCTAGATAATTGAAGTCAAATGCAGCCACTAGAGATAATGTTTGTGGGTTTATGTATCGTTTGGCAACTTACTTGGGCATACCATCAATTAAAGATTCGAAAGCTACACCACAAAGTGGTGTAATTCCTCTCCTGTGTTCGAAATATATTCCAAAATTTGAACAAGAAAAAGAAAACCAAACTTCTCTCCACACGTTTCTTGAGAAAGTAAAGTAACAAATTAAGAAGAGAAAGAAAATGTGCAAAGAAATTACTGACGGAAATTCATCCCAGTAAGTTAAAGCCACAGGGCACGAGCTTCTTTCAATACAGGAATCAGCTCTCCGGTGATATGGGCGGTCATAATCCTGTCCAGTCCACCAAACAGGTGGCCTCCGATAAACACCGCCGGGAACTGCAGCCGCCGATCTGTATCTTCACAGGCATCGATCGTCTCCAATTCGTCGACAACGCTACTTTCGTCACCCTCGTCAACCTCGTAGAACGCCGGGTTCACGCCCAGACCCTGCAGCAAGCGCTTCACAACGTGGCTCATGCAGCACCCGCGCCTGCCAAACACTATGACCGCATTCTCGGATACCAAGTTCTTCACATGGCCCTTTGCACTAACTCTGATGACATTCGTTTCACTGTTCGTACCTCCGTGATTCATCGGCGACGAGCGGCTGAGGGAGAGCCCGTCGGGGAGCGGTGCCCATGCCTTGTAAGGAATTGCTTCTTGCATAATGCTCGTAGCTCGATAGATAGAAACAGACAGGTATTGTGTAGTGTGATTGGCTTTGGAATGAGATTTGTTCATATATATACACGCAAAGGTAGATATAGTAGTGAGATGTACAAGAGAGAAGGGTTGGATGAATGGAGGGTGACTTGAAGAGTCGGGCGTCAACGGCAGTTACGCTTTCTTACGCGTTACATATGCTCTGGCTTACGTTTAATTATGTCACCACCTTCCTTTGCTCTATCTAATCTCTTAGCTACGTCCCCCACTGATTCTGACTCTCTCTCTCTCTCTCTCTCTGCGTGTTTCACACACACACACACACAGAGAAGCAGAGAGAGTTTCACAAGTTGACTGTCCAAATGGGTCGTTTTCTAGGGTGTCGTGGGTGATTAGAAATCTAGAAGGGGTGATATCAGACATGATGTGGTAACCAAAGTAATATGATGTGTAGCCTAATATATTGGTGGGAAAGAAGGGCCAGCCAGCCAGCCTACGTCATATGCTTAGTTAAGTGGGCAAAAGATTATCCGCAACTTATCTTATTTTGCCTCCCTAATTTGTCAAAGTCCTACTCATTCAAACCAATGTTTGGGCTTACGTATTGCATGGATGCTGATAACTGCAATTCTATACTTTATCAGAAACATGGAAAGTATGCAACATTTTTCACGTTTTCAACCACCTGGGTACATTGTTTGGGCTAGGGGTAGCAATTTGGTAGACAAAAGGGTAAACGTAAATTCTAATTTTGGCCCTTTTAGTTATATCAAGGAAATCGATATCGTTTACCTCTGGCAATCTATCATCGGAGCACCACTGCTCCCGCCGCTCCAAGGCCTGCCCAATGATCCCCCTTGACCGAGATTTTGTAGGCAAACAATGGCAACAAACACATAGTCTGATGGCTAGCTACCACGTTGATGAGCTCCGTGCCTAAGGCTGCACAAATATAGTTCTCGAGAAACCTGACATATATGCCATGGATGTTGGAGACCTTCATCCAAAAAGCCTCAAAGATGCACGAGCTCTGACTCTGACATCAAAATATTCTCTTTACAAAGAATTGATAATTTGAATAATGCTTACTCTCAATTAAAGAATTGTTTGCAAATTAATATATTACCTTCAATGATGTTAGATCATGAAGATGAAGAGAGAAAAGTTTAAACCTTGAACCTCGGTGTTTCTCTAATTGAATGGAGGCAGAAAACGTAGTTTCTATAATGTATGATGAAGTCCTATAAAATTTTCACGGGTTGTATTTGAAATATAGCTGCGATTTAAAATTAAAACATTACTTTTTGCAAAACTAACTTTTACTTCCCTATTCGGGAGCTTACAATCGCCTTTAATAGATATAATCGGCTGCATCTTAATTTTGGAGCGATATTGCTTGAATGATGCAATCAATTTTAATCATAATTGGAGTCAACTATTTGGGGTTTTCATTAGACATTACCTTATTAGTGTGGGCATAATTCTTTCTACAAAAATTGAATTCATGTGTCGTAAGGTCTTACGTGTTGCAAAGCTAATTAAAAGATCTATTCAGTTATAAAAATTTAGTTTCAAAAACATCTTTGAGAAAGTCTGAGTTAATTACTTGACCCATTGGTTAGAAACACACTTGTGACTTATGTTTTTTATTTGAAACCCTAATTTTCATGTTATGAGATAGTTTTGGATTGAAAGTGTAGATTTGGATCTTTCAGCCTTAGTCTCGTGGAATTCACGGATGTCATTTTTAATTTGAAAGTGCAAGTGCAAAGGATCAAACTTTTTCATCCTTTCCTTGTCTTTCCTCTTTCTTCTTCTCGGCGCTGGTATATACTTTTGACAATCTCTAACCACTAAACCATGGTCCCCTATTGTTTCACCAAAGAAGGTTGGTTTGGGTTCTATTCCTGTTCAAATTCACTTACCAAAGCTTTCAATGCATTAACTGAACCTAATATGCTCAAACTTATTGCATCTTCAGTAAGAAAACCTTTATCGACTAATAGGCTGATGCTAAAGAAGGATAGGCTCATATATGCTCGCAATTGTGTCGAAGTAAATGTTAGGATCAAGCGCTTACCACTTCACCAAAAGCAATTGCTGTTAGTAAGGGCGCAATTTTATTTTCTTATAGTCTTGGCACTGCAGCCAGCGCACACGGTCGAGTACACAATGGAGTAGATGGACGCGGCCAACCTCCGATCTGCCAACAGTACACAATAAGGCACTCTACCTACGTTTGTCCCATTGAAAGGGGCCAAAGAACGAGGTTATAAACCAACGTCTTGAGTATGAACGAAAGCCTTCTCGCTATAAATTTGATCATATCTTTAGCCATCAAGAGGAGCAATGTTCTAAGGTGGCGTTCAGTAACAATCACATTTGTGTGATTTATGATCTTTGCTTATAAAATTGAACAGTAACAACAAAAAGAACATGTTTGGTAGTTGTTCTTGTCTTTTTATTTGAAGATCGATATGGGATTTGGGCTAAAGACAGGGGACAAAAAAGTTGATCTTGGTCTTTCAAGAGTCTTCCACACGTTAGGTTTAATGTGGTTCGGACATTGAAACCCATTAGAGCAAAGAAAGACAACATATTTCTCTCTGTCACTATTTTTCACTGATAAACACAAGAAACTCTCTGCCCTTCATCACTTCACCCGTTGTTACAACCTGTAGGATTATAACAAATTGTTTTTCAGGAAAATCAATAATTAAATTTATTTAAGAAAATAGAATCCAGTGAAAACTGGCCGCAGACAAGAGATGAGGAAGAAATTGAGAGAAGTGTATTGATTGTCAAAAGTTCTTCCTCCCAATTTTCCTATGTTTTCCTTATCTCCTCCAAATCTTCCTTTCCAAGGCAAAAACAGAAAAACGAAAAATTAAAGAGAAAATAAAAATGAAAAAGATCAGCAATGGGAATGAAAAACAGACATAATAATGAGAGCAATCCCAACAGCTTGATCTCCTTGGAATTACGCCCAGCGCGTGCAAACACGCGCTAAACTCTAACGGCATCACGCGCATAACCATCCCAATTCTTGTTATTTTCCTCTTTTTTTTTGCATTTAAAACTTCCAGTTCATTCTACCTCTTTATTTCCTCTGAGCTGGTGCAGTTTTACCCTAAATTTCAGTGATTTCTGTATATGTACTGATGTCTGAGCTAGATTAACCACCTGAACTTGGTTGGTTGTTGGAGTTGGGGCTTCAGCCCTAACATTCCCTCTTCATTTAGGAACTCCATTCCCTTCACTTAGAAAAAAATCAGGGAACCTGTGCTTGACTGTAGTACAGTCCTCCCACGTAGCTTCTTCTTCAGGTAAATTTGCCCAAGCCCCCAAAACCCTCGGAATGGGTTGGTTCCCCCTTTTGATTAGTCTGTGATCCAAGATTTGAGCAGGTTCCAACAATATTTGTCCCTCTTCATTGACAGGTGGAAGCACGAGAGTGACTAAAGTATGTTGACGTATTATAGGTTTTAACAATGATACATGAAAGACTGGGTGAATGAGGGAACCATGAGGTAGTTCCAACCTGTAAGCAACTGAATCCACCTTGGTTGTGATCTCATAGGGACCAAAGTACTTAGGAGCCAGTTTCAAGTTCTTCCTGATAGCTAGGCTAGATTATCTGTAATGCTGAAGCCTTCATATACCTTGTCCCCAACTGAAAAATTCCTCTTACTCCTCTTTTTATCAGTATTGTTTTTCATTCTTGCTTGTGCCATAACTAGATTGTCCTTGAGGATGTTCAAAACCTTCTGCCTCTAAGCCATGTATGAATCAACTGCAACAATGTGAATAGTTTTAGGGCTGCCCAAGTTCAAAATTATATAAGCATATCCATATAAAGCTTCAAATGGTGTCATTTTCAAGGCAGTATGGTAAGTGGTGTTGAACCAATATTCTGTCAGAGTCAACCATTTACTCCAGGTATTAGGCCTATCACTACAAAAGCATCTGAGATAAGTTTCTAGACACTAGTTCACTTTCTCTATTTGCCCATCAGTTTGGGGGTGATTAGAGGTGCTCAAATTGAGGTTTGTTCTAAGAAGGTTGAACAACTTTTGCCAAAAATGACTAAGGAAGACATTTCCTCTGTCACTTACAATGTTATCAGGCATGCCATGAAGCTCAAAAACTTGTTCAAAATGAGCTTGTGCCATTTTTTGGGCTGTGTAAAAGTGGGCCAATGCTATAAAATGTAAAACCTTACTAAATCTATCCACTACCACCATAATAACTTCTTTTTGGTTGGATTTTGGAAGTCCCTCCACAAAATTCATAGATATACTGCTCTAGAGCTTAGTTGGTATGGCTAGGGGTTGTTACAGCCCAGAGCATGCCACATGTTCTGATTTAGTTTTTTTGGCATACTTCACATTTCCTCACAAATTTCTTAACAGCTGTTTGTAGATTTAGCCAGTAAAACAAAGTTGAAACCCTTTTGTAAGTAGCATTTCCTCCTGAGTGACCCCTAATACCTGAGTTGTGTAAGGTTCTCAAAATATGGTGCCTTAGTTCCCCTTGATTTCCCACACATAATTTACCGTTGTACTTTAAATGTACTCTGGCCATATGAGTACTTTGTACTTTAAATGTACTCTGGTCATATGAGTACTCTGATGTGGCACAGGGTTCCAATATCACTTGCTGGATTTGTTGCTGCATAAAAGCATCCCCGTTGTAGCTCTTTTGTATCTCAGAAATCCATAGGGGTGTGACTGTTGACATTGACAGGCATGTATTCTTAGAAGTGCTTGACTCAGGAAGTCTAGATAAGGCATCATCTGCAATGTTATCAATCCTTACCTTGTACTGTATTTCAAAATCAAATCCCAAGAGTTTATAGAGGCATTTTTGCTACAAAAGGGATGTCACACTTTGCCCCCCAAGAGGTACTTCAAACTACTATGAACAATTTTGATAATAAAGTGGTTGTAACTAAGATATGTATGCTAGTGTATGATAGCTTGGACTAAGGCCATTAGTTCATTTTCATAGGTGGACAATGCCATGGCTTTAGGTCCAAATGCCTTGCTAAAATAGGCCAATGGTTTACCTTGTTACATTAAGACGACTTCCATGCCTTGATCACTGGCATCTACTTACACAGTAAAAGGCAATTGCCAATTTGGTAATGCTAATACTGGTGTATGAGTCATAGCTTCCTTTAAGTCTTCAAAAGCTTGTGTAGCTTCAGTTGTCCAGTGGAAACCATTTTTCTACAATAACTTGGTCAAGGGCTTACTCTTGATCCTATATTGGAGATGAACTTCCTGTAGTAGCTAGTAAGACTGAGGAAACCTCTTAGTTGTTTTAGTGTCCTAGGTATAGGCCATTGAACCTTAGCTGATATTTAGAGGGATCAGTATACGCCCCTTGTCCTGTGGTAATGTACCCCAAATACTCCACTACTGAAGCTGCAAAAGTACACTTTGATTTCTTGACAAAAATCTGGTGTGTCCTTAGGGTGTGTAGAACAGCAGTGAGGTGGTTTTCTTCGTATGTGGTGCTATACACAAGAATGTCATCAAAAAAGACTAACACAAATTTTCTGAGGTATGTTGGAACATTAAGTTCATAATGGACTGAAAATAGCTGGTGCATTAGTGAGCCCAAAGGGCATCACCTTAAATTCATAGTGACCAAGGTGTGCATTAAAAGCAATCTTGTGTATGTCACTCGGGTGGACTCTCACTTGGTGGCATCCACTTCTTATATCCAATTTGGTGAAGAATTTTGCACCATGTAGCTTATCTAATAGATTATCCATAATGGGTATTCGAGAATTTATTTTTGATAGTAAGATTGTTTAGCCCCCTATAATATATGCACATCCTTCAATTCCCATCTTTTTTTCTTGACTAAGAGTACAGGGGAGCCAAAAGGTAAGTACTTGGCTGTATAACCCTTGATTCCAGCAGTTCATGAACTATCCTCTCAACTTCAGTCTTTTGTGCATAGGGTATCATGTAGGGCCTGATATTGACTGGTTTAACATTTGGTATTAGGAGTATATGATGGTCTTGAGGCCTGGGGGAGGCAGCTCATTTGGCTCTTCAAAACATCAATAAACGGATACAATAAGGTAGTAAGTTTGGGTTCTAGGTTGTAGGGCTGGGATATAGTGGTGATGATATACACCTGACCAAACAAAGCTCCTGGGTTGTGTGTCAAATATTTGTACAAATCAGATTTAACTGAAATCATCTTAATTTCAGCATGTTCTCCACACACACACACACACACACCCTCCCCAACAATGTTATTTTCTTGTCTCCCATTGTGATAGTCATAGTCATCTCTTGAAAGTCAAATTTCACTTGCTCCAAACTTTTTGGCCACTGTAAACCAAGTATACAGTTACAGCCACCCAAGGGTAATACCATCAATTTAGTTATCAATTCATGCCCTTGCATACTCCATTTAAAGTCATCACAAACAGACTCGCTGCATAACCTATTTCCATCACCTACCATGACTGTAGAAGGTATAATAGTGCACCCCAGCCTTAATGATGTGGCTGGATCCATAAAAATATAGGTGGACCCAGTATCAATCAAAATTAAAAAGGTTTTACCCCTATTGTTTCCCGTAGTTTATAAGTAGACTGGCTTTGACTACCTGCCATGGCATTGACAGTGATTACCATATGATCTTGTTTATCATCTGCTATAGTACCTTGGTGCTGACCATCTGGTTTTTGTTCCTCCTCATCATAGATTGGAGGTGGATCATCATCCCCTCTTCATCCATCACCAACATAGCTACCTATTTTTGCTTACAGTTATGAGCAGGGGTGAAAGTTTCTTCACACCAATAGCATAAACCCCTCTTTCTCCAGTCATCAAAGTAAGCCCTGTTAAGTTTCTGGCAAGGTGGGTTATTTGGTGTTGGTAACAGGGCTTTGGTTTGGTTGTGAGCTGGTAATTGGGCTGAAGAAAGTGTCGAGGTGATGGAATTTGGCTTGGTTTTGGCTGGTGGTAGGGAAGAGAACGCCTTTTGGTTATTGGTGGACTATAGGTGGTGTGTGTAGTGCTCCTTTGGTATGACCTTGCCTGATGCCAACTGCTACTAAGTGAGGCTTCTTATTTTCTATCTAAGTATATAGCTCTGGAAAGATCATATAACTCAAAATTTTTGATCTCCAATCTGATTTCATCTTTTAATCCACTTACAAAGCTCTGCACATAATAGCTCTCTTCAAATCGACATCTCTCATTAACCAGTACTGATCTGAGAGTTTCAAAATCATTGTAATATTGTTCAACAGTTCCCAGTTGCCTAAGCTTATGGAACTCTCCAATAGCACTTTCTTTAAAAAGCTTAGCAACTCTCGATTTTAAATCCCTCAAAAATTCTGACCACTTCACTTTGCCTTTACCTTTTATACATATGCCAAATCAGTGCTCAGCCTGCCCATCAAAATGTACAAAGGCAAAATTAACCTTATGGGCTCCATCCATTGGGTGAAAGTCAAAGTATCTTTTTGCTTTCCTCACCCAACCATATGAATCCTCTCCACAAAATTTAGGAAACTCAAGTTTTAGGTAGCTTAGGAAAGAGGTTACCATTTGTGTATTAGAAGTACTCCATGTGGTTGATGTTTCCATTGATGTTGCTTCTACGTTGACTGTGGTTTGACCCCTCAGCTCCATTTCTTCTGGAGAAAATCAACTGTTGCATCATGCTTTGCAAATCAGTGAGGGCTTGCCTCATAGCAGAAAATTCTTCATTCAATTGATCCACAGATAACTTCAAGACATGTAGCCTCTCTACATTTTGTTTCAGCTCAACCAATTAATCATCCAGAGCTCGAAAGTAGTCTGAGAATTGGGCTTCCATCAGACTCACGTGCTCATCAAGTTGTGCTTATTCTTGTTTCCATAACCCATTTTAATAAATTTTCTCTTCGCAGCACCAGGGAATTGTTGATGCCTTGAATACCAATTGTTACAATCTGCAGGATTATAACGTATTGTTTTCCAGAAAAATCAATAATCAAATTGATTTAAGAAAATAGAATCCAATGAAAATTGGCCTCAGACAAGAGATAAGGAACAAATTAAGAGAAGTGTATTGAATGTCAAAAGTTATTCCTCCCATTTTTCCTCTGTTGTTCTTATCTCCTCCAAATCTTCCTTTCCAAGGCAAAAATAGATAAATGGAAAATTAAAAAGAATATAAAAATGAAAAGGATCAGCAATGGGAATGAAAAACAGACATAATAATAAGAGCAATCCCAACGGCTTAATCTCCTTGGAAATGCGCCCAGCGCGTGCAAACACGCGCTAAACTATAACGGCCTCACACGCTTCACGCGCATAACCATCCCAATTCTGGTTATTTCTCTTTTTTTTGCATTTAAACTTCCAATTCATTCTTCCTCTCTATTTCCTCTAATTTGGTGCAGTTTCATCCTGAATTTCAGGGATTTTTGTACATGTGCTGATGTCTGAGTTGGATTAACCACCTGAGCTTGGTCGGTAGTTGGAGTTGGGGCTTTAGTCCTAACACCGTTGTCACTACTGCCCAGGCCAACTCAAGATTCCTAGAGGTCTACATGAAAGCTGGAGATGGGCTTTCTTTAAATTTCTTACAAGGGTATGTCAATCCAAGTCGTGATTGACCACCCCTCTTCCGCTCTCTCTATCTCTCTCTCAATCATACTGTTTAAGTGCATGCAATTTGGTTGCTTTGAGTTCATGGAGACAATGTCGCCAACATTTAGGAGGTAGAGGGTGGCGATAGAATTTCATACAAGTCTTGGAAGAAGAGTTGGAACTGCATGGTCTTTACAAATTTAATTTAGGGTACCAAAGTGGGATGAGTAATTGATGTTACTAATAAATGCATAACAAATGGACGACTAACCTTGACTTATTTTAATGCGGTAAATGTGTCTTTTGATAAAATATTACTTCGTATTAGAGAGTTAATTAGTGTTGGGATTTTAGATATTGTTGTTAACTATTCCTTCCTACATGTGCTTGAAATCTTCTCGTGTTTGTGTTTCCTTGGGTGGATATGGTGGTTACTAGAAGAGGTATTGATGGTTTGACATGTAAAAAGAGTGCATGGGCAAAAGAAGGAGAACGGGAAAAGAGGTTATGCTAGTAGATGAGAATTGAACATATGATGTTCAAAACACGTCTATCATCTTGTTTTATAAAGGAAAAGATCATTGTTTCTTGTTACTAAAATGATAGTTCTACCAGAGTTAATTCTAAGTGGATGAACTTCAAAATCTACAAAAGCAAATCCTAACTGAGGTTGGACTTTCTACCATTGGAAAAAGAAAAAAAGTTGCAAATATGGCATCATGATCTTTCAAGGCTGACGAAGCTTTTTATTATAAAAAATCCAGGACGAAAATATTTTGACTTGGTGATAGCAACGAAGATTATTATGACAAATGGCATTCCATAAAGTAAGATACAAAGTAATATTTAAACATGATAACGATTGGAATCGAATTATTAGCGGACAAGCTATGCAAAAATAAGCAATTAAACATTATTCTTCATTCGTAGGAACATTTGTTCATGCAATTGGTAATATAAAGGATAGGCTTCAATAGGAATTCCAGACATAACGCCCTCTGTTTGCAACAACAGTTGGACTTGAGCAATAATACTTCTAAAGAGAATGTCAAAAGGGTTACGGTTTCTTTCAACATGATAGGGAACAGTGGAACGAGATGTTGTTTGGGTTGTCCCTTAGTTTCAGCCAAGGCAAGTCTATTAAAATCCTCAACAACACTGCTCGTACTCTTCTTCCTGAAGTCTACTGTCTTTCTACCATGAAGGATTTCATGAACATAGCCTGCTCTACGTCAGATACAAATGCACGTCCGAAATTCTCGGCCCAAGAAGGAAAGAGGTTTAGGACTTAAGAAAGTTGTTAAATAAAATAAGGCTACAATGACTACGAATCTGTGGCAATTAGCCCATAGAAAAGGTTTACTATGGGTTATGTGGTGCCATAGTTTCATGTTGAAGGGGACTAATCTTTTTGTAAACCTTCTGAAGATCTGTCATGGAATTGGTGCAAGCTGCTGAAGATGAGAATTCGGAGCAAAAATTTGTTCTATTACAAAAATGGGAATGGCAAAGATACTTGGTCATTGCTTGACAGTTAGTCCTTTGTGGTCCTTCACGTACCGTTATGGACCAAAATTATATATGATGCCACAAGCTCTATCAATGCAAAAGTTTCGAACATAGCTTATGATGGTGCATGCGATTTCCCAAGTCCTAGGTTTGATGCCCTAAGATGGCAAGCTTATGCATTGTATTTCAGCCTCATAGTGCCAAGACTTAAGAGCACCTATTTAGACATTATTCCCAAATGGCCAATTTTCCATCGAGTCCACTTGGTAAGCAGATAGAGTATCTTAACATGTGGTGCATTGATGGGGAATGGTGTGGTTCAATGGCAATCGGTAGAAATTCTTTTAGACCAAAGGATAAACTTCCAATGTGTAACGTTTTGCACAATTTGTATACAAAACAAGAAATACTCAGAACACTTCTTCTCATGATCCTTTAAAGAAACTATTTGGAAGCATGTGTTTTCCTGATCAAATCTCTCTTATGACATACAATAATAAATTGGCAACACGTTGCAACCGCTAATTTCAGAAGGATAAACCTTTAGATTCAAGCTAAGTAAACTTACACTCGTCATCATAGTTTATTGGTTATGGCTGGAAAAATCTACTAGAGTTTTTCAAGAACAATAAGTAAGCGGCTCTTTTAAGTTTTATAAATATTTTAACGATCTACGAAAATTTTCACACAATCCAAGTAATAAAGGGGTCCTAGGTCGTTACGTGAACCTTGGTCTGACTAGGGAGTAATAGCGGACCATTATACTTACTCTTCCTCCCTAATCAAGGCATATGACGTCATGTTTGTGATAACATGCTTTGGATGGTGCGCCATCCCTTGTGGTTATACATTTGGAATCGGTTCGGATAATCGAATACCAAGCTAAGAAGTAATAACTGAAAGGGGCTCTCCTAATACGGAGAATAACTCTATCATCTACTCCAATGCATGATTTGGCCTTGTGTGGACCATTCGGGTTTTAATGTTCGAGTTTATCCGTGGTGAAACCAATCAAAAGCTGACTCAACGGCGTTACGCCTAAGTGTCACAAACTCATCGTGAACGCAATGTTGTACATGGAGATGTATACTATATGGACAATACAACAGGCTTGGACGGTAACGCCAAATCCTAATGCGTTAGACCTTGCACTGACCATAACATCATTCGGGGTATGGGAGAGTTCATGGGGGAAGGCTCTGGCAGTATTCTTTATGTATAGTCATTCATATGAGAAAAATTGACGTGCCTATGACATAAGAAACTAAACATTAAGATGGAATACGAAACTTTTTATACATAAATAACAGTGTAAAACATTCTTTCAAATATCAACAAACAATTACACTGCACACGAACAGCCTAAACACCACATGCTTATGACATAACAAACTAAACATTAAGATAAAATATGGAACTTTTCATACACAAAATAACCGTGTAAAAAATTCTTTCAAATATCAACAAACAATTACACCGTCCACGAATAGCCGAAACAGGTTTCTTATGTCTTATTAGCCTGGGATAATAAATGTCAAGAAATCATAAGTGAACTTCGAAAATGAGGCTGTAGTTAGTCCCGACTTAAAGCGATCAAATGTTAACTTAGCGATATTTACAGAAAGATTGTTTTGGGATAATTACTCTCAGGTCCCTAAAATTATCATTAAATTATGGTCAATGACCTAAAGTTTAAAATAGTAATAGAATGTGACCAACGACATGAAATTTGTTTCAACCATGTTTATCTGACGTTGACTTGTTAAAAAAGTCTAATCTTATACATTATATACTATGTATATATTGTGTAAGGATAGTATTGACAGTAAAAAGTACGTATATTATACACTATATAAAATTATGAAACCCTAATTTTCAAATTATGATGTTTAACCCTAGTTTCCAAACTAGGACTTTCAACCGTTTTCCAAATGAGGACTTGAAACTCTGATTCCCCAATGTTTAAACTCCAGGTCCAGGTGGGGAGTGGTTATGATTGGTCATCAAAGACCATCACTCCGGAAACACAACCCATCACCAGGATCCACCCTCCACCGCGTCAACCCGTAGCACCACCATCCACCCGCCACTCTGTCAACCACCTTGCACGAAAATCCACCCATGACTAGCAGCAACTGCCACCACCCGCCACCGCATCAACCATAATTTGGACCAAACACCGCAACTCTTCAACCCAACTTCTATTAAAAAACCACGATATCAATACAAGCTCCCCATCAACAACAATTGCCTACCTCTTCCTCAACAGCAATTTCCTACCTCCTCCTCGTTCTCCTCTTCCACCACCAACATAATCCGTCGTAGTCTTTGCCAGAATAGACCCCACCACACTAGCGCACTTCACAGCCAACCAATCACAGGATGAGCCGTGAGCAATAAAACACGCCTCCGTTCAATTTAGCCACCCTGCATATGGTGTCCACAGTAGCGAACGACCCGGCTCTGGCGGAAGCAACGAGGAGGTCGAGGACGGACATGGGCAAAGTTAGCATGTAGAACACGCAGTGCGCGGGGGAGCCCAAGTGGCCAAGCCTCATGCATAAAGCAGGCCATCATGGCCGACGTGGTAGAGGAAGATCTTGCCGCCACAGGCAAGGATGCAAAGATATTGACAAAGACGGAGCTTATTTGGTTGCATATGTCAGTGGTTGGGCTTGACACCAGAGCGTGGTCCATTTGGTGGGGGAGATGTGGCGGTAATTGTTAAAGGGCATTTAAACAGTTACATCTCAAGTCATGAAAAATAAAGTAATTTTGTTGGAAATTTCATGATTCCATTAAATCAACAGATAATACTACTATTTGTTCAAATAGATAAACACTTATCAATAAACACGCATATAATTTTTATCTAACCCGAAAGATTTATTCGTACTATACGAAGGCATCAAAGTTAGCACAAATGATGCCCCACAAGTGTATATATACATATATAACTAAAGAAGGAAAAGCAACCAAATGTATGATTGCTGCAGGAGCAAGAAGCCAAGCAGAAGCAAAGAGCCGCTCGCGGACGGTGGCGCAACGACAACGTCACACAGCAAAAGGACAGGTTTGGCATCTCAATGACACGTCACGCCATGCCCACCGTGTTTAATGTGTAACACTGTGGCGTGGGTCCCTCCATGTGGCATCAACAACGCTGCGGTCAGCTCCCTTGTGGTAATGGAAGAAAGTTGAGAACCATTGACGTCGGCGTGACGAGCTACAGCGAGCGGAAAGAGAGCCACATTCAGACCCATGTCCCCTGACTGCAATTGTGTACTTTTCTGTTTTTATTTTATATTTTTATTTTTGTAATCGGTTAAAAAAAAGTTCCTCTGCTTTTATCATTTTCACCAAAAAATTTTAATTATTTTTTCTTATATTCGATTAAGTTTGGGTGAAAAAAACTGAAAATACATCGAACGTGTTTTCAATTTTTTGTCACTGTTTGAATAATTTTACCCAATAGAGTATTGATTAGATTTAACCATGTTGTGTTTCTTACATTAGTATTGTCACTGTTTGAGTAATTTAACAACCTAACTTCCAACAACTCGACTTTACCATAAGGCGGTCGTCCATTAAAGACCGAGTACAAGCTGCTCTATACGGATGCTGATCGTACGTCGATCTATAGCACTCATACCTCATGAATCCATTACATTTGACTAGCCTTTTCATAGTTTTTCACATGTATCGGAACCTACTCATTGGAGTTGCATATAGTAATATGTCCAAACAAAATTATACATGAACTCATCTTTTATGAAATCAAATTTTCTCTTGTTTCCGGAAGTAAGACAAATCGAATCAATGAAAAGGCTATCCAAACATAAAGATTTGCTCCATCAAGCAGGATTTACTAGCAGTTCCAACGGCACCTATGGGATGCAAGATACGCTTTACTGAAGGAACCTACATTGTCAGATGGCCTCAACGTTGACATTGAGAGCTGCCAAAGAAACTAAAATCAGGAAGCAAGGGCCATGGCGAGTAGGATTATGACTAGCATGAGGTTATCAACCAGTGTCAATCAAATGGCTGATAAGAGTGGAGCTCATCAATCTCTTCTATACCCCAATAAGCACAAGTCCAAGCAACGTGTTCTTCATGTTCTTTAGACTCTCCAGTTGGCCAAGTCTAATGGTCCAACATCGCTGGGTAGGTACCTAAGCGAAAGACAAATCTACGCCAACATCAATCAACTGAAATCCCTCGGATGGAATCCACATCGAGCAGTCTTTGCTCAGCCAGGTCACAGCTTACACCAGACGGCACTACGGACGGTAGGAGCTCGGCCAAAAAGGCTATAACCCACGTCTCAGAAAGTTGTAGTTCTCTAGTCTGGTCCTGCTGACTTCAAGAAAAAGACGTTCAAAGATGGCATGCTTATATGACAATTGTTCCAAGAACATCACATCCAAATGGTATTTATCTTCCCAATCAAACTAAATTCTCCGCGCTAAATAAACTCCCTCATTTGACAAAGTCCAGAAACAGAAAAACCATCTAATACGTTACTCTGCATGGCTTGATTATTGAGACATCCTCAAATGGAACAAGATAGGAAACAAAACTTGACACTGCCGCAAGAAGAGAATGTGCGTTTACTTCTGAGCACTTAAAATTCATCTGCTGAAGGTTTCAGCAACAGATCATTAGAATTCAAGTAAACCTTGTTGGCTGAATTGGACATTTTGTGTGCAATCTCTCTAGCAGCTTCAATTTTTCTGAGAGTGATAAATGCTGGATTGTTTGCAATGGCTTGACCTATCAGCTGGGCACTCTTTGCCTCACCCTGGCAACAAGAGAGAGGAGCGTGTTAATTGAGCCAAATCAGCTACAAATTTGCAGGAAATCAACAAAAATGTGAAATCAAATCCATGTTGTACGCAACATGCATGGTCAACGGAAACACTAGAAGAAGCAGTCTATCATACAGGATTTCCCATCAAACACATGTCTAAATACACAAATTTAGACAATTAGGTAAGAATGCAACACCGTATATAAATGTTAAAGTAAAATTGCTAGTAACGCATGACAAGTGCTAACACAATATGTATGTGTAGTAAGTGTCCTAATACAAACCCATTTTACAGCAAACTAATTGAAACGTGGATTATTTAAGTGTAGAAGGTCTTGCTGCGCACCTCTCTCTGAGTAATGAGCTGGCTGGCATTATATTGTGCAACCACGGATTTCAATGTTTCATGAATAATTGAAGGCAGGACTCTTTCATCATAGTTCTCACCGAGAGTTCGATAAATTGTAGGTAACTGGTCTGGCACGGGACGAGTGAGAACTCGAAGACCAATTTTTACCTGCACAACAAAGTTAGAGCGGTTTTCAGAACGCATTCGACTCGAGAGTGATAGGACTGAAGTTAAAATGAAATTTAGACCACAAGAGCAGCTCTGTAACATATGAAAGCACTTCAACTGCATGTCCATTAGAAGCTATAAACACCACCTCATGAACAATGACTCTAAATTGTATCAAGTATGAGCCATTGCACTGTTTGATAGTGGCATTAAGGTCCAAGGGAAGCATAATCAGAAAGTCCATGCTCATATGTCCTGGTAAAGCATCCAACTCAACCAATTGGCAATGACTGGAGATCCCACAAGGATTATATGTGGAAGTGATGCATTTTATCCTGATGTGGAATGTACTCTCACAAGGCCCCCTCGCAGATGTCCAGACACATGGATGAATCTAACTGGGTGGCATATTGTGAAAATTTTAAGAATCTCTTGGGTAAATCACTTCCATTAGTTTAGTTGCGTGCTTGATGGGTCAGATTAACTTGCCATGATACCATGTTAGATCTATAGTTGTTCTAAAAGCTAAACCTATTAGAGAATGGGCCAAAAATGCATATCATGCTTAACCTTCCCCTTACATGCACTAACTGCACATTAAAAGATACTTAAACAATCAAGGTCACCACCACCAAGTAAACAAACAATCTCAATGCATATGTAAACAAACAATCTCAATGCATATTACACGAATTGATACAAAGGGAAGTAATTGCAAGTGGGAGGAATTGAACCTCAAACCAATATGTACCAGAGCTTTGATACCATGTAAAAGATTAAAAATTAAAACGAAAAATGATGAGAGGAGTGTCCCACAAGGCTTATACATCAAAGTGCAAGTAATTGCAGGGTAATATATTGCAGATGTGGAATTGCACTCTCATACTATCCAAACCACATTAAGCAATTCTCGTTCATCTTCCACGAACTTAACGCTGTGCACTATCCTTCGATTTGTAGCCCCTCTTCCACCTTAGCCATCCACGTGATAGCAACGGATGGTCAGATCCCCTTCTCTTTCAGCTTTGCCCCCATCCCGTTCATCTTTTTCAGAAGATGTTGCCTGTTACACAATACCCTTCCGATGCTTTGAATGTTGGCAGATTCTGCCGTTCCCTGCCAAATTGAGTGGCTTTGGTTGCTTCATTACTCGGATCTCCATTTCTGATAGAACCGTGTTGGTTGGCTCTGGGATGTGTAGCTCCAATTTGATCTGCTTCTCGTTGTTCTTTTTCTTCTGAAGCTTAACTGCTAGCAACAGAAGGGGATTTATCACTTTTCTATTTCTCTGTACTTGTGTTTATTAACTGCAAAGTGGAGAGATTCGATGAAAATCTACTTGACATAACCAGCCATTTATAGAGGATTGGTTCACTTTACACGTGTGCGCAAATATATCTCGTGTATGTATTCTAGTGCATACAAGAATATACATCACGGGTTTTTAATAGTCCTATCGTGTGTCATCTCGGCATGTCACCTGTTGCGGGTCTTTGTTAGAGCTTGATAGTGAGGATGAGAATAATTAGCCAAGATGCTAATCCACCTAAAGCATTCTCAATAATGATGGTGGAAAAGTTAATTGGGAAAACCCTCTTGTTCGCAAAGAAGACAATTGAAGATACTATTACAATTGTGGCAATGTAAGGACGAAGGATCTATCCAAGTGGCAAATGTGGCAAAAGATATTCCCAAATGGGTCACTAGTGAAAATCTGCAACTAACAAGATGAACAAAAGAGTAGTGTATTGCTCAACATCTATAGAGAGAGAGAGAGAGAAGAGGAGAAGAGATGTACCATTTGGAGGTCAGGGCTACCAGAAGTGCTCTCTACTAGATGGGGGGGTGCACGGACATCATAAATGACTGGTCTCTCAAACCATGGGATCATCAAGTGTGTTCCTTCCGGATAAACCTACATTCGACAAGTCAGTAGATGGTACTTGATATGATAAAACTAATGGTAAGGGGAAAAACCTTAATCATGAGTAAAAGGTAATTACAATCTCACGGAGCTACAAGCTACTTGTTGAGAGAGAGAGAGAGAGAGAGAGAAATCAACAGGTCCAGACCTGCTGCATATTACTTATACATATTATGCGTACAACGACCCATACCCTTAACCCTAACATATAGCATAACACTCCACCTCACGAACAAAGCGGCAATCTACTTTAATGTGTTTGGTCCTTTCATGGAAGACCGGATTAGAAACAATATGCATGCTGAATTATTATCGCACCATAACTACATAGGAATTGTCGTATCCATATTAATTCACAACCAGCATGTGCCATAGTTCAATATTCTGACTTTCCACTTGATCGAAAAACAACGTTCTGTTTCTTACTCTTACAAGACCCAAGATTACCTCCAACAAACACATAACAAACTTTTGTAGACATCCTATCAGACGGGAATCCTCCCCAATCTGCATCAAAAAAAAACTTCTGCTTGAGTATGCCCATGATTATAGCATAACAAATCACGACCAGGAGTACCCTTCAGGTATCGCAGTATATGCCTAACTGCACCCCAGTGAGAAGATCGAGGTGATGCTAGAAACTGGCTAGCCACAGTCACAGGGAAAGCAATGTCTAGGAGAGTGACTGTTAAATAATTCAGTTTTCCAACCAACATGTGGTATTTCTCTGGATCATCTAGCTCCTTCCCCTTCTCTTTTACTTACATTACATTAGGGTCCATAGGAGTCTCAAGAGGCTTTGACCCTAGCATCCCTGCTTTTGCTTGCAAACCAAGTACATACCTCCGCTATTTAAGAAAATACCCTTGTGCGATTGTGCAACCTCAATACCTCAAAAATATCTAAACTTTTCCAAAACTTTGTTTTGAAAAAGGGGAAGGACCAACATACACGACCAAATGAATTCTACCTGCATTACTCTTGCAACATAACACAGAATGATCATTTTTTAACCTCAACAAGTCAAACTCAAGTACTACATCAGAAAAACGCCCAAACCAAGTGCACCATAATAATTCTCCTTTATCCCCGCCAACAAACAAGAACTGGAGGCCCTTGGATTGGACACTCTGGTCATAGTTATGAATAACGTAGCGGACTGCGTACTGGTTTTCTCTGTGAAATGGTACGTACCGGTACTGTTACCAGCTCGGTACCGTCTCAAATTTTTCATCAATTATATGCATATATAATACTCATTCACTATTGAACCAAAAATATATACATATATTTCCTCCCTCATAACTCCTCTAGAATAAACTGTTTGTACTCATAGAACTTGAATTACCTCATTTTCAACTAAGTTGTTTGTTTCCAAAATGCTGCTTGTTCCTATACAGTAGCATTAGGCACATATAGCTTATTCAATTGAATTAGCTCCTCTAAAATTATCTCTTATCAAATATCTCATTAGCAAATTCTTATAAAAGAATAAGATATTTCTTCAAGAGTAATGTCTGTGCGCGCGAGCGCCCGCGTGTAGAGGAGTACATCATATAAATGAAAGAATATGATAAAGGCTTTCAGCTACGAAGTAAATCAAAGTTAAGAGGAAAACTAAAGGCAAACTGAAAATTGTGATTAAAAGAACTTGAAAGTTATAATGAATATCGCAAGGAAAATGCTACAGAGGCTTCAATTGATATAATACCACCTAGGAATTTTTTCTAGCAATCTTTATATGGTGAATTTACTAAATTTTTCAACAAAATTTGTATTTTTTACAAATTTTAAAGGAATCGGTACAAAACACAATATTTCGGCCGATACGTACTTCACGGCCGGTATAACCTGTACCGGCCGGTACAACCGGTATATAGCGGTATTTTGGCTGGTACGAAATGTAAGAGATACCGCACCAGGAGACGGATAAAGTGGTACGTACCAGCCAATATGCCCAATACCAGTACGACATTGATAACTATGGCTCAATGCCGTAAAATGTCTTTTTATAGGTTAGAGTTTGTTTCAAATTAAGGGTATTTTTGGCTTTCAACGTAATATCTCTAAAGTAGCCTTTTTGAGTTTTAACGCTCTATGAAGATAAAGGGGTTTTTGACTTTCTTCCATCAAGATTCTCTATTTGAATTTTATAGTTTGTTAAAATTAAGGGTACCTTTTGACTTTTAGTTAAAAGTCTCCATAAAAGAATATGTAACTTATATCCATACTAAGAAGTTTCAACCTTTTTTTGTACAGACATTTTTTATGGATGAATAAAACTTGCAGACAACCGAGTCACACAACTTTTTACAGACAAACAACTTGCATTGAATCAAGTTACCCTGAGCGTGGAATTGTAGATGAGTTCTATTTGCGTCTTATTAACAAATTATTTCCAATAGTTTTTCTTCTAATTCAAAACTTAATAAGCTAGGCTTGACGAATTAATATAAAATTTGCAAGTGCAATAACTTACTCAACTACATAAACTCAAAGACACATTACCACACATCCACCTTCGCAATAAAATGAACATTTGAAACACGTTATTCACAAGCTTAAATCCCACTAAGAGCAATGCTTATTTAATCATCAAGACCATGCTATTAAGATTCTTTTCTCACTAATTTACATATCCCAAACCTATCAGAAAGTCCGATTAATTTGGCAATCAATTATCATGTCTTGGCTAAATTTAAACATTTTGCCAATAACAAGGTTAAAATTTCACTAATCCATCTTTTAGGGACAAAAGAGCATGGACTTAACCAAAACAGGCATGGATCAATCCCCACAATATAAGTCTCTACTCACTTCTAAGAAAAAAATTAAAAACTCAACCTTAAAACTTGCCTACATCAAATCGATAAAAAAAACACCTTAATTTATACTAGTCCTTAGAGAACCGGTCCTAAGTTCAGCTATTATCATGTTCCCTTTATATCCCTTTCTTTAAGGTGGACCGGCTATCAAATCTACTAACTTTTGCATGTGGCTGCAAACTTACATTAATAGATATAAGACCATTTTGGCTTTTGGATGAGTTGGTGCCCTACTGATGAGGTTGCAATGATTACGACATTATTCTGGAACTAGAAAGGTAAGCATGTGGCCTGCAGGGAGGGGGGAGACAGAAAGACAGTTGCTGAAACACGTGAACATGAAATCATTCAGAGCAAGATCAAACAACAGGTAGCGAAACACATCTGAGAAACAAGTTAAAATATTCATTTCAAGTGCCAGATTGCAAAAATTACCTTGTCTTTAACACCAAATATACGGTTGAATACAATGGCACGATGCCCTCCCTCAACATTGTAGAGACTGTTGGCAACTCCATATATGTCAAGCCCAGAAATAACACTCAATATTAAAGTAGAAGCTGCACCACCACCCGGCACCTTGGGAACTTTAACATTGTTGAAGTCCATGATCTGAAGTCAGACTGCAAAATAACATATATCAATGGTGTTAAACACTGCATAGCACACGAGAAGAGTACCCTACCACCATATTAGTAAAGAGCATTTTATTGGAAAACATTTTAGCGGGCTATACTAAAATGATGGATGAAAATAAGCGATGGTAATCCAACAACAATGAATGGAATAAACAATTCATGACTCGAATTTAATGAAGCTACAATCTGAAGAAGAAAAGCATCAAAACAATGCAAATCTAAATTTCATCGTTTGTGGTCTTACAATAAGTTGTCTGGTCCACATAGTACAGAATATAACTGAAGTACACAACTGTTGATACTGTAGTTAGTCGAAAAAAGCTTATGCTCCTAATTAATGTAGGACACAATGCACATAACTCGTGATGTATAGGAGAAAATAAAGTAATACAAGTCATATATAGCCAAAATGAGTTGACATGGTACCAAAAGTTTCCAGGGTTTAATAAATTTGTTATTTGAGTGCAACTCTTTGTGAGTTTTTAAAGATCAGTTTGCCAGAAATACAGTCAGTTGTATCCATCTCTTTTCCAGTTAAGTAGAGTTTAACTTGTCTGAGAAAAGAGCAGTATCTTACAGATAGTTATTTTTTGCTAAGTGATGATATGTTTAACAAGGAACACCAACAAGGTGACACCTATGTACATAAAATTATCTAACCAGCTAGCTATCCAACATTTGAAGCTGTCCAAAGACTTAAAATTGGCTTCACTGGAACCAATAGTGGATTTCTCAGCCCAGCCATAAAGAGAAAGCAAAAGAGCTGCCTTATTCCTAATTAAAGGCAGCTCCTCTCCTTCAAAAGCTCTCATATTTCTCTCTCTCCGAACACACCAGAACAGGCAAGGTGGAATCACCTCCCAGAGCTTCCATCTTCGCCTTCCGGCGCTTACAAAGAACCAGCTCTTCAGGAAATCCACAACCGAAAGAGGCATCACCAAGGTAATACCCACCAAACTGAAAATCATATCCCGTGGCGATTTATAGAGAGGACAATGCGTAGGAATGTGGGGCAGAGACTTACAATCTTCTTTGCAAAGGAAGCACTTGTTCATGTAAATCAGTCCCCTTCTCCTCAAATTATTGCCAGCAAGGATGGCGTTTCTCAAAGCTTGCCACGTAAAAAAGCAAACTCTAAGGGGACGGAGGACCTTCACACCGCCTGCCAAGGGAATGAGGTACCTGCCTCAAGGAACAACTGTGCTTAATAAGATTTGACTGAAACTGACCTTTGCGATTGCCTTTGTAAAGCACTTTGTTATCACCACCCCGACTAAGATCTAAAGAATAAATCAAACTGAAAAACCGAAAGACCAAGTCCAATTCCCAATACTAAGTTTCTTCTAGAGATTTAATTCTAATTAATGAAGTTCCGAGAGTTAGACAAAATGTTGGCCAACACGCTTCTTTATTACAGGCCAGGCCATACAAATTAGGGAAAGTGTTCTTAAGTTCCTCCTCCCCACCAAATGTCAAGCCAGAACCGCACAAGTTCAGTTTAAAGAAAGTTACATGCTTTTAGTTTGAAGAGCGCTATTCACGCTCCACAAGAAGGTTTTCACACTCCAGCATCACTTTGTCTTCACAGAATGGCAAGAGGTTCTCACCCTCTACGCCTCCTTTGTACGCCCTATTAGTACCTCAAATGTTACGAAAGTAGAAAGTAATAAGCTCATACTCCCTCCGTCACAAATAAGTGCTAGCATTTCCTTTTGGGATGTCCTAGACTAAATGCTAACTTTCACTTTTTAGGAAACAAACTTTAACAAATTTCCATTCTACCCTTAGTGTGTCATGTGATCATGACCCAACTTTCTCTCTCTCCTTTCTTCTTTTTCCTTGATTGGTCTCTCGCTCTCCCCCCCCCACATCGGCATGGCTGCCACCAATCTGATCAACCACTGCCACTAATCTAAGCCCCCACCACGTCACTGCTTTGAGCCACCATCGCCACCAAAACCAATCTCAATCACCTTGTCTAGAAACCATAGACAGCACTGCTACCCTAGTCGCTGACAACGTCACGCTTTACGATGTTCCGTCAATTTGGTTTTTGAGCCTCTTTTCTTTAAAGGTCAGCTTTTTAGTGATGGTCATCTGGTTAATGAAATTGAAGACGCAACGGCGAGATGACGATTTTGGGTTGCGAAAGGCCCCCGCCTTAGCCCCAGGGACAACCTATTTTTGTTGAATTGATTCAGGCGCTCAAAGGTAGACTTTGGGGATTCTACCCCACCCCTCTCCGCTGCCCAATGCTCCTCTTCTAGCGACTCGCGGATTTGGACAGTGAAATCCGAAAGCACCCCATTCCAGAGACCTTGAAGCCCGATCGTCACTTCCGCGGAAGAGATAGCCCTTCCCCACGTTAATGACATGGCCTTTACTTATATCTAAAAATAGGCGACAATTGCGCTGACATACGGAGTCGCACACTTACTTGAGCAGTGCGGGAGAAGAATTCTTCTAGCCACCAGACCATTCCAAGTCGAAAAAACCGCTTGAAAGCGGCTAAGCTCAAAAACCCTAGGCGAAGGTTGGGTGGACAACTAGGCATACATAAGCCACGGGGCTACAGCCTAGGCAGGCGGGGCGACAGCCAAAATTTTTAGATCTTTACAGTACTTTTATCACTACAAACAACCCCAAATTTCTACAAACCTTCACTAAGAAACCCTTGCACACTGCACACCACAATGAAACCTGCTCCACAATCTTTCTTAAAAAATCTGAACTTCGAAAAAGAACTAAAAATCTGCAATTTATTGCTAATGGATATACACCCAGAACCTGATTGTCTTTCTCCAAATCAATTATTTCTTCTTTTGGGTCTTAGACCAATAATTTGCCAATATGGGTGGAATTGATTGTTGATTCTTTTCTTGCTCTGGGATGGATTTGGTGGCCATGGTCGATCCAAATCTCAGGTTTGATTTATTTACCATTTAAAGAAAAGAATGAGATCAATGACAAAATGGTTTATCAATTAGAAGCTGTCAAAGAATCTACTCAGAGAGAGAAAAGATGCAAAGAAAGGGAAGAGGGAGATAATATGGGGCCCACATTCTAGGTTTCTGTTGTACAAACGGGTGAGAGGCAAGAGAGAGATCATGAGGGTAAAAGTGGAAAACCAAAAAGTACAACCAACCATCTTAAGATGTATGCAAAGTCAACCATATCCCTTAACTTGGGATAAAGGTGTATACCATAAGATCAATATTTTTCAATGACTCAATATTATTCGAAAAGCATTGCCACCAAATCACACTGTTGAACCTTGAACATATGCTCACTACAGGCTCAAACTTGCAGAACCAAGTACAATAAGCCTGGCAGAAGAAAGATGCAAGCAAGTAGCAGATACAAGACTAGAAATGAAATGTCTAAAGGGTGGCTTAGGAAGGGAACTTCCAGTAAAGAGAAAGAAGATGGTCCACTAACTTCACTTGAACAAAAACTAACATCTCTACTAACTAAAAACAAAAAGCTAAAATCTCCAAGATATAGAGATACAGTATCCTACGAAGCTTAGATGTAACCAATATTTTTATAAAAATGTTAAAGAATTTTAAACTTGCCGACAGGCATATATTTAGCATCTAGGTTCCCAAATTGTGGTCATCAATCAACCACGCATCCCCTCCTCCTCCTCCCCCCCACCCCCCACCACACCCCCAACCACAAAAAAGGTCCTGCTTCTTTCGGATAAGCAGCTTAGCAGACATATTGCCTTCACGAAATTATACAACCAGCTATTAATTGTTATCAATAAGTTATTTTTGAATATTCGTTAAATTAACCTGAAAAACTAATATTTTAAGCTAAGATGAAAGAATAAGCTGTCATTCGATTTGTCCAGGGCCTATATGTTAGATTAACTGAAACTCTTCAATTCACAGCAACAGTTCCACAAATTAAACTCATACTGCACACAACATCATAACATAATAAATAGATGCTGTTGGCATTTATCTGCCTACTCCCCGATGTCTTTACATATACCATATGGTTAACTAGAGAGAGACAAGTGTCATTTATGCTAACGCAAACGATTAGCCAACATTGTCGAACAAGCACCAACTCAAATATCAAGTTATAGAGGTTTTCTGCACAACAAAAGGCACAATAAGGTTCCTGATGCAGCAAGGAGTACAAATTCTATTTTAACAGCCCCAAAACTAAGCAAAACAGAACATCACCAACAGTCTTCAAGCACTATTTGAGGTGTCCAACACGGATAAAAGGACCAAAAATCAACATCTATAAACACTACCATTATAAAGATGCCATGATATGCTAAAACGGTTGAGTCTGGTACAACCCGCTCTTGTTTTAACGCAATGATTCTAATAATTCCTCAACTAATACCTAGAAACCAAGCTTCGTCCCATCAAAAGCAAAACAAGTTTTGTCGCACCACTTGGTAACATTTTTAAATACGAGCATCTAAGCATTGAGTCGAACTCAAATGAAAATCCAAATCACGTAATTAGTGCTTAAAGAGTGAAAACTAGGGCAGAAACGATGAGTCACTTCGACGCTAACGCGATTAAAATCCATTCTGGGGATTCTTAAAAGTCAAATGGCGCTACATTATGAAATGGAGGGGGCAATTTTTACTTTTGGTTTGGAAAAGAATTCTTCATCAATCTGTCGAACTAAGAAGAGAAACACGAAGAGATAGGGGGAAGAAGGGGGGGGGGGGGGGGGGGGTACCTTACAGGCAAAATGTGTGCTGCATCTCGACGTTGGTCGGCTTGCGGCGTCTTGTCCAGTCCAGTCGGACAATTTGAGGGTTTAAGTGAGAGTGTCCAGTCGAAGTTTCAGCGAAGATGGAGTGACTTCTGCTTATGTTTGTCGCTAAAAAATATCATTCGTCGTAAATGAAAAGGCTAATTTTACTAATTTTATATGTTAAAAATTATCCTACTTTTTATGATATGTAATGCTGATATCATTTTCAATTTGTATGATACGTAACGCTGATATCATTTTCAATATATATATATATATATGAGTAGATCCATTACTCACACGGGCAACTTTTGCTAAGTTGCCCGCGCGATCTGGCTGATCATCTGGCCCGACGGGCGGGCCAGATTTCGTCGTCCGCTACATAATGTAGCGGACGACTGAAAAATGGTCGTTCATGCACACAATCTGGCCGTCCACATCTAACGCATGGACGGCCAGATCGTGTGGGCAACTACGCGGAAGTTACCCGCGCGAGTAATGGATCACGACAATATATATATAGGAGTCGATCCTTATCTATCGGCATGTGTAATTATGGACAGTCCAGATTACCTTTTTTTTTTTCTACTGTAACTCGCCTAACCTCTACTCTTTGTAGCGGTTAGGCATTTTTACCAAAATGCCCCTCGCAACTCCCTAAATAGTTCAAAATTACCCCGGCCAGGGACGGGTGAACGCCCGAACCGCTACACTTAGTAGCGGTTAGACAAATACATATCAGTTCTGCCCTGAGTTCTAGGTCCAAGTGTCATGTCCAATTATGTTCTGTATTCTAAGTTTGTTCTTCATCCTTCATCTTTTTCGCCACCATATCCACATCTAACCACCACTGCCATATACAACATAAACCCAACCACCACTGCCCAAATAAACCCCCACCACCAATTCCTTGTTGTATTCCGAACACAACTGGGAAATGATCTACTCAAATATATCCCATCTCCCAAATACACCAAAGAACCAGTGCAAAAAAAAAACACAAAGTAAAATTAAGAGAAGATTTTTTTTCTTCTAATTTTGAATTGTCAAAGGTTTTAACACAAATGGGATTATTACTCTTCCACTCTACACAAGTTTCAAGTATAGATCTTGACTTTCACCATCCAAAATCAGGCAAAGATCGGTAAGAGGAAGACGACCATGAAGAAAGATTTGTAGTGGTGGCGAGGGAGGAAGAGAGAGGAGGTAACGGCTGGATATGGGTCGACGGTCCACCACCACCGCCGACCGTTGTCGTTGCATGAACAGAGGAGAGTGAGAGAGGAGGGGGAATGGTGGTGCTGCTGCGGCTGCGGCGGCGGGGTTGACTTCTTAGAATATGGGACGGCGTCGATCTGGGGGCTAGGGAGGAAGAGAGAGGACGGTAATGGCTAGATATGGGTCGACGGTCCACCACTCGTAATCGTTGCGTGAACGGAGGAGAGTGAGAGATGGTGACGGTAATGATGGAGATGGTGGTGCTTTTTTGGTGTGGCGGTGCTGCGACGGTGGATCTATCGTCGTCATATAGATGATCGTTGTCGTGGATCTATCGTCGTCGCCTTTACCGTCCAGATCTATGTTGTAACATAGCCGAATGGACTACCAGCCTGTGCCAGCACCATCCCCCGATCCTTACCCTTGTTGTTCGAAATATATACTTTGTGTATACTTGTGCAGAAAACAATTAAGTACGAAAATACTGAAATGTAGTTTACTAAACAGAACAAATAGTCTTTGCAAGAACAATTAAAATGAACTCACAACAAGATTGCAGAATAGCAAAGGAAAAAGGGGCCGAGGCGTGAATTTGATTCACTGTTCTTAAGACTTATTCGTCCCGCAACGGTGCTGACGGCTCTCGACGATAGTCTCCCAGGATACAACGGCTACGTCTGAAAATAGTAGCACACCAAATTTCCAGACCCGGCGAACCAAACAATGGTAGAACTCTTTCTTCTTTTCGAAACACTAAAAACTGGACAGACTCTTGTACAGAAGAAAATTCGGGATTCATTCATTTCTAACTTCTGTAAACTGACTCGTTTTTATACAGAGAGTATTCACTGGGGGGTGCAACTCTTCACAGCTGGTTGGTTGGAAAGGAAAGGTTACAACTTTTCGGAAAAGAAATTAAATAAATAAAATTTATTTGTCCCAAAAAGAATAAAGTCTGATGGGCCCAAGCCACGGACCGGACCGGGACCGGACGGGGCGGGGCGGGCGGCGCGCATGTGGTGGACTTTGGGTCAACCTAGGTCCTCCCTCCTTACAAAACATGGGTACCCCCAAGGGGCCCAACCCTTAGCTCAAGACTAAGCCTTATAAGGAGATAACATTGGCTTTATCTCTTCAATGTGGGATACTCTTTTCCCTTCAAGTTGAACCACCAACTTCAACGTCAATTTTCTCATTCACCTTTTATTTGTTTTAAACATGTGAATATACCATGACCATCTATTCCAATAGAGGATCATGAATCAATTTGTTCCTAACCAAAATATGGTTTGGAACCCATTACAAAATTGAGTCAACGTTGCTTCTCCTTAATGTGTTTAAAACCCAATTCCAACAACCCTCTGCTGCCACCGCAGCTTCATGGCGTCCTCTATGATGATCGACGTCAGGGGGTCCATCAACGGCGCCGTCGTTTGTCGTTCAATTAGAGAGAGAGAGAGAGAATTGGTAGGTTAGACTGACAAAGCACGCGGATAAAAAAGACTTATCTAACCGCTACACTTTGTAGTGGTTAGACCAAGGGCATTTTGGTAAAATGCCTAACCGTTACAAAGAGTAGAGGTTAGGCGAGTTACGGTAAAAAAAAGGAGGTAATCTGGGCCGTTCATAATCACACATGGACGACCAAATGGGTGGTGGATATATATATATATATATATATATATGTGTGTGTGTGTGTGTGTGTGTGTGTGTGTGTGTGTGAATATAATAAAACTTGAATGGCATGTCTATCAGTCATTTGGCGTTCAATCAATAAAATAAATTTTACATTTCTCTCTTTCAACGTTAACATATCTCATTTAAAAATAAATTCCTAACCTTGTGCTGAAACTCTATTTTCTCTTTAGATGTTAAATTTATATCTCTTATTCAAATCTTGAAAATTTAATATAACTTGGACAAGTCTAACTCTTTTGACAATAACAAATCTATTTTGTGGTCATGTATCTCATTGTAAGTCATATATACGTTTATATGTGTGTGGGTGCATGTTTGTGTGTATATATAAACATATACATATATTTAAATATATACGCACACGCATTTGTATATAATCCCATATCTTTTTATACTATTCTTGGTGAGTTTCATTAGTACAAACCTCAACACAGAGAATATTATTATTACTATTATCATTTCGGAGAGACTATTTTTGCCATCTTATGTTTATGTTCATCATTTGTTGCTGAAAGACTGACAATTGTTATTAAAAGTGTTAGAAAACTCATAAAAAAGTGAAAAATGCCATTATAAGTATCACTACTCATTCGTTTTAAGTATTCAAACAACAATTGGTCATTTAGGGATATTGAAGGCTGGAGCTGGAATGGGAACCGAAAAAACCACTGCCTAAGAGCCAGAGGCAACAGTAATAATGATTGGTCGCTTAGGCAAATAAGGAGAAATAAAATAACCATGTCCATTGCCGGAGCCCCCAAATCGAAAGGTCGATAGATAGAGCTGTATACTAGATGTCGGAGCCCCCATGACAAGTTGAAACGGTCGTTTAGATATACAAAAAAGTAATCTTGTCTGATGCCAGAGCCCCAAGACCAGTTGAAAAGGTCGACAGACAAGATGAAAATAACTTTGGTCATTGCTAGAACCCCCAAGACAACTCTGGATTTTAAGGGTACGTCCTTATGACTAAGCGATCAGTCCTTGTTACTATTGGCTCCGACAATTAGTCATAAACACTCAGCGTGTTTAGACGACCAATAGTAGTTACTATTGGCTTCAGCTTCTAGATACGCTTTTCTTATAATTTGCCTATGCGACCAATGATTGTTACTATTGGCTCTGGCTCTTAAGTAAGTGAGCTTTTTCGGGCTCTAGTTCCAGTTCTAGCTCCAATTTCAATACATATCCTTAGATGATCAATCGTTGTTACTATTAGCTCTGGCTTCTAATGATGCGCATGTTGTTCAACGACCAATCATTGTTATTATTGGCTATTTGTATTTTATTTGGAACTACGTTGGTCTGATTCCTCCTTGGGGGATACGTAGAAAGCCCTTTAACGGTCTGACCTCATATCTTTGTCACGGTCTTCGAGTCTATTCAGAGTCTTGTGGTCTTTTTCATATTTCCTTACAAAAATGTGCTATTTTGGTAATATTTGCCCCCGCGCGAGCTCCTTCACCGAGGGTGGGCTTTATTATTAATTAGAGTGCATTATTGAGTTTAGACCTAATAATGTGACTTAGTTAATTAATTTAGTCCAGTCCAGTCTAGCAGCCTAGTCTAGCAATTCAGTCTGTCCAGTGGTGTTAGAAGATTGGTCTAGTCCAGTCCAAGTGTGTCAGTCCATTATTTTATTATTTAGTTAGTTTGTCTAGATAATTTAGAGAAATAACTTGTGAATTATCCCTCATGCAAAGACTAAATCATTAAATTATATGGTTAGAGATCATAAATCCCAAATCTGGTACATCACATATGCAAAATCAAAGATAATTACTGAAATTAGGGTCAGATAATGCCTCGAAATTTGGAAAAAAATATTTTTAAATTATGGGATGAACAGTCCAATTTTTATCTAAGTGGCCGGTTAGTTGACTTTTGTCAATATGCAATTTTATCCAATATTTTGACTTATCTCCAGCCTTGTAGATTGGCATAGCCATTCTTATCAGATTATGCGACATAGAGCTCTATAAATAGGGGCCTTGGCCTTCATTTTCAAGGATCTTGAACTTTGAGAGCTTATTCTCTTTAGAGCTTGTGTATCAATTCTCCTTGAAGTTATACACTATCTTTCTCGAGGATTTTAGCCATCCATGCTTGCTCTAAAAATTCATTTTAGTCTATGTATCGTGGATCATTCGGAGAGTGTCCCCGAGTCTTCCAGATAAGCTACGTCCAGAGGTAACTTTATTAACTTTCTAGCTTAGAAGTTCACATAGAATTGTCTCCTAGTTGCGTAATCACATTTCTATTATAAAAATAAAAAGAGTCGTTTACCTTTCTCAATCTAGGTCAAAAATTGATATGTAGATTACTTCCCGTATGACTAGAGTCGAACTACGACAGTTTGGATTTAGTTAGTCCGACTAGATAAGTAGGCAATTCCAGTTAGGGTTGGTTTTATCATATCTAGCCTGCTATATGTTTTTAAGGCCAAAAATCAATAGAAATGAATACAGACCGAAAGGACGTGGCAGGTGCCTAACACCTTCCCGCTACGTAACTTAGTCCACGAAACCATCTCCCGGTTTTTTATAAACCAATCATCCTTTTGAACGTTTTAGAGTCATTTATATGATTTTTCTTGTTCTCCCTATTTTGTTTAATAGCATAAGATGACGACTCTATTAAAATCCTTTCAGGTATTTTTTCGAGGCGGCTAGTTACAGTAGGCATGCCTGAGCTATGACCGCTTTACGCTCATGAAATCGGTAATCACCGACGTCTCTAAGATCACCACCCTCGGGTCAATCCGAGACGAGAGCGGAGCAGGTCTCTAGAAGGCATCGCTCCTAGTCTGTCTTCCAGTTTATCATATGGTCCTCCCCAGTTTTGTCAGGTTCTCTGCGTCTCTAACGCACCCTCATAAGACTTAGTAAAAGGCTTTAGGTATGTGGTTAGATCAACGGTGTTCTATGGCCACAGTAGCATATGTTAAAGCCAGTCTTTCTAGACAGATAGAGCGAAGTTGTGCAGGGCATGTCGAGCTAATATGTGATTAGTAGTTTGCGAAAAACCAGTATGTGTGACCCCCTCGACGAGATACTAGTCTCCAGGGAGCACCACGTGTCGCTTAATGGCGTGACATCTTGTTTGCCTATAACTAATGGACTTTGAGATTTTATTTGGACCTTAAAATTTATCGGCATATTTCACTTTCTCATTCTAGAGCTTAAGAGCTAAAGGATTTTAGAGGGAGACAGATCTTGAACGTGGACCCTGAGTTCATACATTGACTCAGGACCATAACTCCTGATCTAAGCATTAGACTACAAACCGTCGACCCATACTCGCTATGCGCCTCGCAACACTGCAACTCTTGAGGCCCTGTTGGAATCCTTAGTCTCTGCCCTTGTCCCTTCATCTGCCCCACTCTAGCATAATTAAGAGCTGGCTCAGACTGTATCCTTTATGACACTCCCATGTTTACTGCCAACCCGGCCACTTCCTTACATCAATGATTATTTGCAAAATCTTGTAACACTTCTTTACGTAGAACGTGCATGATATAATTGTGGGTCTGTGGTCGATATTATTCCAGTCATTTGACAGGGCATTGCCAACCAAACAAGAAAGAAGCCCACGAAGTTCATCTTAGCTAGGAGCAAGTGTAGGCGTTTGTCAAATTCTTTAGGTAGATGCCAACATCATACGGTAACAAATAAGTATATCGTTGTTGTGAACTACAAAAGTTATACAACGTCCCTACAGCCTATCTCATCGTAATTCCTATGGTTTGGGATGTACTAAATATTTTTGGTAAATTTTATCACGTAACAATTAAGACTGATGTGTGAAAATTCTGAACAAATTTTTTTTTTTGGTTGAAGGTAAGAAAAAGTACAGTTAACTATGCCTTTCAGAGACTATCCACTTCGCCCTGCTAACAAGAATAACTGTAATACAGTGGTGGTTTCTTCCACTCGGGTAAAAGGCAATGGTTGGTTTGCTCCAAGGATGGCAGGGATATCACCACATTTGTTGCCTTCAGGTAGGGTATGGCTTATTTGGTATTTGCATCTTTGCATGATAAATCTACAGTCTACAATCATCCCTTTGAGTGGGTGGTTTTGGTTTTCTTCTTCCGTTAGGAATTAGTTGCCACCATTGAATCTGCTTCTAGAATCAATTTTGGGATATTAAGTTCCTTTGGCATCCTCAGACCTTGACGTATGCCCAAAGTTCAGCTTCTAGACTGGTTATCATTCCCAGATTTCCAATGAAACTCCATTGCCAAACTCCACATTCATCTCTTAAGACTCCTCCGAAACCTCCTTGTCCTAGATTTCCTCTTGCACATCCATCTGTATTCAGCTTGAAGTGTCCTGCCAATGGAAAAGACTAAGAGATCAAGCTGTGCACTTTGTGGGGCTGTACGTTTACCAAATTTTATTTTCGTTTTTGTAATGATGATGAAAAAGATGCTTTTTCGTGTACTTTTATCTTTTTTGAGTTTCGTTTTGGATAAAAAAATCCAAACAGTAGCGAAAAAATTGAAAACACCCAAACCTTTTTCTGCTTCTTGTATTCTTTGTGTCAGAGAATACCATCCCTGTCTCCAGATTTCACGATTTTCTCTGCCGCTTGCATCCTCTCTCTCTCTCACGATTTTCTCGGTTGCCTAGGAAGGCCGCCCCGCAGAAGCCAAATCCCTTGAACGGAGGGTCCTCAAAAAATGAAGGAATGTCCCCGCAGGAAAACAAAGCGCATGCGTTGCCCCAGAGGACGCCAAACGACGATGAGAAGAAGGAGAAGAGGGGGGCGTTTGTGATCGCGCTCACGCACGAGGAGATTGAGGAGGACGTGTTTGTGATGACCAGAGCAAGCCCGTTCCAGGACGGGTTTGCAAAGAACAAAATAGGGTATCTGGTAGAAGGAGTAAACTTGGGGAATAAGATAATTTATGGAATATGAAGAGGTAGAGAGGGAGAGATTGAAATTCCGGCTGGGTTGTGTGCAAAATGGAGTTTCGTAGTTGGTTCGATTTGTACTGCGAAATGAAAACAAGAGAGAATTGAGTAACGTTTAAGTCGTGGAGTTGAAGGGTCAGATAAGGATAAACCACACCGATATATGTGGTGGGTGATCCTTTTTACTTTGGTGGTTGTGGTGATTTTGCGGGAAGGGGAAGGGGAAGGAGCAGTACTTTGGAAGCCAGTTTTGCATGCTCATGCTGTTATCCTCGACCACAGTATATATGGTTAATTACAAAACTGTCCCCTGAGGTTTACACGTTTTTGCACTTTGCTCCCCGTGTTTACAACTTTTGCAATAATGTCCCCTGAGGTTGACAAAACCATTGCAAACGACTCCAAAAACCAACGTCCGTTCAAATTCGGCAATTAAGTCCGCATGTGCACAGCACATGCCATTTTGACATGGGCAAATCAGTTCATTCCTTACCAAAACCCTCTGAAAACCCTAAATATCTCTCTTCTCTATCTTCCTCTCCTACCCAAAACCCCAAAGCAATGCTGCCGGTTCTACCATCTTTTCGAAGTCCAAAAGGCAAATAAAACCCAGTATAAAGCATTAAAAACAGAACCCAAAACAGAGTTCAACAATACACTTGCTCTGTTTTCTCCGCAACCAAACAGAACCAAAAAGCAAACGAACAGAGCAAGTTATGTTCAAGAGACATACGTGAGATGAAGACAAGAGGACATGGGAGTCGAGGAGCTCAGCAGGGCTCAAACCAGGGGGGATGGCGAAGTAGGAGGAAGGAGAGACGTCAGGTGGAGACAAGGGAAGCGAAGGGGGATGGATGGACTTGAACTTGGGCACACCGGAACCGGTCTTCTCGGCAATACGATCGGCCAACGATCCATGGCCAACGGCGGGATGGACTTGAACTTGGGCACACCGGAACCGGTCCTCTCGGCAATACGATCGGCCAGCGATCCGCGGCCGACGGCGGCAGTTGCGGTGGTGGGTGCATCGCCGGAGGTGAGGAGGTCGGAGAAGGAGGTGGTCATGAACGAGTTGGAGAAGGAGAAAGGCGATGAGGCGGAGTTTGCCGAAGTGTCCAAGCTCCCTGAAGAAGTCATAACAGAGAGAAACAGAGTGTGTGGGTGCGTGTGAGGTTTGTTTTGTGGGTGTAATTGGGCGAAGAAAGACTAAAAGGGCAGAGAGAGAGAGAGAGAAAAATGGGTGATCTGAGTTTGGTTTTTTGGAGTCCAGCCACTTCAAACAGTCATCTTCATCAACAGAAGTTTTCTTTCCCCTTTCTGCTTTGTCTTCAGCACTTCTATTGCATAGTAAAATTGGCCCTGTTGGTACATCATGAGCCTCTTGACGGAGGGGCGGAGGCCGAGGAGCTTGGTGAGCTGGTAGTCGGCGCCGGGCATGTCGACGCCGGAGCTGGTGCAGAAGACGAGATGGGATGGGTGATCTTGGACTTGGGCTAGCCCCACTTCTTGATGGCCTTGGCGGCGGCTTCCTTGCCGAGCTTGGGGATTTTGACGACCACCATGTCCTGACGGGCGTTGAGGGATGCATCTGGTGGAGAGTCAAGGCGATGGCAAAGAGAGAGAGAGAGACAGAGGGCACAACGAAGATGAAGGTTTTTTTTTTGGACTAAAATTACAATTTTGCCCTTTACTTTAGTAAAAAAAATAGCACATGACAAGCACATGACTATTTTAACGCCGATTTTGGACGGACGTTGGTTTTTGGAGTCGTTTGCAATGGTTTTGTCAACCTCAGGGGACATTATTGCAAAAGTTGTAAACACAGGGAGCAAAGTGCAAAAACGTGTAAACCTCAGGGGACAGTTTTGTAATTAACCCTAGTATATATATGGGAGGAAGTGCTTCTGAACTCTCGAGCCGCGTGGCAAATTCTGAAAACATGGGCATGGTCTTCTCGGTGTTGTTGGCACAAGTCGCAAAAGGGGTTGGTTGTCAATCCTCTGGTGGCACGCTGGGGATTAGTATAGAGGCGGTTATGCGCCACCAGTCTAGGGGAACAAATTATTTATTTTGGAGATCTTGATTTTTCAAATTTTCCCCCAAATTTTGTTTTCCCGAAAGTTCCTATCCAAGTGGTGACCCAAGATATTGATATACACATGGAGACCAATGGTCCGTTGGTCTCCATGCCCCAAATGGGAGTGCCAGGAGAAAAAATGTATGTAATTCTGAACTTGTTTAGGTGGTTGGGTGTTTGACCCAAGAAAACAAAAAACAATAAAAATGGGGTCCAAACAAAATAGCCAACTACTCCTATATTTCTACGTTACAGGAAAATTTCTCAACTGGTCACATGCATGCCCACCTAATCCCCCAGCCGTGGTTGCAACTTGCATCACGCGCAACTTCCGAGTTCAGGAATACTAGAACAGCTACTATGTATCCCAGCTGGAGTCAAGCTTGGTCTTGAGCTTTTTTGGTCCTGAGCTAAAGATTATTCTATGACAAGTATGATTAAAGCGTTTAAATCCTAACCTTTCTTTTCTATGGTAAATTAGGAATGAGGTAGAAGACGTATATATTTATTTGTTTCTTTAATTCATTAAAGTCTAGATCAATCGTAGATGAACGGCAACAAATTTCAGTGATCCATGAGTGTCAGAGCTAGACAAAGAGAAAACACCATATAGACTCATATACAATGCAAAAATCACAAGGAAGTGAAAGAAAAACAAAGAAATACAGAAAGAACGTGAATATTGGCATGAATGCAATTCAATACAAATCATACCGTGTTTTGAAATGCCAAATACCGTATTTTTTCAAGAAAGTAATCCCATGCAAAACAAAGAAAGACCACCAACCAAACCCAACCCTACATTCATTCGTCCCGAAGCATTGGGAGGAGAAGCTGGGTTTTCATCCGTCGTTTTCGTTCCATTGGAGCCACCACTTGTGGTGTTTGCGGCCGGTGGAGCGGCCGTTGGTGCCGTGGCTGACGAGAATTGCGGTACCAAAACCTTGTCTACCTGGTAAACAGCTAGCGGAAAGCCGGGTCGCACGGCATTGTAAATCTGGGTCTCAACAGCTCCGCAGGAAACATTCACTTGATTGCCCTGGCTGCCAGTGAAGTTAAGGCCGAAGACGCCGCCTTCTTGGCCGGTTGCCTGCGTTCGGACAGGGTTGCTAACTGTTTGAAGACTGGTTAAGCTGTAGTACTTGGGCAGAACATGGTTGAGAACAAGCTGCACTTGCTGGTTGTCGGTGAGTTTGTTGAGGGTGCCGGCTGGGAGGTTGTTGAAGGCGTTGTCGGTGGGCGCGATGACGGTCATTCCCTCGGTGGAGGTGTTGGCTTGGTTGTTGATTTGGTTGGCCACTTGAGTCTCGGTGAGGAGGCGAATGAAGGTGCCGTAGCCGCCGGCTTTGTCGAGGATTCCGGTGATGTTAATGGGGCCGGAGGGGGCGGGGGCCGGAGCCAAGGGGGTCTGGGCTTGGGCTTGAGGAGAGAGGAGGGAAAGAAGTTGGGTGATGGAGAGGAGAATGAGAGACAGAGATGTGTAAGAAGCCATGGTGCTAGTGGTGTTGGGAGGGGATGGGAGTGTTGTGATGTTGGGGGGTTTATATGGGATAAGATGTGGGGTGGGTTTAGACTTCGTTGTAATGAGCTGGCTGTGGCTATGAATCAAAATGACAAACCATACTTGACAAAGATTAAAGGAAACACATCCATGTCAGAATTTCTTTAGTTTTGGTCCAACAATACTTATATTAGTACATGTTTCAAGCTTTCAATTTTCAGAATTGTTCAACATTATTTTAGTCTCGCATATGTTAGTGTCCTTCCTTGCACACACAATGATACCAGCTAGTCAAGTTATGGTGCAAATCCATCATATCAAAGCATCTAGTTCTAGCATTTTGAAGGGCATGGATCAATTGGATTTCAAGCTTGAGAAGAATTTTAAAGCAAACCAGGTCTAGCTTTTGCTCTCCTTTTTTATTTTTATTTTGGGGGCGGGGGCAGCTCTTGATCGATGAGGAATTGATTAGCATCTGAAGTTGACCAAACAACAATTAATACAGGCACCTTGTTGCCCATGTGCTAACATAAGGTAAATTGGAGGTTGAGCCAAGTATGAGCTGAATTAGATCCACACCTAATAGAAGTATGTTATGTAGGTCAGCAAACAGAAGGTATATTTCTGCAGTTTGGCAGGCTGGCATAACATGGCATCTGTATATGCCTTGCTAATTTCTACTATATGGCTTCAACTACTACGCAGCAGGGATGAAGGCTTGGTAGGTCCATTCTCACATACTCTGATTCTATCTCCAGCAAATGATGAAGACATTCCCATCAGCCTCTAGGAGATTGCTTACACACGACAATCATACATTCTACTGATCTTGATAGGTTGATACAACTTACTTTAATTTTTAAGGGACGAAATCACTTTCAAGATTGCTCGATAGTGCACCGGTCGATTACTTATTAATTTAAGGTGAGCCTAATTAGTGCAGGAATTATCTTTCCCTTAAGCCTTTTAGCTAACGAGTTTAGAACGTGGAAACAAGTCCGATATGCCAATTAGGAAAAGAGCCCTTTGAACCGCATTCAATTGGTAGTTGGTGTATCAGATATGCAGACCACCATTGGTTAAAGCTCAAAATTTCTCGCCATAACCACCGCCTAACTCTGACTAATTGTCCCTTGTTTTTTCTTTAAAAATGCTGTTAACTATGCTTAATAAACAGTTTCCACATGTACCATCCAACTCGCATGCGCGTCCGGCTTCAAAGGGCCTATTAGCTGTTCCGCAATGGGCAGAGTGGCAACACCTGTACCAGAGAAACAAGCAGGTTGCTTTGGAAACAAAGGGCAACTGAATATATGCTCAATAGAGCTTGATTTTCGAATCTCCGTACCGACGACGGACCATATGAATTGTAGTTTTGACTATTCCAAAAAAAAAAAAAAATAGAGCTTGATAAACGCCTCGTCCCATAATTTTCATGCCCATTTCATTTTAAGCCGACTCTAAAGTTACATATTTTGGCAATTAAGCCTCGTACCAAAAGATTTATTTTCAGGCATTGGACAACGTTGTTGCTAAAGATTAGATTCTGTGCCCCAGTCGATTAGACAAGTGCCATAACTCATAATGTACTTATGCTTCAAAAGAAAAAAAGAAAAAAACTACAAAAAAGGACCTCTTCAAACGAACATACATTTTGGAATTTTTGAACCTAACACTGAAGTAACATCATTCAGAAACATTTCGCGCGTTTTCAGGGGATTTCTTCCTAGAGGCGACTTCCCTTTCGGAGAAAATTTAAGATTTTCTTGAATAAACTTTCTTATTTCGAATGTGCGAAAGAGGGATTGCAAAATTTTAGGAAGGACTTGATTCATTCAATAGCTTTAAAGCCCTTTTTTTGGTGGTCTTAAAACTTTAAAGCCCTTGGATTCATTTCTTTTGTTTTCCTTCTTTTGGGTAGAGGTCCTTTTATTCCAAAAATAAGCACATACAACATTAACACATTAGTTATCCCCGTCAACAAATTACACAACTACTTTTTTTTTTTTGTGTTTTATTTCAACCGACATTTATTGGCTTATATACATAAAGAAAAAGTTTTGGCAGCTATCCGGATTATAAGAACATAGTTGCAACCCACGTATAACTACAATTGATGATCGTTAAATGTTTTCAGCAGTCGCTAAATATAGTTAGCGTCTATTAGTCATTACTATATGGGGAGTTGTGGCTATCTTCCTACAAGTAGAAACCAAGATTTAGTATGTATACATACCGGCAACACCTTTCTGGCCTTGCGTTGTTCATCCAACTTCTCCTATTGCTCTTAGCCTCTTGAACATCACTTTGTTTGTGTGAAATTTAAGTAATTCACCCACAATAGCTCAAGTAAACGTAAAATTACTTAAATTAAAAAACATACTTTATATGCCACATCCGAAAGCCGATACTAAATTGCGACCTAACTTAGATTCGAAGAAGAAGCATTTTACCATTTTTAAGTGGTTATTGAAGTCATACTAAGCTTGTTAAAGAAATGAAATATAACCAAGATACGTCTTTTTGATTAACACTAGTATTAAGCCAAAAGTTTGGATTAAGATTTCAACCTCGAGGAAATGCATTGCTTTAGTTAAAGGTTACACTTGCCAATTGCCACCCCTTTTAAAACAATCGAAGACAAGACCACTTTATTGTGCCTGAGCACAACAGCTAGGCTGAAGCCTCATTTTTATTTTCATTAAAAAAAAAGGTCAGCACAAAGTTAAGGAATAGCAGAGTAATCGGACCGGTTCTTCCTCTTCTTTTGTTTTTCTTTTTTATAGGAGTTGGTGCTTCTTTACAATGTTGCTTACATGCATTTTAGGAATCGTTTGTGAGACTTGTCTAGGTAATACTGAAAGTGTGTGGCGATAATTAGGAGGGAGGGACACGTTACTAAGGGTAAAGAGTTCATTTGAGTTTTAAATTTAACCACTTAATTGTTTTATGATGATCACGTCAGGAAAGGAATGAAAAGTCGTAGGAGAACTCTTTAAGATTTGACATGCATGAAATACACTGCCCCTATTGTTCTTGAATACCACGGGTTTATTACATTCAATTGGTCGTTTGTTGCATCCCCTTGGCATGATGGTGGCGGCTGTGATAAACTGATGCAATCTGAGGCGGTGGATAGCGGTGATTTTGACAATGCCGTGATCGACTTTTTTTTGACGATCTTTTCTATCAGTTTTTACGTTTAAAAAGCTGATCATCCAATCTATACTTCAGTTTTTCAAACAAAAATACTGTATGCCAACTTGTTTCCGACGGCAGACTTTTGATAAAAACTCAGTTATGCTATTCGACTAAAAGATTCGTTGCCGATCTTACTAATGACTTTTAAGGCGTTGTCAAGAATGCCACTTTGTCGCTAAAAACACAAATCTACGGTCAAAAAGGCAGAGCAATTATTGCCACGCCAGCACCCGAAATCTACATTACCGTTGGGGGCCCCACCCGGCATATGACGAGGCGTGCTCTGAACGGAGGCTGAATTGACCCAACAGCGTCCGACGCGCGTCCCCCAACCCTCTTCCTTCTTCCTTCTTCTTCATCGGAACTCCAAAAACACACTCAAAAACTGGTTTTACATTCATTCATTCCCCTCTCCCTCTCCCTCTCCAATTCCCTTTCCAAATTCCATCTTTTTCTTCTCGGCGGCACGCGGTGGCGCTGGTAGCGGCGGTTCGCGGTGGATGGCAAGGACTAACAAATACGCTTCCCTCAACTTCAACGACATCTACGAGAAGAAGATCACCACCACCACCAACAACAAGCACCACCACCCCTCCACCTCTTCGTCACCCTCCACCTCACCCTCCCCGAACAAGACCAAAACCATCCTCTCCAACTCCCGCATCCATGGCAACATGCTCGTCCTGACCCGCCCCTCCCCCAAACCCATCCCCATCTCACCACCCGCACCCCCGTACCAACAACGCCCCACCACACCCGATCAAACCCCACCCGTGCCCGTTCCAGAATCCGACTCCATCTCTCTCCGCCCGTTGGGAAAGACCGGGCCGGGTCCGTCACTCTCGTCCATTCCGTCACCGCTTGCGTCCCCAATCCAGAGTAAGGAGAGGGATTTGTCGGTGTCGCCGAGGCCGAACAGATTCGTGCCGCCGCATCTGAGGCCGGGTTTCGCGGGTAGGGAGGAGAGGCCCGCGCCGGAGGCTCAGAAGCATTTCTCGGGGCCTCGATCCAGGGATTTCGCCAACAATCGTCTTGGACAGGGTCGGCACGGGGAGGAGGGCCGGCCCAGGTCTGGAGGTGGAAATGAAATGGTGAGGAGAGGGGCCGAGTTGGATCCGGTGGAGATGAGTCGGCCCGGTTCGAGCGGGACCCGGCCCGGTTCTAGTGGAATATGGTAATGCTTCTTACTCGTGTTCAATTATTACCTATTTGGTGATTTGTTCCTTTTGTTTTATTTATTAAGGGTGGCCATAATGTTTTTGTTGTACTCTTTGTTTGTTAATGTATTTTCCTTGACAATTGAGTTGCGTTTGGAAGTATCGAAACGACCAACTATCTTTGAAGATCTAGATAGTTTTTGGTTTCTCTGTGTTTTTGTCTTGGGACTTGGGAGAGTGCTTTTAGGTGTAAATGTGGTGGAATATGGTGTGTTTTTGTGTTTGTCTTGGCTACGATGTGAAGGGCTCTTTGCCTGCTTTTTGTGGTGGCTGTTGTCATGTAGGTGGATAGTTGGGATAGTACTGGAGTAACTGGATTGACCGGCGTGGGGTTAAGATTTTGGTCAGTCTCTTCAGAACATCCGTGTATGTATGTTGTAGGAGCTGTCAATACATGGTCCTGCTGCCTGTGCTCAACTGTTATATGGAAACACGGTGGAGATTGACTTAGAAGATTCTAGTCTAAGTGTTTTTAAGGTATGAGTGTATTGGTCTAGCCACTGAAAGCAAGGGATGTCAGGAGAGGAGGAAAGATGGGGATTTGGCCGAAAGAAGGATACACTAATTATCATGACGGCTTCATCGTGTTAGTTATCAACTTTGGTGATGATTACTTGAGGATCTGTCAATACATGGTCCTGCTGTCTGTGCTCAACTGTTATATGGAAACGCGGTTGAGATTAACTTATAAGATTCTAGTTCAAGTGTTTCCTAGGTATGAGTGTATTGGTCTAGCCACTGAGAGCAAGGGATGTCAGGAGAAGAGGAAAGATAGTGCTTTGGCAGAAGGAAGGACACGCTAATTGTTAAGGTAACTTCATTCTGTTAGTTATCAACTTTGTTGATGATTACTTTAGGAGCAAACATGGGTCCAGAGTGGCACATGTGACATTAGTTGTCACTAAGTTTTTCTTTAACGATTGGGTAGATGCGTTGGGTATATATTTGCTCTCTAACTGACACATAGGTATATAACTGCCTCCTACTCTAATAGATCTCTATAATAACTCTGTTTAAGGCAATGTCATTAAGGTCTCTTCTTGAGCAGGTTAAACATGATCCTTCTTGCAATGACTAGAGCATATGTTCCACTTTAACAACTAACAAATGCCACATTACGTCTCCTTTTTCCTCCTTGTGTGTTTTTTTTTCTTTTCTGGGAAGGGCTTGAGGGGGTCTGTGGACGTGGGCTGGGGGTCTGTGGGCGTGGGCTGGGTGGACAGGGACCATTTAGTGGTTTAATGCTATTGTAGCTTCGAGTGATCTTTTTCATTCAGAGGGTCTTCTTTTGTTTGTTTTTTACCCTTTGGGGGCAGGGTGTGGGGTGAGGGGAGGAGAGGCTGGCTGGAAATTGTATGTCTTTAGATGTGCTTAATAGCACTTTTTGTTAAAATTATTTGTATCATTGGAAAATTTTCTGAGATTTTTTGCTTTGCTTTGCTTCATTGCGAGCATCCTTTTTCTTTCCCTTGTGTGTTTTCTTTCTCCACGATCCATGCTGGTTAGGTTTAAATAATTTAAGATGATATTCGGTTAATCATACTGAATTTTGATAGCCTCTTTCTGGTAGTTTAAAAAGGAATGCTGATTTCAGTTGCATTTACTTCATGGGTTTTTCTCTTGCCCTGCTTGCCTGAGAAACAGCGGAATCATAAACATAAAAAAAAATCATGTATACTTGCTTGTCGTCAAATCAAGAATGCTTCTTGATTAATTTTATTCCACAGCTTCTGTTACCTGAAAATATTTTTCAAACATTTGAATGTTCTGTTCAAGAATACAGCATTGATCGAATGTTTATACAAGTTTCTTCGTCTTTGTGCACTTCCTGCTGCAGCAAACTCGAGTTTATCTTTGCACCTCTTGGTCACAATCTGGCTAGAAAACTTTGACTAAAGAAGCTGTGATGTTTGTGTTTGGCATTACGGAAGTCGTTAAGTTTGATTATGAATTAGGAGGTCTTCTTTGACCTTTAGGTACCTGGACAGTGCATTTAAGGATTAAGGTAGATGCACGGTAAAGTTATTTGGAAACAGAGATTCAAACACTCTTACCGTTGCAATAATAGAAGTCTGTTAGATAATATCTTGGCCAAAATTATGTAGGAGGTGCCTAATGAGGAGTGAGTCAATGAGCTGCTATGGTTGTACTAGTTTGCACTCAGTAGCATAGGGCAGACTGTGGGCGTGTTCGATATGCAGACATATTATGCAAAGTTTACAGCTTTCCGCCAATCCAAGTCACAAACTTGTACCATTTAGCTTCAGCTCTCTCTCTCTCTCATGGAGGCCGTGTATCAGTGCCACCACCTGACAACTTCAATCATTTATATGTTCACTACTTCCCCCTTACTCTTTTTTCTCCACAGTACCCTGAGAATAGCAACTGCATGGTCCAATTTACGCTACCCCTGGGGGTATGATTGTTCTTTCTAGGCTCGGCTTGGTTTTTTGTCCAAATATTTTGGGACCATGAAACCATAAGGTTAGGCAAAATACGCCGAGAATGATACAGGTTGTGTACAATATGACAATGTATTTATGTACGTGCATACACTTCGGATTTATTCTCATAAATAATTGTGGTTCATAACGCGCGTAGTTTCTGTTGGACTTTGTCACAGTTCGTTCCTACTATAATGGTGTTCTAAACAGCGATGTTTTGTTTGTCCCATCATCCCTTGCTTCCTTCAGTGTCGGAATTATAGATTTTTTAACTTGACCTCAAGCAAACTTTTTCTTCCTTGTCCTATGTGCTTGGGTTCAACTATTTTAATGTTTTTTCTTCTTTGTCTCGGGCCATATTTTCTTTGGGGTGCTTAGTGCCTCAACTTGACGAGTATTCTGTTGCATAAAACCTTGACATGAAAGAGTATTAGCGTGAATTGCTTCAATTAATGTATGACAGATGTACACTGACTCCTGGTTAGTCAGTTGGTGTGAAACTTCTCAGTTGGTTTACATGGTTGTGCGGATGTGTCATGTTTCTCTTACTTAAAGATGATATTACTAACCCTTTATTCAGCCCAATATCAGTCATTTTTGTTCGCTTTGACTTTTCACTTCTCAGCCCTACTTTATTATCCAGCTTCAGCTTATTCTTGTCTATCTTGCCCTCCTTTTTATAGCCACTTATATGGATAAAGACACGTGGGACACTTGCATGAATATGGAGTATATCTTCGAACCTCAGCGCTAATGGATATCGTTGGATGTCATCGTGTTTGGTGACCAACACTGTCACCATCTTTTTGTTTCTTATGCTTATATCTTTCTAAACGTTTCTTTTAACTTAATATTAGCTTCAAACCCTTTCGGCTATTAAAAACTTACTGACCAACATCTTGAATTTTAATTGAAGGCATGGAAGCCAATTATAAAGAGCTTTTGTACCAGCATTATTTTGTAAGTTGATATGAAGTCAATGTGGTGTATCATTGTGGAGACACATCGAGAAGTGGATTTAGGTCTGATTTCTGAAATTACTGCAGAAAAGAAAGTGGAAATGAGGAGGAAAACACTAGCAATCACTCTGCAAATCCCTTGAGCATTAATCTAGGGTTCCTCAGCATCAACCCAAAAGCAATATGCACCGCATCTCAAATACCTTAACGTTTTAGCCCCATATAAAGCCGACACAGCAAAGTACTTAAGAGTGAAATGGAGGTTAGCATGTGGTTCATTGTGAAGAGACCTTATTGGTGACAAATAGGTTACTTCACGGCTCAGTAACCTTTTAGACATATAAAGGATTTTCCAAATCAGCTGTGCGTTGAAATTGAAGTCAATATTAAATTTCTTCCATTTGGCTTTCCTTTGATCCTTTTATGGCCTGCATATGAGTTGATTGGACTTGGGACTGCATCAGCAAACGTTTGGAGTCACCTTTTCCTACCACATTGGTCTGCTTTACTGCAGCTTTTGTCATCGCATTCATGATTTTTTTTGTTTGGTGGTTTGTGGGGATGAGAAGCAAAAGTATGCTAGGTTTTTATAGAGAGAAACTGTGAAGTGGAAGAGAATATGAAGAGAGAGGAGCTGCCTGAGGGGTGAGTAGAGATCAAACGAAAGGAGAGGTGGGAAGAGAATATAAAGAGAGTGTGAGGAGGAGCTGGCTAGATTTTCCCGGAAAAAAATAAAAGCATAAATATAATTTTTCCCACTCCAGTTCATTTTCTGAATCTCTTCTTCATTGCGTTTTACAGTATAACTTAAATATATAACAAATCTGAGAATATATTGGTACTGTTTTGAAACATACCAATTGGATAAGCAAATAGTGCATATTGGCAGTTTTAATGAAATTAAGCTCACTATAATGCTCCTGAGAAGTTTGTTTCCATCTAATGCCACAGACTGGAGGTCTATTTGAATTGATGTAGCCCATCAGTTGTGTCATCTTTTAAATGTGTTATGGAGGTGAAAAATAGGGGTATATGAAACATAAAATATGCATGTACGCAGTGGTAAGGACCACTTTTTGGGGTAAGTTAGATGTTCTTCTGATACCTGAGGTGAGGAGAATCTGCTCTCTGGTCTTCGTTTCTTAGGTGTGCCTCAAGTCTGAACCTAGGTTGGTGCTTCTTAAGACGCTGAAAGACGGGGGCGTATAAGCGGGATTGGCTTAACTAAATAAGTAAATGAAATTCTCTATACTCCCTCCGTCCGACAAATATTCGTCACTTTTGACTTTGCACAAAATTGAAGAATATCCATTCTACCTCAGCACGTGCACAACCTTTTTATGGTCGACTACCCCACCATGTTGTGTCCTCTCTCCTCTTCGTCTTTCCCTTCAATCACGAAGGGAGTATAATCCGAAGATATGTTATCAACAAAAAGAAAAAAGAAAGGTTTAATGAAAATTGAGATTCAACATTAGAAGGTAAAGAACATTTTTGAATCCTTAAGCTTTTTATATGTCTTTTGGATTTTTCTTTTTCACTTTTTCTTAAGCTGGCTTTGTTGAATTTGACAATTTTTTATTATCGGCCAGAAATCGGATGTTACCAACCTAGGTTGCACTGAGAATTTGATTCTCAACCCATCAAAATCTCATTGCCCAGCACAACTCCAGAAATTGGTTACAGCCGTATAAAGTAAATTGCAGACCTCCAGTGGTGTTTTTTTGTGTCATCATTGTTACAAGGTTCACTTGCATTGGCAGAACCAGGTGTACTGAAGAAATTGAAGCTTCCTATGGCAATCTGAGCAAATTGCCGGTGAAATCATGGTTCTCGACGATGGCGATGGTCGACTGGACAAGTAGGAGAGTGCGACGGAGGATTGATTATGAAGATTCGTAAATGGTGGATAGGGAGATAGACTGAAGGAGAGTGGAGAGAAATAAGATGAAAAGAGGAAGAGAGAGAAAGTAGGTTCTGTGAAGAGAATGAACGAGGAAAGAGAAAGAGAACGAGGAGAAATACTAGAAAATGGAAACGTCCTTTGAAGGTTACCTAACTTAGAGGAAGAGAGAGCAATTTTTTATTGGGGCAGTGCAAAAAGAAAATGTGAGCAGTAATTCTGGTACGGAGGAGTATATTTGAGTTTCTATTTTTTGTATGTTTCCTTTACTTTATTCTTCAGTTAGGAAACTTATTTCACTGAAATTATGGTGTTTAAAGTTAATGTGGTATGGGGTATTAGGCAGAAAAACTAGCGTCACATGGCTTTTAAGGGAATGATAAATAGTGACAACTTTGGGTCTATGACTCTCATCTTATGAGGAAATGAGATCCAAGGAGCTTCCAAATTAGAGCGCAAAACGAGAATATCGGAGATATTTTGAATACGGTTATCAATTAAGCACTCTTAGTGCATTGCAAGCAGTTGATTGCTTGTTCATTACTTGTACAGACTTTACTTTTCTTGAATGTCGCTAGTAGTTTGTATTTTAGTGAAGGAACTTGTACTAAAGGAAGACAATGGTATAGCGAAGTTAAGTCGTAGTTTGAGGTCTCTAGTTAGAGAGGTATGACGCATGCTTCAATGAAGCAAATATGACTTGAGGAATACGATCCCATGTTTATACATTTGGTTGATGTCATCTGCACCAACTATGCCTCGATATCTTTTGGCTTTGGAGTAACTAAATTTGGCTACATCGTGGTTTTGCTGCGAGATTGATTCCAGCGTTGTGAGAGCTTGAAGGCCGGGGTGCCACATTGAGTCTCGCGACTAATGTAGGGGGATGGTGGGTGATGTTGAGTGATAGTGGTCCTATAGAAAAGAGTGTGGCGGTGCTGATAACTTAAGTGCATCTTGCATGCAACATGCAAGATAGGATTAATCCAGGCTACTATGGTTTATGATCTTTTGAAGGGTCTTGAAAGTTTAGAAGTTGATAGTGTTGGCTATTGAACGTAGATAGTTATAGTGTCACGAGATTTCTTAGATTGGGTCCTCGTGCTCTAAGGAGGTGGGAGTCAATGTCTGCACAAGGAAATGGAAGTCTAATGAGAACTCTTCTGGATTTGAAGTTCCTTCTACCGCTAGGAGACCATGTTGCTTTGCTAGGCGAGCCTCAGCTATTGATAAAATACAAGTTAGTAGGGCAGGATAAGAATGCTTTACAATAGAGTTAATCAGGCCAAGATAAACCATGAGATTTCATACTAACTTACAGATATTGCGACAAATAGTAGTGAAGCAATTTATCACATCACGATATGACTTCTGCAAATTTCTGTTCTTTTGTTGAGCGTGCATTTATCTGTCTTGCTGGTCACTTGTGTTCGCCTCTTTGTTGTTAATTTGGTAATATTTTTGTTGCTGCCAAAAGGTTTGTTGACGCATGATCTGCAAAATCAAATGTGTGTAATATTGGAGGACCACTTTTTTTATTGCTTTCGAATAATTTGTTACTTCCTTTGTGCAGATCTCGTTTCAAAGTTGTGCCCTTCCAAAGACGAGGATGAAAACCTTTTTGCTGCAAATGGATTCTCACCTATAAATAGCTGGAATCTTTAGTCCCTGGAATTGGTATTCATGTGAAGACTTGATAAAATCTGATCAATCATGCCATTCTCCGGTCTTCAATAGTCCAAGTTGACAAAAAGTCAAATTATGGTACAAAAGAAGAAATTTAAGGAGACCCCTTGTTGTTTGGTTGGTGGGTTTGTCTTTGTTAGAAAGAAAAAGAAGGTGCCAATGGAATGTAGTACTTGTATAATTGTTTTCTGCTGTTTATCTGCTGCAAAGGTTGCAAAGGGGTGTACTTTGTCTACCCCGTTCCACTTTGTAACTCAACAATATTCATGTGATGTTTTCCTATTGTTGGTCAATGTCATTAGTTTTTGGGATAGATCTTTTGCATTTTTATTACATTGTTTAGAGATGGTTTGGTGAAATCCAATATTTGTGTTTACATTTTGTGGTGAGAAAAAGATGTGTCAAGGTGGGTTTGGTGGGAGATTTTTGGTTGTGGGGGTGGTGGAGGATATGGGGGTGGATGTTGTGGTGGTGTTGTCTTAGTCGTCGTCGTCGTCTTCCTCATCTTCCTCATCACAACAACAGAAGGTTGGGGCGTTTGGCGCGCATGTTCTGTGGCATGGCGTGGAAGCTTGTAGGAATTCTTTCACTGAGTCTCATATTTTTGGGTTTAGTATAATCTATTTTTATCCTCAGTAATCAAGAGTGATTTGGGTAATTAATCGTGAAACAGTATGACACCATGCATAACTTAACTGGGGTAAAGTGCCAGACCGATCCATGTGGGTTTTAGTGGCACTTAAAGTAACAGCTGACCAATATTTTGTGACGATTAAAAGTGGAGTGAACTGATTGGAAAGTGAAAATTCTTGAATGTTAGAATTGAGTATCAATTCAATTCTCAAGTTATATTCTCCCAAACCACTCGAGGGACTTGAAGAAAGGTGTCCCAAGCCCTTCATCAAACAGAAATATTTAAAAACTTTTAAAATACGTCAATGATAATAATAACATTTTACTGTCACCTTCAGTACCTAACTCTTTGTTTTTTTTGTTTTTTTGTTTTTGTTTTTGGTGCAAAGGAAATAAAATTAAAACTTAAGAGTAAGTTACAGACGAAGGTGGCCAAAGGCAGCAGCATCCTCCTGCAACAAAATAGATAGTCCAGCAGGGTGTTGTTCTAGAAATACAAAACTACGGTCTTGTCGAGCTCCCATGTTTGCAAGATGGTCTGCACATTTGTTACTTTCTCTAAGCACGTGAAGAACGGAAGTTTCAGTGGCGTTCATCAGGAAGCGACAATCCATAATTATATTAGCAAATGGGTGCCAAGGATTGTGCTTTTGGCTCAGGAGGTTTTTGGCTTGTAATGAGTCAGTTTCAAGCACGGCCTCTTTGTAACCTTTGTCTTTGATAATTTTTGGCCCTTCATTATTCCATGTAGCTCCGCTTCAATTACGCTGGAGGTAGGCAGAGATCCTAGGAAGCCTCCTAGCCAGTTGCCTTTGTCATCCTGTATGACTCCTCCAAAACCTCCTTTCTCTTCTTCATGCTTGCTACCATCAGTATTTATCTTGATTTTACCTGTAGGGGGGGGGGGGGGGGGAGAGACGAGCAGATGAGTCTTGGTTCTTTTTGGTGTTCAGAATCAAAATAAGCAGCCTTAATATCAGAGGCAAAATTCAAGGCATATTTCCAGGAAGTTTCTTCAAAGGTAGTGACTTCTTCAATGCATTCCTTGTTCCTATCTTTCCAGACCAGCCAAAGCACAGCAATGAATATACATTTCCAAGGGGTGCCATTAAAGTCCGGTTTATTGTTGTTCAGAAGATTTTCTTTTAACCAATCCTGCAAGTTTTGGTTGGTAACAACCAGCTGTTGATTTAATTTACTCCACAGGACTCTAGCTTTGGGGCAGTCTCTAACGAGGTGCATGGAAGTTTCAGTGGTTAGTTTACACCTTTGGCAGGTGTTACTGTTAGAGATGTTACGAATGCATCTGAGCTCATTTGTGGGGAGCCTGTCCCAAAGGATGAGCCAAAGGAACAAGATGATTTTCTGAGGCAGTTTCAATTTCCAAAGCCAGCTCCGGCTGGGATTATGAGTATCATCATTTTCCTCAATGTCACTCACAAACTTGTAAGCACTAGCAATGGTAAAATTACCCTGGGGGTTGGGGTGCCAACATGGTTGATCATCTTTGGTGGAGTATTGAGGTATGTGAATTTTGAGGATATTGTTCATAATCTCAGGTTCAACAGAGATCTTCAAAAGCTCAGAATCCCAGGTGCCATTGACAATAAAATGACTAACATTACAATCATCTCTGTGACTATAGGTGGGGTTGTTAACAAAAGGTTCCTTACCAATCCACCTAATGCTATCACCATTATTGACATTCCATTTGGTGCCTTTCAAGAGATAAGGGACACCCTTGAGGATGCTTTTCAAGAGATAAGGCCAGTCAGCAAGGTTTTTGCTCTTGATATATTTACTGAGAAGAACATGAACCCAAAGCAGGTTGTCTCTTGTTAACAGTTTCCAGCCAAGCTTGAGAGTGCTGGCAATGTTGTTTTCCCGAGCTTTCCTTATGTTGAGACCACCTTTGTTTTTGGGAAGACATACATTGTACCAGTTGACCAGGTGGATCTTTTTCTTAGTGTCAGAATCACTCCAGAGGAAAGCTCTGTTAATCTTGTCAAGTTTATCACAAATAGCAAGGGGCAATGCATGAATCTGCATGGTGTAGTTGGGTATGGCCACAGTGACAGATTTAATCAGGGTGGCTTTTCCAGCTAGGGACAAAAGATTGGTTTTCCAGCTAGCAAGTTTGCTTTGAACTTTTTGAAGGATGTGATTGTAATTGTTTTTGGAGAGTCTAGTATGAATAAGGGGAATACCAAGATAAGTTCATAGGTTGTCATTGAGGGGAATGCCACAATTCCTGCTAATTTCAAGGGCTCTCAATCTGGGGATATTTTGGAAACAAAGAGCTTCGATTTATTGAAATTGATGCATTGGCCAGACGTATTACAGAACTTGTTTAGGATGTTCATGGCAAGCTTATAGTTCTTGTCACCATCTTGGCAAAACAGGATAAGATCATCAGCATAGAAAAAATGGGAGATAAGGGGACCTCCTTTGGAGGCTTTGAGCCCAAGGCAGTTTTTCTTGAGGTTGCACTGTTGAATCATTTGAGAAAGTTTTTCAATGCAAAGCACAAAAACGTAAGGGGACAAAGGATCACCTTGTCTAATACCTCTTTGGGGTTTGATGGCTTGGAGGGGTTGACCATTCCACATGAATTCAAGACTAGCTCCAGTGATCATGTTCAGGATGAGGGTTATCCATTTCCTAGGGAAGTTAAAATTCTCAAGGGTGCTTCTAATGAAATCCCAACTTAGCTTATCATACGTTTGGTAGATGGGAAATAGAACAAAAAGATTGTAACTTTTGTTGGGGAGTTTGGAAGCCAATAACTTGGGAAGGCACCCAATTGATAAGGTAGACAACAAATTTAACTGCCTCCCCCCAATAAAACCGTGGCATGTTCATCCCAAAGAGAGATGCGCGTACTACTTCCATGGTCAGCCTATTTTTTCTTTCTGCCAAACCATTCTGTTGATGTGTGTATGTGCAAGAAGTATGGTGTCGTATCCCCAGCTGGCTAAGGTACTCTCCAAACGAAGCATCAATAAACTCCATTGCATTGTCGGACTGCCAAATCCGAATTTGTCATTGATATTAGGTGTGCACCATGTTGTAGAATTCTTTAAATTTCATACATGCATCACTTCTTTTATGGAGCAAAGACACCCATGTCACCCCTGGTGCATTCGTGTATGGAAGTAACAAAATAACGAACCTTTGAAATGGATGGAACCCTTGCACGCCCCTAGATATCAGAATGTATAACAACAAAAGGTTCTGAGCATTTATTCAAACTTGGCAAATAAGGAATTCAATGGCTTTTTGCCAGTTCACATGTATCGCAACGAAAATCGGAAACATCTAAATTAGAAAACAAACTTGGTCGAAGTTTCTTAAGGTAGCCAAAAGAAATGTGTCCTAGTCTTCTGTCTGTGCCATAACCATATACTTGTTCGAGCCTTCTCAACCCCACTTGTTTGAACTGCATGGCCGACTTTCTATTTCCCATCTTCGGAAAATTCCAAATAGTAGAGCTTGTCCCGTTTAACACCATAACCAAGAGTCTTCCGGGTCAGAATGTCCTGAAAAATACAGAATGAAGGCCAAAAAGTTACATTACAATTAAGAGATGAGGTGATTTGGCTGACAGACAAGAGATTGTACTCAAGCGTGGGAATAACCAAGACAGTATCGAGTTTCAAGGTATTGGATAGTACAATGGATCCTTCCCTCGTGATAGGAGAGGTACTTCCATTTGCAGTGGAGATAACATGCAGAGAGGATGGTTGAATGGTTTGTAATTTGTCAGGGTCTCTAGTCATATGATCGGATGCTCCTGTGTCAATAATCCAAGTACTATTCTTAGAGGTGACAAAAAGTACATCCACCTTACCAGAAATACCTGGCTGAGCCACGTTGGCAGTAGGTTGTGATTTTTCCTCCTGGGTTGATCGGATGTCCCCTTGCGTGACCACTGCTGCTTTGCCAGTTATGTTTTTCTTGACTTCTTTGAGAAATCCCACCACTCCGGATATCCGATAATCTCATAGCATCGTTGTTTCGAGGGCCCTGTTTCACCACAATGACTACAAATAAAATTGTTAGTTTTTCCTGATGGTGTGTTATTTCGCCCCTTTACAGAGCTGTTACTGGATCCTTGTGGGTTTCGGCGAACCACCATGGCTGAGCTTTCAGGGACTGGTCGAGAACTTCCCATGATTTGTCTCTATTGAGCTTCTCTTTTTATACATGCGTATGTACTTTCCAAATCCAGCTTTCGATCCTTTCGTAGAATCTCACCACGAACTTGATCGAATTCAAGATCAAGCCCACTTAGGATTATATGGACTCGTAACCTCGCCATCATGGAATCCACGTGTACAATTCCTTCAACCGATCCCTCCTGCGTGACTGTCTGATGATCGGAAAAATTTCAGACAGTTCATTATAGTAGGTTGACAAAGGTTGACCATTCAATGTGGTGGTGAAAGACTTTTGATTTAGTTCAATTTTGATTTAGTTCAAACAAACGGGTCTCGTCCGATCCATAATACAAGGTTTTCGCAACAGCCTCCCATATCTCCTTGACTGTGGCTAGCCGGATAAATCGCTACATCAAATGGGGGCTCATTGAATCAATGAGCCAACTCTTAACTTTGTGGTTGTCGGTAATCCATGTAGTGTAGCCGGGATCGTTGGCTGTTGGTTTTACCGTTTCGCCGATAAGATATCTAACTTTGTTCGACGCTCCAATGCGCATCTCCATCAATTGCGACCATACTGGAAAATTCGTTTCATCAAGAACAATACCAGTGGGAAAAGCTGAATTGTCCTGTTGGACTATGATTTGTGGTGGCTGGGTATACAATGCCGGTGGAATGATAGGATTTGTGGGGTTAGTGGTGTTCATGCTTGCCATACAGAAAAAATAAGCTTCGCTACGGGTTTTCATTCACTTCTGGATCAAACATGCTCTGATACCATGATGAACTGAAAGGGTGAAAAACATTTGACTTGTCTTATTCTTCTCATCATGAGGTAAATATATGCAAGTATTCTATTCTAGGTAATACACATATATAAGGTAACAAATTATTCTTACTAACTAATGATTCCTATAATCACGCTCTAGTGTAATCATTGGATTATTGTCTCCTATAATGATTCCTATAATCATGCTCTACTGCAATCATGGGATTATTGTTTCTTATGATCATGATTTACACAATCTTGGGATTTGATGGAATCCCTCGTGCCAACAAAAACAAAATAAAGTTGTTCGGTTGAGAATCAACATCACTTTTGCAAATCTGCAATCCCTTCAGACTTGTAAGTTTTGCTATAGTTCTGAGTCTGGCGAAAAACAACGACAACAGAGAAAAGAAGAGTCGAAACGTGCCTGTATTGTACTTTAATTTTGTGCCTCGGGGAGCGGTGTTCCTAGCATAAATGCAAGTACACTAAAAAATAATGATCTCTGACGCCAAACTTCTTTATTTACCTTTACCGTGATTCACGTATTACTGCCGACCCATCTTACAATGTTGATTTATTGTGTTTGTATTTACATAGTGGGTGAGGGGGAATCAAATCCTACATTTCTAGGCTGGAAATGTGATTCACTTCCATCCTGGATGATTCTTTGACTTCAATTCAACTGTAACATCCCCGGAAATCCGGAGCTCCGCCGCCCCGAACTTCCGGGTCGTTAACCTACCGGATCACATCAAACCTGTCAAATCTGTTCACTAACACATACTACAAAACACTTAATCCGACACCATCTTAAATTCTTCAAATACAAGCTTACAAGACTGCTTAAACTTAAATTATTAAAACCTAAGTTCTTTACAAACTCGAATCGTTATGAAACAAGGTGACGGTATCGACCCACGCAGGGGTTTCATTACATGGAAGTGGCGGGCTCACCGGAAGCTCACACAGACTTTAACCCATTCCCAAATCTGCTACAACTTATCCTCACCTGCAGAAGGGAGTCAAATGAAGGGTGAGCTTTTGAGAGCTCAGTAAGGTCGCACAAGGACTAACAACATGATTACAAGAGATTCTGAAGAATCTAACCGATGAAACTTCCCAGAATACTTCAGATGGTAAAAAAAAACTCAATGCTTTTCAAAAGGGTCAAAACTCATCAGAAATAGATACCAAAATAAACCAGAACAAACACAACGGATTCCAAATCAATCAATAACAGATCATTTTAAGAAAAACAATGAAGATTTTTCAAAGGATTTCAACAGAAGCACAAATCATTTCAGATAATACTTTCCAGATTTCCGTAATAGTCACGGCAGTATACAGAGCAGATAAAATAAAAAATCAACGTTGATCCTGGGCGGTCGCGATGCCATTCCGGCAAAGCACAGAAGTGTACACATGCATGATGTACCAGAATAATTACTAGTCCAATTAGGTACGAGCCTGCATTCCATGCAGGATTCAGACCAGCCTTATAACGCCTCTCCACAGAACAGAAAACCCAGGTCAACACAGAAAATCAACAATATCAACGAGCATTAACATTAGCTCAATCACCGAAATCAAATTAGATTCCAATAGCAATAATCATACTGACATAAGTCAGCATTCAGAATTTTCAGAAAAAATCAGAATTTTCAGAAGAAAAATCACAGATAAACAACAAAAACGATTACGAATAATTATCGAGTTTTAAGCACAACAATCCGGAAGAAAGGATACAGACAATTGTCAAATCTGCTCAGCACACAATAATAGGCGAGCATCAAAAGATTTTCAAATAATCGATTCAGGTTCAATATTGAGGTTTTCTGGGCAATAACATGCTGATAGCAATACACAATTCAGAGTTCGGCATTAGCCATAACCAAATCAATGTGTACTTACTAGTATGAATTATCAGAATAAGGGTCGGACGAAAGTCCTTACCCGGAATTCAGATAGAATTCCTTACCTGGATCTGCAACTAAACTATTTAACCGGAAGTCTTTAACGTTAACCTAAACGGAATAATCGAACCATTAGAACACAGACTATAGCAAAATATTATAACTTAATACAGACTCACGCATACTCCCAAAATGAACCTCCCCTCACCGGGTATGTAAAATTACCGAAACGCCCCTAGGGTGTAAAATTACCAAAATGCCACTCTCGGACTTAAATTACCAAAATGGTCTTCTCATAAGTAGAATCACTGAAATAAGCTTCCCGTATGTAAATTTATGCAAAAACACCTTTCTTAGGTCAAATTACCAAAATATCCCTTCGAGGTGACAAATTACCAAAATGCCCCCGGGGGTTTCCGACACCGCAAAAATCTCAAAATATCTTAAAACGCTATTTTAAGCATCCTGATATCATTTCTGGTCTAAAAGTATTTTAAAGAATTTTCGCCCGAAAATCCTGAACCGCTGTCCGGACCGAGCGCTAAAAAGCCAGTTTTGCGAAATACCTATCGGCTTCAGAATTCCTCTTAGAATATGAACCGTATCAGTAAAATAATATTTCCCTAAAATTTTCAGATCAAAATAGCTTGTTTTGCTATACTAAATAATTTGATAAATATCATTAGTCGATAAGCCAATTTAGCGCCCTTCGCGGATCCCGAAAATTCCCAAAAAATTCCAGAATGTACGTCTCGTAAAAGTATCAAGGGTCACAGTTTTGGACTTTGTCTAATTCTTGCCCTAACTATTTATAAAAATTCGTGGGAAAAACTGCCTAATTATTTTCTACCTTTAGTGACAATTACCACTACTGTTCAAATCAGGGCACCTACTATTTCACCTTCAAACACACACATTTCGTCTTCAACCTCCAGTCGAAGCACACCTAGGCACATTCCTCCTTGAATCACACCTAAATTTCTCACCTTTATGCACTTTAACCACTAAATTTCATTACAAACTATACATTAATGCCCTAAATCCCTTTCAATTTACACAATTACACCAATTAAATCCGAACCCATGAACCAAATTGAAGAACACACGCTGAACTCTCACCAATTACGAAACCCTAATTAGTTTCGTTTTTCTTTGTTGTTTTAGGTCTCATGTCCATGATTCCAACAAGGTTTCATCCCAAATCTTCACCCGAAACACTCAAGCATATAAACCAACACCATGGCTGCCCAGCCATGTTCATGGCACTCCCGCACCTTGCACCTTGCACCAAGCCCAAACACACTCACAAAAATTGAATTTGCATATTAGGAAGGAAGGGGAAGATTACCCTTGAACTTCTCTTCAATCTCTCTCTTTCTCTTTCTCGAATTTGCTGCCCAAAATCCCTCTTTTCCCTCTGTTTCCTTCTTTCTCTGCTCTGTTTTCTTCTTCTGCTCTCTCTTTCCCTTTCCCGAACTCCTTTAAATTTTATCCCATGTATTTGTTTAATATAAAACTTCATTAGTCATCAAGGCAAATGGTAGGAGGTGGCATCTACGGGGTCAATTCCCCTAAAACTTGACACCTAATGCATATTTTCAGAAATTACAAATTAATCCCCAAAATTTTAAAAATTACATTTTTGCCCCAAAATTCTTTAACTCCAATACGCTAGTGATACTCGGGCATTGTCCAAAATTAACGCCCTTCTATTTTTCGGAGCACCAATAGTTATTTTAACTGGCTCCTGAAATTCGGGTATTACATCAACACTCACTGACAAAAATTAAATCTCCCCAATGACTAAGGTTAGGTGCATTTATTGACACTGATTCTTCTATTGTGTAATAGAAAATTTAAGTTTTGCTAGACTATTTTATTATTTTGATTGTAGTACATGTGTGCTTCATAACATAATTAAACACTTAAATATGATTTTAACTAAATGTGTTTGATAGTGCTTAACCATTTAACACCTACAAAACTAATTTCTGCCAAAGATATATGATAATTTAAGCCGGTGGACTTACTTAATACGGAATACTTGTCATTTGATTTTAGGGAAGGTGGTAAAAAATTATTGATCAAAATTTAATGTAAATACATTAATTAACACCATGACGTCGCAACCGTCAATTTGTTCGCAACACCACCTCTATGATAGAGCCACTACCACAATTACTATGTTCCTTTTGCCATCACCCCTACAATTACCACGACCTAGTCGCCGCCATCACCACCACCAAGGCCACTACCAACACCATCACCATTATGAGGACACCACCTTTGCAGCACCATCTTCTCCACCACAACCGCCACTTCTGCCAAAATCATCTCTATATCCTCCATACTACAACCTCCACTATCACCACCATGTCATCGTGGCGGTGACACCGCACCATAATTGCCAACACCACCACTAACATAACAATACAGTTTATGCAATAAAGAATTCAAAAGAATGTACATAATTTTGGTGTACAATGGATAAATTTATAAATTGTAACATATTTCAGAAATCTGCTTTGATTTACCAAACAAGATAATTTATTTTTCAGTTGTAAAAATTCAGCCGCTTAGAGTTTTCAGTTTTACAAATCCATCGCGACCGCTAAATGGTATTTTGCGGTTTAGCGACCGCTACGCGGTTGCTAGAAATTTAGCGACCGCAATAACTTCGCGGTCTCTAAAATTAGCGACCATGTTGACCAGTTTAATGACCTTCACTGTGGTCGCTAAATCTTTTTTGGCAATTAATATTTCCTGATTAACAACCATATTGACCAAATTAACGACTATTATAGCGGTCACTAATGTTTTGAAATTAATAATTTTTGCAGTGGCTAATGGTTTTTGCATTTTAATCTTTTTGTGACGAACTTTGCATTTTATTTGGTAAAATCAGTAATCCTTATCATTACACTATCAAGCTAAACTCGTTGGTTCAAATAAGAAGCTGTTATTAGAATGGCAAAACCAACTTTATATGTAACAAATCACGTACAACTACATATAAATCTCTCAATTTTATTCGGTTAAAAGAATGATGGGTAACACTAACTAATATAATACACTGCATAAACTTCACTGCTTTCTTCATTACTTGATCGATGACCTCGTGAAGTTGTTCCCCCCTGCACGATCCTCACCACCACCATCATCACCAATTACCAAGGGATTCTTCCGTATGCAATCAACACCCTTTAGGAGTGGAGAAGATGGTGTAAGTTGAAAAGTCCTGGCACTCTTGCACCTCATTAGCCCCTTACATCTTCTTACGTACGCATTGATCAACACTAGGCACAAGTCTGCACTGCATGAAACAAAAGAACTTAATCAACAAACTCAAAGATACAGTCGATGTAAATAATAAATAAAAAGAAAAAACAACAACTTCTAGCAATTTCCATAAAAAAATTTGCAACCCCACGTATTAGCCTTTGTATTCAATTCAAAGAAACATAATTGCATTTGCGCAATTATCACCCAACAATTATTTAAAATTAAAGTTTTGACATACATGTGTATATAATGATATGAAGTCTCAGGGTAAATCTAAAACAAACGTAGAAGAACAGTACTAAAAAAGAAGTCACATTATCAACGAAGAGAAAATCATGCTTTAAAAGGAAAGTAGATTTTCGGCATACCTTGAAAGCTACATGAGACTTGCTTGTATTTTTAACATGAATGGCACTTTGGATTTTCTTACCACGTTTATCTGGAAAGGATTCAAAACCAAAATAAGTAAGGCATGTGTGACTAAAACGTAATGCAATATACAATATCAGATCAACCATTTCCACAATCACAAATTAAAGCGTATAAATTAACATCCTTTGCTACAACACACACCTCAATAGTTTGTTCATAATCAAACAAAGCACAAAAAATCGAAATCAACCTTTATGCCAGCATCATAGAACTGTAAATGCATCTTATGGGTAAGTGGCTAATTACCCTTTATTTTGTAAATCCCGGAAGAACCAAAACAAAACCACTATCGCCAGCCTGTCAAAGCATATAAAGCAACACCTGAGAAGGTCACAAACAAGAATACTGGATAGAGTAAGTATATGTTAATTTATTGGAGAGCTAACCTTGGAGTAAAGAAGGAAAATTTGAATCAAGAATACGAGATTGAAGAGAGTATTACAGATCAATGAGTCAAGAGCAGAGGATAATGTAAAAAAGAAGAAAAATTTGACCTTAATCAATTCCAATACCCAAAATCATCACATTACAAGGAAAGACTGGAAAATATCTAAGGCATATGAGGTTCAATGGTTCATATGAGCCCCGTGTTGGAGAAACAAAATCTTTTTGTTTCCTTAAACAAGTGAAACAAAAACCCATCTCTCCAACAATAAAGAAGTTCTCCGTTCAAGGGAAAATAAAGAGGAGAAGAGAAAAGAAAGAAAAAGAAGGAAAAAAAAGTAATCAATTTTGGTATTAACAGAACTCTAGACAAATGATTCAACATATGCAATTACCTAGTCAACTAAACTCTTAGATCTAAAATTGAATAAAATTTACCATTGCTGCAACCATGCAACACGAATTGTATACGATTTCTAGAAGTCCGGTAGCTGGTGCCGTCTAGCTATGTCGTCGCCGAAAGGTGATGGTTCTTCCGAGGCAGCACCCATGGATCTAACTCCAAATAAAGACCGGAGAAAAAAATAAACCCTTAGATCTAAAATCGAAAATAAACCATTAGATCTAAAATTCAACTGAACTCTTAGATCTAGAATTAAAAAAATTGCAGATCCATAGAGTCTAAGAAAATTTGGGGAGAGAAACAAGAAAAAATGCATTACTAAATTGGGTGTGGGGTTGGCTGCGCTCTGGGCAACGTGGGCTACATGAGCTGCTTGGTGCGGCTGCGCATCCTTGGCAGCAGCGGCAGTAGGCTACGGTGGTTGCGTGGTAGGGGAGCGGGGGAGGCGACATATATGTGGTGAGGGGGAAGTGATAAAAGATAAATGAGTTTAGAGAGGGGGAAGTCCAAATTTGGGTAAAGTCGGAAATTTTGCCCTAAATACGGTCTCCAAATTTAGCGGCCAATTAAATGGTCGCTAAACACAGTCGCTAAACTTAGCGACTGCCATGCGGTTCTTTAAGTTGCTTTCGCTAAATCTCCCGTCAATAATTTTGTTGATTTCACCATAATTTATGTACGCTTAGTGACCGCTAATGATAACGGTCGTAAAAACGGTCGCTGAAGGCCTAATTTAGCGACCGCCACAGTGGCGGTCACTAAAGGCTTAATTTCTTGTAATGATCAAACGGCCTCTAAGTCCTATACACGTACTCTAGCAAATGGTTGGTTGAATGGAAATTTTCTAACGACAATGAGTATCTGACTTTCAAATTATTTGGACTAACCATTCACTTTCGTATGGAAGTTTTGAGCTTATTTATCATTTTTCAAGAGTGTCTTCAACCATGACTTTGACTAAAACCATGCTTATATTTCGGAGAGAGCTCCCAAACTACGATTTTCAGTTAGTGCACTTGCCAAGGTTGCTACAACCGACTAAATTCTAACAACAAAAAAAGAAAAATTGATTGACAGCAATATAAGCAACATAAGTTTCTAATTAACTTCACTTTAGGGCTTCAAACTATCACGTTTTATTTATGAAATAGACAACCGGATTATCCCTCAGTTGCTTTGGCCGTTCATTTTTATGTCATCACATAATTGTTTCTCCTTTTAAACACACAAATGATTAAATGAAAAACAAATTAAAGATGTTCGATTAAAAATCAAGATCACTTTTGGCAAAGCCGTTCCTTCAGACTTGGTAAGTTTTGCTATAATGCTGAGTCAGGCGACAAACAATGACAAGAGAGAAAAAAGAGTCGACACGTGAGTGAGTCATCGTGATGTCCTCAACATATTGTTTGCTATATATGATATAGCTAAAAATACCCTTCCAATCTACGGACGACACGTGACAGTTATGACACGTAATCCATACTGGCTCATTACTGATATGTCACTTACCGTATCAATCACCGGGCATAATCATAAAGAGACTCTGACTCTATCAGAAGAGATTGATATGTGATCCTCTAGGATCCTAACTAAATTCTGATTAGAGTTGGTCAAAACTCAGTCCTACTAGGACTCCTCCTTCTACCACTATATAAAGGGGTCAAGCCCCTCAGGTAAAGACAAGCTCACACACATACACATTGTGTCTTTATTGCTTCTCAGAGTTCTACATTGTTAGCCATCTCTGACTTAAGCATCAGAGCGTTCCCCCGCCGGAACCCCACTCGGCGGTCACTCCGTGTTCTCTTTTGCAGGCCTGATTTCTGGTGTGGTTCCCGATCCAGTTTTTAGCTGCAACAGATTGGCGCCATCCGTGGGACCACTACAGGGAACATGGCCAATCATTCTTCTTCCGATGACTCTTCACAGAATCATTCCCAGAACCATCATGCGCGAACTAGCAGCTCTCGTCGACCAGGTCATTCTCATGACCGACTCTCGACCCCTTTACGCCGCCATCGCGCCAGTTTTTCTAAAACGTAACATCTGCTACTCCCGAATCAGAAACTAGACCTTGGAGAAACCGATCTTCAACGTCTACTCTGAAAAATGGTGATCTCTGTCATCGTCTGAACCGTCAGCTATTCAAAACACCCCATGATAACCTTACAAAGGAAATCCATGAACTGAAGAATGTTGTAAACACTCTTCAACAAAAGCTCGACATGGCGGTGGCTCCACCGTCCACTCACCATTCTCATCTTGACCCAAACGACCTTTGTCTTCGTCTCACCTCCAAATCAAGCTACGGCCGCAAATACAGATCAGCGGCCGATCCAACTTACGATCCTAGAGAGAAGAGCGGAAATCACATGTCCAGGAGTGGATCGTGCTATCGACGGGATTCGTCAGTCGAAGGCAGTACCAACCCCTCCCCCAAACGGGTCGCCAGAGTTGAGACCCCTCGAAGATCTGTCCCCAGAAAGAGGACGCCTGAGTTTCGTTCTCGAGAACGGGACTCCTGGAAGATGGTCCCTAGATATAACTCTCCAGAACGATCTCCCCCAAGGGAAGAATCTGGATATCCGTTATCCGAAACCATCGAAAAGGCAAAGCTACCTCCCAACTTTAGCATGCCTCAGTGTGACCTTTACGACAGAGCTGGAGATCCAGGAGAACATGTTTATCAGTTTCAAACAAACATGTTACTCCTCCAGGTTTCAGATGCTGTCATGTGCAGAGCCTTTCCTACCACTCTGAGAAAAGCTGCACATGCATGGTTCAAATCTCTACAACCAAGATCCATCTACTCCTTCAGCCAATTATCGGATCTCTTTCAAAAACACTTTGTAAGCAGTCCCTCCTAAAGAAAAAACTCGGTGAGTCTGCTAAACATCGTGCAAGAGAAAAATGAATCTTTGGCATGCTTCGTCGGACGATTCAACGCAGCTACTTTGGAAATCGATAACTTGGACGAATCCGTGAAGTATACTGCCTTCCTCCGAGGCCTCCGACCGACATCCAAGTTTGCGTTCTCTGTAAATAAAAGTCCTCCAGGTAATATGAAAGTCCTTCTTGAGAAGGCTAACAAATATATTCAGGCTGAAGAATACTTAGAGACACACAGAGGACGACGTGGAGAAGAGAAGGAAGAAAAGAAGAAACGATCTCGAGAGATAACTCCTCAAGGAGACAAGCCAGCAAAACAATCTAAGCGCGATGATCGGCGTCTGAAAGACCGTTTTGCTTCGGAAAACCTGACATCTCTCAATGCAAAACCATCACAGATTCTTCACGAGATCAAAGACAATAAAGCTCTCCAGTGGCCAGACAAAATGAAATCTCGACCAAATAAAAGGAACAAAGATTTATGGTGTCACTTTCACAACGATCATGGCCACACAACTGATAATTGCGGGTCACTTAAACGAGCAATTGAGGCCCTTATCAAGCGTGGCTAGTTGAGAAAGTTTGTAACTCCTGGAGAAGGAAGACAATAGACACCTCTGGCCATGGAAGAAAGAGAAGATCGGGAAGAGAATGCGGGTACAATCAACACTATATCTGGGGGATTAGCAGCAGGAGGTTCATCAGGTTAGGCTCGAAAAGCATACACCAGAGAAGTGTGCATAACGAGTCAGCCCCCGAATAAAAAGCATAAGGTAGTACCCGTAGCAGCGATCACCTTTTTCGATGAAGATTCAAGGGATATAAAAACTATTCATGACGATCCATTAGTCATCACAATAAAGGCTGGGAACTTCGATGTAAAACGTGTCTTGATTGATAATGAAAGTTCTGCCGAAGTCTTATTTTACGATGCATTCCAGAAGATGAACATTCCAGCAGACCGTCTCCGAAAGATGGATACACCGTTGTATGGATTCTCCAATCATCCAGTTGCGGTCGAAGGTATCATCGCACTCCCAGTTGCGATTGGCACACCTCCGGCACAAGCCAACTTCATGCTTGATTTTGTGGTGGTAAAGGTCCCCTCAGCATACAACGCCATATTGGGACGACCAGCACTCAATCAATTACAGGCTGTAGTGTCAACTTATCACCTCAAGATGAAGTTCCCCATGGAACACGGGATTGGAGAGGTGAAAGGAGACCAAACTACAGCTCGTCAGTGCTACGTGACTTCATGCCGATCAAAGAACAAGGAAGCACTCATTATCGAAGACCTCCGGGAAGATACAAAGATGAAAAGGGGAGAACCAGTTGAAGATCTTGTAAGCATTGAAGTATATCCCGGAGAAGAAAACAAAACGGTTCGGATAGGTTCGAATCTTAAGGAAAACACCAAACTTGAGCTGGTGAACCTATTGAGAACCTATGCGGCTATATTTGCGTGGACGGCCGCAGACATGCCTGGTATTGATCCCTAAATCATTACCCATAGGCTAAATGTTCATCCATCCAAAGAACCTGTTAAGCAAAAGAAGAGGACCTTTGCGCCAGAAAGGCAAGAGAAAATTGAAGAAGAGGTAGATAAACTTCTAACTGCCAACTTCATTGAAGAGACCTACTACCCAGATTGGATCGCCTACGTCGTCATGGTTCCTAAGTCAGGCGACAGATGACAACTATGTATTGATTACACAGATCTCAACAAAAGCATGCCCGAAGGACAACTACCCGCTCCCAAGGATAGATCTCCTTATCGACGCTGCTTCAGGCCATGAACTACTCAGTTTCATGGATGCATATTCTGGTTATAACCAGATTATGATGCACGAGGACGATGTCTCCAAAACTTCGTTCATCACGGAGAGAGGGTTATACTGCTATAAAGTAATGCCCTTTGGACTCAAGAACGCCGGGGCAACTTACCAACGCCTGGTGAACATGATCTTTCGAGACTTGATCGGAAAGAACATGGAAGTCTATGTTGACGATATGCTCATCAAAAGCATAAAATCTGAATTCCATGTCAAAGATTTGAAGGAAACTTTCGACATTCTTCAAAAGTATAAAATGAAGCTGAATCCACTCAAATGCGCCTTTGGAGTCGCATTAGGGAAATTTTTGGGGTTTATAGTTTCTCAACGAGGAATTGAGGTGAATCAAGAAAAGATCGAGGCCATTCAGACAATGACGTCCCCAAAAACAATCAAACAAGTACAAGAGTTAACGGGAAAGGTCACAGCCTTGGGAAGGTTCATGGCTCGATCCGCTGAACGATGCTTACCATTCTTCAAAGCCATCAGAAAAGCAAAATTTTTTGTTTGGACAGACGATTGTCAGGAATCGTTCGAAGAACTCAAAACGTACTTGAGTTCTCCGCCCCTACTTTCAAAACCACTTCCTGGCGAAGACTTATTTCTATACCTCTCGGTCACCGAAGTCGCAGTTAGCATTGTTTTAGTCAGAAAGGAGGATGGAGTCCAGAAACCCATCTATTACATCAGCAAAGTCTTACAAGATGTAGAGACGAGATATCCGAAGATTGACAAGATCGCACTAGCCCTTATCATATCAGCTAGGCGTCTTCGACCATACTTCCAGTCTCATACAATTATCGTACTGACAGACCAACGACTCAGAAAAGTTTTACTGAGCCCCGAGGCATCAGGAAGATTGGTCAACTGGTCCATAGAATTGGGAAATTCGATATCCAGTATAAACCTTGCACTACAATTAAAGCTCAAGCCTTAGCAGACTTTATTGTCGAGTGTACACTACCTGAAGACCCCCCTCAGTTGGTAATTTCTGAAGTTCCAGATCCTTGGAATATTTACGTAGACGGTTCTTCAGCTATTGGCAGTAGCGGAGCCGGAATTATTCTTATAAGTCCAGAAGGTTTTACTATTGAGTACGCACTTCGCTTTGGATTTCAAGCCTCAAATAACGAAGCAGAATATGAGGCTCTTCTCGCAGGGATAAGGCTAGCACATGCCTTAAAGGTGGAATCACTATCAGTTCATAGTGATTCCCAACTGGTGGTCAATCATGTCTTAGGAGATTACGAGGCCAGAGATGAAAGAATGGCTCAATATCTCAACTTAGTTAAAACTTCAGCCGTGAAGTTTCAAAACTTCACCATTCGCCAAATCCGCCGCGATCAGAACACTCAGGCAAATACATTATCAAGGCTTGCTCCCACTGAAGAAACTGGAGTCTAGTGCCCGATATACTTTGAATTTCTCAAGGATCGCAGTATCAGTTCTCAAGCTGAGATTGAAATCATAGATCAAGAACCCTGTTGGATGAACATGATCATCAAATACTTATCCACAGGCAAATTACCAGGTGAAAGACATGAGGCGAGGAACCTTCGTGTCAAAGTTGCGCGGTATGCTATAGTGGAAGGAACTCTATACAAAAAATCCTTCAGCCTTCCTTACCTCAGATGTCTACGCCCGTCAGAATCCTTATACGCATTACAAGAAGTACATGAAGGGATATGTGGCCAACATCTTGGAGGGAGAACATTGGCATAGAAAATCTTAAGGCAAGGATATTACTGGCCTACAATGTAGAGAGACGCCATCGAATTCACACGAAGATGCGATAAGTGTCAAAAATTTGCACCAATTTCTCATACACCGGTTGCTCCTTTAACTTCGATTGTTTCTCCAATTTCCTTTGCTGTATGGGGAATGGATCTGCTGGGACCTTTTCCCATAGCGTCTGGACAACGACGGTTTGTAATTGTGGCAATAGACTACTTTACAAAATGGACTGAAGCAGAATCTCTGGCAACCATTACTTCAGCCAAGTGTGAAGATTTCTTTTGGAAAAATGTCGTCTGCCGTTTTGGAGTACCAAGAGCTTTGGTCATTGATAACGGAAAACAGTTTGACAACAACAATTTCCGAACCTTTTGTACAAATCTTTCGATCGATTTGAGATTCACTTTTGTGGCTCATCCACAATCCAATGGTCAGACTGAAAACATGAATCGAAGCATCTTACAAGGATTGAAGAAGAATCTAGATGAAGCTAAAGACGCATGGATGGACGAACTCCCCAAAGTGTTGTGGGCTTATCGAACAACTCCACATTCGGTCACAGGGGAAACGCCTTTCTTACTCTACTATGGAACCGAAGCAATGTTGCCAGTTGAGATAAGAGTTCCAACAATACGGGCCTTACATTTCAACAAATTAAACAATGAAGTTGGACTTCGAGCAAATCTTGATTTGGTAGAAGAAAATCGAACTCAAGCCCATGAACGATCTGTTGTCATAAAACAACGGGTTGCACGCTATTACAATCAGAGAGTCCGATCCAAGCAGTTTAACGAGGGAGATTTAGTCCTTCGCAAATTAGAAGTCTCCGATCCAAAGGCAGCAACGGGAAAGTTATCTCCAAATTGGGAAGGACCCTACCGTGTTATAAAGGTGCTCAAACCGGGTGCCTACGCACTGGGAACACTTTCGGGAAAATCCATCCCTCGTACTTGGAATGCTGAGATCTTGCGCAGATATTACCAGTAGTGTCTTGGCCCGAGCCAAGACACTTTTTTTTTGGGGGGGATAAGGGGCCCAGACCTTATCAAAACCCCAAAATTTTGGAAACAGTCTTCAACATATTTTTTTGAATAAATGGGTTGTTAAGCAATCCAATGTAAACTTTATCTTTTGCTCGAGCAATAAAGTTATTTTTCTCAGCATGGTTGTAATGTAAACTTAACCAAAACACTCAGCTTGAACAGAGTGATGGCCGAATGCTCTGACCGAACAGAGTGATAAGCTTAGCCAAAAAATTCTGTCCGAACAGAGTGATGGCCGAACACTCTGCCTAACACTCTGCCCGAACAGAGTGATCATCTTAGCCAAAACATTATGTCCGAACAGAGTGATGGCCGAACACTCTGCCCGAACAGAGTGCATAACTCTTGGGTTTTATAAAAATATAAGAGGAGGCCAAACGGATTAGCTACATATCTAAGTCCGTGAAGAAACAAAAGTTAATGGGGGCATCGTCACTCCACTAAAGCTTTTGCTTTTTCGAACTATAGGCCGAGCGAGGGTGCTCGACTTTTTTGCTAACTCTTTAAGTGACGAATAAAGGGTTGGAGTCAAAGTAAAAATAAATAATATTGTGTGAATGGTAAACACAAACCACGAGAAACACATAGTAGAGCAAAATACCATGAAATAAAAGATAAAGAGTTTTACAATAAGCCCTTGAAAGGGCATCAAAATTTTCTGTCTAAGTAAAGCAAAAAGCCTAGATACAAGGCTAAAATCTAAGGCTCGGAGGCACCACCAGAAGGACCTTTCCCTGGAAGATGAAAAGCTACGGCATCCCCTGCCTCCGAAGGCATAACAGTTTCTCCAGATGGAGACACTACCGCAGGCAGAACGAAATCATCCAAGGCGATGTCAGGAAAGTGCTCAGCAAACATCTCCTTGGCCTTCGCAAAGCCAAGCTCATAAATCTCAAGGCCATCTTCGGTCCGTTTCTTCCGCCATTCATCCCCAGCGTTCCCATCCAAGAAGTCGCGGATGCCTTGGTCTCGAGCTTTGGTCACCTTTTCTGCTGCCCTTCTTTTTACTCGCTCCGGCCTCTTCTCCAGAGTCGCAATCTGAGCAAGATGATCTTCCTCTTGCTTGCTTAGCTCTTCAGCACGATGGGTGGCCTCTTGCGCCTCCTTAACGATTTCCCTCTTCAGCTGAGCCTCCTCGGCTGCCACCTGCCTTACCATCTCAAAGCGAGAAAGCATTTCTGACCAGCTAGCATACATCTAGAATGAAGGTTGGAACAATCAGCTAAATGGAATTTCAAAGCAAAACATAAATCCAGTTGGGATAAAAGTATATTACCGTATACACGGCCTGGGCGAAGGAGCAGGCAAAGGTCTCGTGTGTCTGAGTCTGGAAGACCTCCTTATCTCGAGGAAGAATTTCATGTAAAAGATGTTACTCCGAGACCTGGCTATCCGGCATCCCAAGGTCATCACGCCTAAGAGTCCATCTCGGTCGAAAGATATGATCATCATCAATGGACACTTGGTCCAGGATCCGTGGAGAACGTTATGGAGGAGTGACTCTAGTCTTCTTAGGAGCAGGGGGCAACTCCACACTTGGCTGCTTCTCTTTTCGCTTCCCCTTGGCTTTCTGGAGAACGCCAAGGAAGCCTCTCTGTTGCGATTTTCCACTTCCGCTAGCCATTTCTGCAATGAAGAAAGAAATCAATACGGGAATAAACATTGAAATCAAATTTAAATCAATGGCTTATACAAAGCAGACCTAGAGGAACGTTCTCGGCAGATGACACGCTAGGAATAGCGGGACGAGGAGGAGGAATCAGAAGACCAGCTGGAATAGGCTTTTGAGGTATGATCTTCGCCCACTCCAATTGCTCCTCCGAAAGAGGCTCATCTATACAAAGACCCCCTTGAAGCTTAATATGACTAAGTATGTGCTTAGTCAGGTTGTTGGGCGAAGGCTTGCCAGGATTTTCGAAATCCTTACAGTAAGGATTCCACACTTTGTCAAAGGGTAGTTCCCCCTTGTCTAGGCGGCCGACAAAGAAGTATCTCGAATGCCAACCCTTATTTGACTTCGGACCACCCTTCAGAAGTCGCTTCCTACTATGGATATAATACCATTCCAGACAGTTGGCGACTCCTTTCACAAAACAGATTTCGAAGAACACTCTCATAAAATCTGTTGCATCTGGTTTGTAGCCCGAAGTCTGAACCAAATATATGAGCCCAGCAAGCTTCCTCCAACCATTTGGAACAAGCTGCCCGGGAGCCATTCGATAATGCTCAAAGAAACGAAGAGCAAATGGGTGAAGAGGAAGCCTATACCCAGACTTCACTTGCTCTTCATAGATCCCAGTCTCAAATTTTGTGCCGTAGTTAGCTGGTTCTTGCAAACCAGGAAGACGAGCATACCAACATTCGGGAAGAAGTTACTCTCGAATTAACTCCAGCAAATCTTCAGTGGACATCTTGCTTGAGTTCTCGTCAACAGTATACCAAGGCTTAGGATTAGCCTTATCATCGGCTTGATCCTTCACATCTCCTAAGGCATTTTTTCCAAACAAAGAATGCGAAGGCTGAGAAGTGGAAGGTTGTGGAGGTTGAGAAGATGAAGGTGGTAATGGTTGTGAAGTTGAAGGTATTGGAAATGTTGGATTCGAAGTCCCAACTTCACTTCCTGAAGTCAGAACTCGTTCTGAACTCAAAGATGAGCTACTACTTATAATTATATTCTCTTGGGGAGATGAAACACACACTAAAGTCTCGGACATGTTTTCCACTAAAAATAGGAAACTACGACAAACTTGAAGGGCTGAATAGAAAGAGGAGAACAAAAACTTACTTGGAGAGTAGTATACTTCCAAATGATTCGAGTGAGGAAGAAATGAAAATGAAAGACTCGTCTTATAAAGAAACTCCAAGTAACCGTCACTTGGGGAACCCAACGATTCGTCTCCCCCTACCTGTCAGAAGCCAAGCAACGAGAAGTTTGCAAATTTCAACAAACTCCTGCTCAAAGGCGTTAATGGACGTCTGAACAGAATTCTGCCAGAGCAGAATCACGTTCGAACACTCTGCCCGAGCAGAGTGACCTTGGCCGAACATAATTCTGTCCGAGTAGAATCACGTCCGAACACTCTGCCAGAGCAGAGTGACATTGGCCAGAGCAGAATCCCGTCCGAACACTCTGCCCGAACAGAGTGACCATGGCCAAGAAGATTCATGCCCGAGCAGAATCCTGTCCGAACACTCTGCCCGAGCAGAGTGACCACTGTCAAATAGATTCATGCCCGAGCAGAACTCTGTCCGAACACTCTGCCCGAACGGCGACCGAGCAGATTCATGCCCAAGTAGAACCATGTCCAAACACTCTGCCTGAGCATAGTGACCACGGTCGAGGAGATTCATGCCCGAGCAGAATGCCGTCGGAACAGAACCCCGTCCAAACACTTTCCCCGAGCAGAGTAACCACGGCCGAGCAAATTCATGCCCGAGCAGAATGCCGTTTGAGCAGAATTCTGCCCGGGCAGAACTCCGTCCGAACACTCTGCCCGAACAGAGTAACCACGGCCGAGCAGATTCATGCTCGAGCAGAACCCCGTCCGAACACTCTGTCCGAACATAGTGATCTTAGCCGAACAGATCCATGTCCGAGCAGAATGCCATCCGAGCATAAGTATGTCCGAACACTCTGCCCGAGCAGAGTGATCTTGGTTGAGCAGATTAATGCCCGAGCATAATCCCATCTGAATAGATTCATGCCCGAGCAGAATCCCATCCGAACAGATTCATGCCCGAACAGAATGCCATCCGAGCAGAATCCTGTCCGAACACTCTGCCCGAGCAGAGTGACAACGGCCGAGCAGAATCCCGTCCGAACACTCTGCCCAAGCAGAAGTGATCCTGTCCGAACAGATTCGTGCCCGAGCAGAATTCCGTCCGAGAAGAACTCTGCCCGAGCAGAACCCTGCTCGAGCAAAACCTTGTCCGAGCAGAGCACTCTTTGAATATTTAAAATGTTGACAAACATATTCAATTTTGTTTTTGGCATATTTCGCTATCACCCGTGGAAAGAGTGTGCTTCCACCCACATCATTAACGCCGGTAAAAGCAGGGGGCATATGATATAGCTAAAAATATCCTTCCAATCTACAGACGACACATGGCAGTTATGACACGTAACTCATACTGGCTCATTACTGATATGGCACTTACTGTATTAATCACCGGGAAGAATCCTAAAGAGGCTCTGACTCTATTAGCTCAGATTGACATGAGATCCTCTAGGATCCTAATTAGATTCTAATTAGAGTTGATCAAAACCCAGTCCTACTAAGACTCCTCCTTCTACCATTATATAAAGGGGTCAAGCCCCTCAGGTAAAGACAAGCTCACACACATACACATTGTGTCTTAATTGCTTGTTAGTCATCTCTGACTTAAGCATTGGAGCGTTCCCCCGCCAGAACCCTACCCAGCGGTCACTCTGTGTTCTCTTTTGCAGGCCTGATTTCTGGTATGGTTCCCGATCCAGTTTTTAGCTGCAACAGTATCCATTCTTTATTTGCTCCTCACAGAGTTTGTCTCAGTGCCTGTATTATACTTGATGTGTCTTCTTTGAGGCAGCGGTTTCGTAGCATAAATGCAAGTGTCCTTTTTGACACCAAACTTGTGTATTTAGCTTTTACTGTAATTCATGTGTATGGTACTTTGTGTGTTATTAATAACTCAACACGTACGAGATTTATTGTTTGTACTTGCATAGTGAGTGAGGGGGAACCACATCCTCATCCTCAACTTCTAGGCTGAAAATGTGATTCACTGCCATTTTGCATGATTATTTTTTGTATATAAAATGTGTGATTAGGTTTTTCACATCTCCGAGCCGGGTAGGACCGCATGGGCGGCAAAACTTTCCCTACCAAGTTTTAACACAGCTGCATTCTCAAGGCTTGAAACCGAGACCTCTGGTTAAGTTGGGACAACCCCTTACTAGCTGACCTACATGATACTCGGACTTCAATTCAACACTCACTAACAAGAACCAGATATATCCAATGACTTGTTAAGTGCATTTAATGACGTTGATCCTTCTATTGTGCAGTAAAAAAAACTAAGCTAGCGTTTGACATGTTTTTGTTTTTGTTTTTTTTTTTCCAATTTTGTAAACTCGAGGAAAAAAACTCGTTTGACAGACAATTTTCATATTTTTTCTTTCGGTTTTGAGAACCATTTTTTAAAACATGACTGTTTTTAAACTCCATTTTGGAGTTTTGAGTTTCCAGTTTGAATTTTTATTTTGAGATCCAAACTTTGTTAGAAGTAAAAAAATAAACATTTTAACAAAACGCCCATCACACATAGAGCACAACCACGACCACTAGACCCTGCCGCCATCACCATGACCCACCACCACTGCCATTTTCACCATCACCACACACCACCTCCGACCATTGCCCTTAACAACCATAACCACCCTCCCACCACTGCCCCCAACACCACGACCCAGCACCGCCGATCGCACATAGCCACATGACCACCATCGAGACCAGCGGCGCCACCCTACCACCGTCGCCACTCACATTCCTACCCTGCCGCCACCAGTGCACCATCACGTATCTATCCACCGTGCCTGTAAGCTTCACCAATCACACAATCGTCATTGTAAATCTGTGATCTGATAAGGGGGGTGGTGGTGGGGTCGTGCGAGTTTGGTAGTGATGTTGAGTGGCAGTGGACGTGGCTGGAGGCTTTTGTTGGAAAAGAAGAGAACATTAAAGAAAACTCAAAAAAAAAAAAAAAACACACACACACACACAACTAGTTTTCTTCTTTATTTTTTTGAAAACCAAAACTAAAAATCACAGCATTGTCAAACAGACCCTAAGCTTTGCTAGAGTAATTCATTATTTTGATTATACTACTGCTGTGCTTTATAACATAATTAGATACTTAACATTTAAATTTTTTAATGATTTTAATTAAATACATTTAATAACACTTAGTTTTTTTATCACTTATAAAATTAATATATTCCAAAGATATACCATAGTTTAAGTCATAATGGACTTAATTAATACATATCACTCAAGTTTAGGTGAGATGGTCAAAAGTTATTGATCAAAATTTTATTTAAAAATATTAATTACCACAATGATGCTGTAACAATCAATTTGCTCACGACACCACTTTTGTGACACTAGAGCCACTACCATAACTATTATGTTCCTTTTGCCATCACCACCACAATTACCACTATCTAGTCGTCACCGCCAACATGGCCACCGCTACAAGAAAAAAGACTTTTAGCGACGGACATTTCCGTCGCTAAAAGCTCCATATCCGTCGCCAAAGATTTTTCGCTGCAGACACACAGTCGCTTAAAGTCCGTTGCCTACAACCCCGTTACTAAAAGTTTTGCGACAAAATTTTAAAATCCGTCGCCTAAAGTTGAAGTTGAACGACGGACGGAAAAATACAATTAGCGACAAACTTTCTGTCGCTAATTGTATTTTATGTATTTTGATTTAATTTTTTATTGCGTAAATTATTTAGCAACAAAAACAATGCGTCATTAAAAGTTTTGACGATAGATTTTTAGCGACGTATTATCCATTGCTAAAATTTTCAAATTTAGCGAAGGATAATCCGTCGCTAAAAGTCTGTTATCAATATTTTCAGCGACGGAAATTCCGTCACTAAAGAACCATTTATTCCAGCGAGACTTTTTAGCGACGGACTGAAATCTGTCGCTAAAAGTCAAATTAAATTAAAAAATTTTAATACCCAAACCTGTAATTATAAATTCTCAACATACACAATCTCAATCTAGCAAATAATTCTCAATACACACTAGGGTTAAATACTTGTTGATCCATCAACAATTATTTAATCCTAAAACAGACAACACATGTAAAAAGAATGAATTCTATAAAAATTAAAAAATAAAATGTATACAAAATTCAGGAGGGCATGAGAGCGGGGAACAATAAAGTAGGGGAGGGGAAAGGAGTACATGTCGGGGGTGCTGGGGCGGGGGGGGGGGGGGGCACGGGAGCGGGATACAAACAGCTAGGAGGCTAGGGAAGGGCTAATCAGGGATCATCGAGTCCCGGATCTTGAGCTTGCTGATCGTCCTCGTCCACAGGTGCACTGGGAGGCCGATCCGGCTCGGTATGTCCAGCAACATTGCCCTGAACGTAAAGGCACAGACGCATTAATCTCGATAGTAAGTACAAAGTCTTTACTCAATGTATATAGTGGTTGTACCTGATTATTCGCCGCGATCATCCTAAACACCTCCGTAGCAATACGCCGGATCTCGTCCTCTTGTAAGGGCGATCACCCCACGGTCAGTGTTTGCGTCTGTGGAGGGACAGTGAGGGGTGGGGACACTCATATCAGGACATGTGCAGTCGTACCGGGGAGGCCGTTTACACGGCCTTTCGACCTATTGATGACCCCCGGTGTATCTAGCCATCGCTTCAATCCCTCAGTACTCGTGCCTATACTCATGGACGCTGATGGCTGTCTGATCTGCTACCCAGACTCCCTGATGATTTGTTCGTATGAGGCCTGCAAAACAGTGATTTGACATTCAAAACACTAATGCAACAAGCATCGAATACAAAGGCAAAAATTTAACAAACTAAACAAATTAATTCGTAACTTACATCGACCTACCGAAAAATATCTGAATCGAAGTCCCCTGCCTGGTGTTGCTTGTCCTTATCCATCTTCCTCACGTGCGTCTCAGTGTACGTCAGAACACAAACCTTATCCGGCGCCAGGTCCGGGTGCTTAATCGTATTCTTGTGCCAGAGGATGTCGTGAGCCACCGACCCCCCCGTATGCGTGGGATCTTTGTCCAGTCTGTTCTCGCTCCCAGTCTTACTCTTGACCTTCCAGGACGTATCATTCCTCCACATATTAACCATTGCTCCCCATAGTACTGGCGATATCCAATGAGGGGGAAATCCCTTCCATTCCTCCATCAGGCACCCTAGGCGCCATCTTCCGCGTCCATTCCCGTGCGTCGTGCAGCCATCACCGATAATTTTTTCCAATGTAGGAAAAAAAAGCATGTCGCCCCAACGCCTGCTACTCAGGTGACTCAAACTCGAACCCTCCTGCAAGCCATCTAATTACACAATCAATACGATTAATTTAATATCACGTTCTAATTAAACAAATAATGACTGACACATCGTTAAAAACCATACCAATCACTCCTCCCATAAGGACTCCCTCGATGTGGCATCCCAGTCCTTCCAGTATAGGCGTGGCTCGAAGAATCGGCCCTTCACAAGGACGCCGATCTTTATCTTCGCTCGAGTCTCCAGGATCCTGATAGAGAAACAACATTCGAATACATTAAACAAGTGGACAGTAATAAATAGCAGCCATGCATTATGTAATTTTCACTGCATTATGTAATTTTTGTACTTAGTGGCTCTCCTAGGTAAAAGTAACTCGTTGTTTACGCTGGGGTCGATGCGTACCCCACGTGTGGGTCCACGGCCTCGTCGAGATCCTGCAAAACACCAACAGTAATACATATCAAATATACTTGAAATACCAGTCTAGCATTATCGCCAAACACTATTATCAAGCATACCTGAGGTAGAACCCACAGAAGAAGGAAAACCAGCGGGCGAGTGGGAGGAATCGACCCCGGGCTGGCCAGCGGCTGGGACTGAGATTGGGACTGGGCTGGGGCTGGGGGAGTGGCTGGGGCTGGGACCCCGCCTACTGGACGTGGGCACTATGTGCCTCGTCATCAGCAGGCAATGACGAGGTGAGAGACACTGGGGTTGACGCAGCTTAGTGTCCCCCGTGACCATGGATGGCCCATAATATATCCATGTCTGACTTCGTGTACAAGTATTCCAAATTAAAGAAATTAAGACATATAAAACAATGCATAGTCCACATCATGTTACAACACTATATAAATGAAACGAGTATACATATGAATCGAGTATAAAAACACTATATGAACCGACTACTAAAAGAATGCATGTTATAGCAATTCAAGTCAATCATACTCATTTTGGGAATCATCATCAGACTCGTCATCCTCTTATTCCTGGAACTCGTCGTCGTCTTCACCGAGTAATTCTTCCTCTTCGCTAGTAAACTCAGTCTGATCATCTTCAACACTTTTTACGCCTTCCGCGTCATCATCTACAACTTCTTCTCCTACATCAACTGTTGGTTGAAGAGGGAGATCGTCTTCCTCGTCGTCCACTTCAACAGGTACTAAGACAGGTGTCTTGTCAGCTTGAAAGGTGTCTACCTCACTATCATATTTCACGGGCAATTTCTTAGAATTGATATCTGTATACCAATGAGATTTTGGATTTGCGACGTCTTCCGCATAAAAGACTTGGGCAGCTTGACTAGCGAACACAAACGGCTTGTCTGATGCAAGTATTGACTTATCGTTGACATCTACAATCCCCTGTGAGCTAACACGGATTCCTCTGCTGCATGTGACATCGAACCATGTACACTTGAGCATTACCAGACGGCTTTGGGAACCCAGATATATTAGCTCAACAATCTCATCCAGCTCTCCATAAAAGTCCATGCAATTCTCGTCATACCTGTCACTGTTGACCAAGAGTCGACTATTTTGGGTTTGTTTCGTCTGGTTATCATCTTTTACGTTAAACCTAAACCCATTGATGATATAGCCTTCATGACATGCTGCCTGTTTATTAGGGCCTTGAGCTAGTAATTTCAACTAGGAAGCCACTAGAGCATCGACCGACTGAACCTATTATATATGACGGTGAAAGTTAATAAACCACATATAGAGTGGCATATGAAACACAATATATTTTGATTAAAGACTTACCCGTCTTCTGAACCACTCTACAAAATTGTGATTTTCGATGAGAATCAAGTCCAGCGGGATCAGAGATTAAAGATTTTGCATCGAATTCACTACAAATCGAGAGAGAGTTATGCCACTGATCACACATTTTCAATTATGTACAGGAAGTATCTTAAGTCAGAAACTTACTCAACGAATGCTGAAACTTCGCGTCATAATTTAGAAGGGCATATATTGTTGCAGCACTGTACTCTACATCTGTTAGCCACCGAGTATAGGTTCGTCCGAATGGACTACCTGACTGCTTGAATACTGACAATTCCCCTTCCAAATGTGAGCTGGCTCTAGGCTCATTTCGGCCTAGTCGATTTAACCTTGTATCAACATCAGGCCCAAAATATTGGCTACAAAAGGTTACAAGATCTTCCATTATGTAAGCCTCAGCAATTGAACCCTTAACACGAGCTTTATTACGGACTTTCTTCTTCCAATGGAACATGAACCTATAAGTTTAACGAATAGTTAGGTAGAATATCAATTAATCAATTGTTAGCCTTAAAATTGGCCAGTGTCTCCCTTAGGATTCAATGGGCTTAACATCCATACCCATGGCGCCTGTAATGGGTGCAGCCCCTTATGCTAGATGCGGTTCTGAGAAACTTTAAGGAAATAAAGTTGCACCCTTGCTAGCAGCTATAGCTTTTGGCCTAGTGGTAAGCGCTTGATCCAACAAGTGGTATCATAGCAAGGTCATGGGTTCGAATCCCCCGGCTGACACTGGGGGGGGGGGAGATTGTTAGACTTAAAATTGGCCAGTGTATCCCTTAGGATTCAATGGGCTTAAAATCCATACCCATGGCGCCTGTAATAGGTGCAATCGCTTATGCTAGATGCGGTTCTGAGAAACTTTAAGGAAATAAAGTTGCACCCTTGCTAGCAGCTATAGCTTTTGGCCTAGTGGTAAGCGCTTGATCCAACATCAATGCTTGCATTACCTGTAAACGAAGAACATAGAGTTAAGGTAATACCTCTCGAATGGATACATCCACCGATAATGCACAGGCCCACCCGTCTTAGCTTCATGCACCAAGTGGACGGACAAATGCTCAATTGAATCAAAAAATGACGGTGGGATGATTTTCTTGAGCTTACAAATTGTCAACACAATGTTCTTCTCAAGCACCTTTATGTTACTCACCCAGATTGTAGAAGAATAGATATCCTGAAAGAAATGAGATAATTCAGTTAAAGTCTTGCACAACCCTTGGCAACAGTCATCGAAAGGCAATAGGAATGAATCTTTCCATAAATACGTGACAATCATGACTCTTCATCCCTTGGAACTTGCGTTACGATACATTGCAGCAACAAGATATGTTGGATGCATACCCATTCGGAAGTTTCAAATTCTTAACCCTTTGACAGACCTTCTCCACCTGTTTCTTGTCTAGACAGTAAGATGCTTTCGGAAGCAGCGTCCTCCCGCTGACTGTCCGAGGATGCAGTTCACGGCGTACACTCCATTGTTGTAGATCCTTTCTCGCTTTAAGATGATCTTTTGATTTTCCCTTGAAATTCATTACTGTGTTGAACACATTATCAAAAACATTCTTCTCAATGTGCATCACATCCATGTTGTTTCGGATAATGAGTGTCCTCCAGTAGGCTAACTCCCACAAAATACATTGTTTCCTCTAGTTGTGCTCTTTCCCGTATCCTAGAATCTTCTGATCCGGCACACCCTTGCCGTATGGTATGTCAGTATCAAGTGCCTCCAAGTGTGAGAACACTTCTTCACCATAAGGGTAGTCCAGTGTGACAACTAAACGCTCGATTGTCCCATCGAATTTATCTTTCTGCTTACGGAAGTGATGGTCTGGTGGCAAAAGCTTCCGGTGACATCTGAATCACGAGGGCTTCCCACCGTGCTTTAACGTATGACCGAGATTCACACCCATACAGGCAGGGCACGCTAAATATTTTTCATGTGTACTCCACCCACACGCCATTCCCAATGCTGGGAAATCACGTATAGTCCACATTAAAGTAGCCCTCATCTGAAAGTTCTGTTTGAAGGATGCATCATAGGTTTCGACTGCATGATCCCATAGATGTTTGAGCTCATCAATTAACAGCCTTAAATACACATATATATCCTTACCGGGACTCTTCATGCACATGCCTGGTGGAAGGTTATACGGGACAATAATGACTGGCCATGAGGAGTAAGGCGTGCGAGACTGCCCAAAAGGGTTGAACCCATCAGTTTCCAGACCAAGTCTAACATTCTGAACTTCCTAAGCAAAGCTTGGATGCTTGCGGTGAAACCCCTTCCACGCCTCTCAATCAGTTGGGTGTGTCGGCACATCGGCATCGTTGCTACGAGTCTCATGGTGAGCCCTCATGTGTTCAGCTATATTGGAGGAGTAGTACATCCTCTGAAGCCTTAGGGGTAACGAGAAAATATCGCAGTACCTTCCATGCAATATTTTTCTTCTTCCCTTTATCCGGTTTATACCTCAAATGATCACACACTGGACACCGTATCAAATTCTTATTCTCTTTCCAAAACAATACACAGTCGTTATTGCACGCATCTATCCGCTCATAGCTCAATCCAAGTTTTCTCATCATCTTCTTTGCATCTTAGTACGACGGGGGCAGCTTTTCACTCTACGGTAAAATGTCTTTCATAAAAGTAACAAACTCGTTAAATCCTTTCTCACTTAGCTCGTGGTCCGATATCAACTGTAATAACCGACTAACCGCAGACAGCCGTGTGTGTTTCCAGACTCCATCCCACAACGGCTCCTCCGCGTCTCTCACCAGATCATAAAAGTGATTAGCACCCTCGTCTGACTGCTGGGGACTGCCATCACCGCAGTAGTCACCCCATTCAACATTAGCATGCCCAGCATCCATAATCATATCTCGGTAATCATATTGTGCCTCCTACCTAACGTCAGTTTGACTAGCCCGGTTGTATGACAATACTATCGTTTCCCCGTGCTGCGTCCACCTTATGTATCCACCCATAAAACCGTACAGGAGAAAATGTTATTTTACCACCATTCTCCTTCTCCAATGCAATAACTCACATTTACTACACGGACACCTTATCGTCTCAGAGTCAACATGTGTAGGATGCGCGTAAGCGAACTCGAGAAATTCGTCGACGCGATCCTCAAAATCAGCATCATTCTTCCTTTTCATCCAACTTCGATCGACCGACATGACGACTGAGATTACGTACTATAGACCACCTTAAATTATGACCAATAATTAGGCAGGGTCGATGTAAATATGAATGCATGCATGTGACAACATGTCCATATATATCCCATTCCGTTCTCTAATAGGTAGTGGTCCTATCCTATTCAGAAAAACACATGTTTATAAAACAGTTACCAACTCATGCTTAGTCCTATGTTTGCGAAAAATTCAGCAGCACCTCCTCGTATTTCTCCAAGTACACGACATTGATTAGGTGTTCTAACATCCATCTAATCTTGCTCTTGCAGGAATTAAAGGATGTTAGAACACCAGATCTGAATGCACCCGGAGAAACACCAGAGAACGTGTACCAAATATCCATGACATAGAACACAGAGCATGAGTCGATTCACTATTTTATAAACACTTAGCTTTTTCAAATTGGACATCCAAAAGCTCATTACAAAGCATTACTTTTTAATGAGTACCTTTGAACGAGAACTAAGGATTTTTCTGTATGCATGCGTTTGAAAATTAGTAACGTATGCAACCATCTTTTCGAAACTTCAAAATTTTGGAAAGATGGAATTATTAGGTTAATTTGCAAGAACATGCCATAACCAAAATGATTCACTTTCAAATAGTTGACAACGAGTTGTAACTAACTCGTTGTCAATGGACACTACAAAATAACAACGAATATTCCTAATGTGGGCAGCCGACTCACGTTTCTCAGTGGAATATGGAGTTCATTCGCGGAGTTGATATTGTGTCACCTGTGATTTTGATGGGGTTTACGGTTTAGTTAGGGTTAGAGTTGTATATAGGCTTATCAGGGTTAATTAGGGATGTATTAGGGTTTAATTAGGATAATTAGACTAATTAGGCTTATATAGATTAATTAGGGTTTATCAAGGGTAAGAAGTAGGGCTAATTAGGATTTAGTTAGGGTTTATCAAGGCTAATTATGATTTAATGAGGGTAATTAGGATTTAATTATGTTAATTAGGGTCAATTAGGGTTTACATTGGGTTTATAAGGGCTAATTTGGGTTCAGTTGGGTAATTAGGGTTTAATTAGATTAATTAACCCTAATTAGGTTAACTAGGGTTAATCGGGGCTAATTAGGGTTAATTGGGTTCTATTAGGGTTAATTAGTATTAATTAGGGCTAATTAGTGTTAATTAGGGTTTAATTAGGGTTTAGTTAGGGTTTAACGGGGTTAACCCTAATTAATCGTAATTAGGTTTACTAGGATTAATTAGGGTTTATCGGGGCTAATTATGATTAATTAGGTTTAATTAGGGTTACATTAAGATGTGTTAGGGATTAATTAGGGTTAACTAGGGTAAATTAGTAGTTCCATAGGGTTAATTAGGGTTCCTTAGGGCAAACTAGGGTTTATCTCGTTAAATTGGGATTATCAGTATTAATTCGGGACAATTAGTGTTAATTAGGACTAACTAGAGCTAATTAGAATTTACTTAGATTAATTAGGGCAAATGTGTGCTTAAATGCTAATTAGGGTTTACATAGATTAATTAGGGCTAATTAGGGTTTACTTAGATTAATGAGGGCTTACTTAGATTACCTAGTACAATTAAACATTATAACAACTATAGCAATTATAACAAACCATATACAATTACACTATACATCATAACAAATTAAATTCAATTACACTACACATCATAACAAATTAAATTCAATTACACTACACTTAGCCGCCGGAGGGGGGACGCCAGAGGGAGGAAATCGGAGAGAGTGAGAAACTGAGAGAGAAAACGGGGAGATAGAGAAGGGGGGGGGGGGGGACTGGGCTATTTGTTATAGGACTTTTTGCGACGGAATGGTCCGTCGCTAAAAGTCCGTCGATAAAAGTCATTAAATATTTAAACTTTAAGCGACATATTTTTTAGCAACGGAAAACTCCGCCGCTAAAATAATATTTAGCGACGAAGAAATTATGTCGCTAAAAATATATTTAAAAATCTGGCTGAAATTACAAATTTTCTAAATTATTTTACGTCGCTAAAAAACCGTTTGAAAAAATTCGTCGGTAAAAACCTTTATCGACGGATGTTCCCCTCGGTAAAGGTTTTTACCGACGGATTTTCAGTGACAATATATTCCGTCGCTGAAAGAGACTTTTAGCGACGAAATTGCTTCCGTAGCTAAAAATGCGTTGTTAAAAACCATTTTTCTTATAGTGCACCATGCACCAATAACATCGCCACCACGAGGACACCGACTCCTCCACAGCACCATCTTCAACACCACAACGTCCACTTCTGCCAAAATCATCTCTATATTCACCATGCTACAACGTCCTATTATATATATATATATATATATATATATATATGGGAATATCGAATATACTGCTAGCCTTAGGCAAGTTCCCTAAGGCTAGCAAAATATTATCTCTCTCTTTATGTGTCTTCTCTCCCTGTCAATCTCTCTCTCTCTCTGTATATAAACCGAAATTGAGAGAATGTTGTCTAATCACCGCTTACTTGTACACGCTCTTAACTTACCACGTGAACTTTATAATTTTAACTTTTGAAACTATTTTGAATTTACTCAACTTTTTAAATATGACTAGCCCAGTAACCCGAGTCAAGCTCAGGCCGATTTGTAAAATATTATATATCATAAGGTTTTAAAAATTGTATCAATATGTACCACATATTGTGAGACAAAAAAATATATTAACCTTTTAAAAAATATCTTACTTGGCTATAAATAATTAGTACCTAAATTAATCAGCGAATCTTATATAAAATATTAAACGATGATTTGACTTGCATTACTCATAACTTTTGATTATTATATATCATTTTTTTGTTTGATTAGACTGCATGCAATTATTATGAGATATTTGAATATACATATTTGTTTACTTATCTTCTTTAAGTTTTTGTTTTAAGTTGTCAAGTAGTATTTCAAATGTATTGACTAAGCATTTAAAGTAGTAGAATAGTCATGCTGATGCCTTATAGAGCTAAATAGCAAATACTAATGTAGTTATAATTAAAGATGGTTGTGCTATCACGTAGCCCTTTTGAACTTCAAAGTATTATTAATGTGTTATATATACATGTTCTTGAAGTTATTATAATGATTAAGTATAAATCTAAAAGAAATAAAGCTGCATTTTAAATTTAACAGGACTTATGCATACACTTTATCACTTTCAAATAAGTTATTGCTTTGTACTGAATAGATTTAACAGAACGACCACATAATATCCACATTTTTTGTACATATGTGATTTTTAATTCTTGTAAGCTTCTACCAGTGAGAACGTTCAATTGAGCTATATAGTCATGCTGGTGCCATATAGAGTTAAATAGCAAATACTAATGTAGTTGTCATTAAAGATGGTTACACCATCACGTACCCCTTTTTGAACTTCAGAGTGTTTTTAAGGTGTTATATATACATGTTCATGATGTTATTATAATAATTAAGTAGAAATAAAAAAGATATACAGTTTCATTTTTAAATTTAACAGGACTTATGCATACACCTTATCACTTTCAAATAAATTATTGCTTTGTACTGAATAGATTTAACAGAACGACCACATAATATCCAATATTGTCATATATATATATATATATATATATATATATATATATATATAATTTTTATTCTTGTAAGCTCCTACTAATTAGAACGTTCAATTGATTAAGATGGCATGTCCTTATTTTAGAGTGTGTGCAATTATTTTTCACATCTCCTATGGTTACTATTTGTTGTTAAGTTATAGTTCTTATATCTGCTAAGTGCATTTAATGATACTTTCTTATGAATGATACTTGTTTTATCACAATATAATACAACTTTTATATACCAAAATATGTCAGATTATACCTATAACTATAATGAACTTGGAAAGGACAATAAATATCATTATATTAGATTAATATTATAGGATGAGTGTTAATCAACCACTTGCTATTGAATTCACACAATAATCACCACCTATAGATACAACCAATTGCATTATAATCAGAATTAAGATTTAATGCTTATAACTTGTCTACGATTTACTAATTAGTCTTTGTTCCCAACCTATTCTGGTCGCACCCAAAGGCCCACTCGGGTCCCATTTTCCATGACACATCCATACAAGCAACAGTCATTTTCAACGTTCACAACCGGTCAAAGCATGCACGCTCAAGTCACATGCACTTCTCACTTTCGTTACGTTACTTCGTCACTCAGAAGCTCATTTTCGCGCAAAGCCTCATGACACTTCGACCGTCGCACTTCGCATGTCGCCCATCGGTGCACCATGGCACTTGCCCAAGGAAGTTGGCTCTGGCCTTCCCCTTGGGGTCGGCCTCGGCCTTGGCCTGCCCTATGGGGTCGGCCTCGGCCTTGGCCTTCCCCTTGGGGTCGGCCTCGGCCTTGGCCTTCCCTATGGGGTCGGCCTCGGCCTTCCCTTGGCGTTGGCCTTGGCCTCCCCCTAAGGGTTGGCCTTGGACTTCCCCTATGGGTTGGCCTTTGGTCTCCATACTTAACACCTTCACTTCTCTTCAAGGGACCATACATAACTCCGCGACCCCGTCGCCCGGACACAACTCCGCGACCCCCGTCGTCCGGACACAACTCCGCGACCCCCGTCGTCCGGACACAACTCCGCGACCCCCGTCGCCCGGACACAACTCCGAGACCCCATCGCCCGGACACAACACCGCGACCCCCGTCGCCGGTGTCCGGGCACCGCGCTTCAACACTCCGCCGCGCCTGTGCGCCGCGCCGCTGATACAGCCGTGCCCCTCGGCTCTCTGTCACACTACCGTGTCCCCGACACCATACGCACTACGTCGCGCCCATGCGCCGTGCCACTAACACAGACGTGCCCCCGGCACCTTACTCAGTTCATCGCGCCTATGCGCCACAATCATGTTACATGCCCCTGGGCACCACACTCATTCACCACACCATGCGCACATTGCCTTGGTCATGGAACATACTTCGACCCACTCTCCGGAGTGTGCAACATCCTGCGAGGATAGGCGACTCCTCTGGGACACTATCTCCGCTAGGGAGCTCTTCAACTCCCCTTCCGCCAAGTAAACGGCTCTTCCAGGATGCTACCTCGGCCAGTCGGGTAGACGGCTCCTCCGGGATGCTACCTTAACGTGCTCCGAGTGCTCCGGCACAAGGACTCACCCACGGGGATAGACGACTCCTTCGGGACACTATCTCTGCCAGAGAGCTTTTAATTTCAAATCCCCTTCTGCCAGGTAGACGGCTCCTCCGGGATGCTACCTCATCCAGTCGGGTAGACAACTCCTCTGGGATGCTACCTTGACATGCTCCGAGTGCTCCGGCACAAGGACTCACCCGCGGGGATAGGTGACTCCTCCGGGACACTATCTTTGCCAGGGAGCTCTTCAACTCCCCTTCCGCCAGGTAGACGGCTCCTCCGGGATGCTACCTTGCCCCGCGCCAAGTGCTCTGGTACAAGGACTCACCCACGGGATAGGCGACTTCACCGGGACACTATCTCTGCCAGGGAGCTCCAAGTGCTCCTGCACGAAGACTCCCCTTCTGCCAGGTAGACGGCTCCTCCAGGATGCTACTTGGCTGGCCAGGTAGACGGCTCCTCCGGGATGTTACCTCAGCCTGCGGAATAGGCGACTCCTCCGGGACACTATCTCTGTCAGGGTGCCTGCGTGACTGGCCTACGTGTTCTCATTACGAAAAAAGGAGTTTCGGCGACGCTTAATTTTCGACGCTTTTAAAAATGTCATAAATAAGCTGTAAGTTGCGACACTTTCATTGTAACGTCGCAAATTTGCCGACATAATTATATTTGTGTCACAAACTTACCGACACTTTTTTACATGTCGCAAATTTAATGTCGCTTTTTATGCTTGCGACATTAACTATGTGACATTCGTTTATGTGTCACTAAATAGCGACACTTAAAATAAAATGTCATCAGAAGTAGTTACTAAACAACTACGTTTTTATGACCCGCACATATATATGCAGCATACAGTAAAACGTCAGAAAGTTTTTTGCTCTACTTCGATTAACGCACAAAGCTGCTGAACAATGGTAACCACCCCCACCCCCCACACCAACACACACAAACACACACAAATCTCGCCCTCTCTCTCTCTGGAAGCTGGATCTAGACACACACACCAATCTCTCTCTCTCTCTCTCTCAAAGCTGGATCTGGCCTGCGATTTCTCTTCATGGACTCTCGACTTTCAATCAGAGGTATGAACCCTACATTCCCTTCGTACCCCTGGTTTCTTCTCTCTCTCCCACACCAGTCTAATCTGTCCATTTATCTCTCTCACTAGCAACAAAAAATTCTGATGGTAGTGGTCTTGGACTTGCAATTTGTAAGAGGTATGTCACTTTTAATAATTCACAGGTTTCATGTCTGCCTGGGTCGTCTATGCAACTATGGGAAAAAGAGTCTCATCTTTTATTAGGCATTCTAATTTTTCGTGACCTGAGATCATAGATTGCTTTGTTTTCTATTAAATCTGCATTTCAGATTTTTAAATGTCGACCTATTTTCTTGTTTGTGGTTTGGACTTTGAAATGTGGTGACCGGTATATAAGCTTTTGTTTGTATCTCTTTTTTCAGGTGTTGCTTGATAGACTGTTTAAAGTTCAATTCCCTAATATGTGCTAACTGCATTAGCATTGGTATGTTTTGGATTCACAATTTAGATGTAGGCAAGACAATCCACTGATTGAATTACTTGTGCTGAAAGCGCAAGACTGATAAAATATATGTAGGTTCATAAATCTTATGGAAGGGCACATTTGGATTGAAAGTGAAGGCCTTGGCAAGGGATCTACGGCTATCTTTGTTGTAAAACTTTGTACCCCTGAGCGCTCAAACACTTGAAGATTTCTTTTGTGCGCAAAGTTCCTGCCAATCATGGCCAGACAATTTTTTTGGGTATCAAAGTTATTGTCATGGACGACAATGTGTTAGTAATGTACATTTATTGAATCGAAAATTTAACAAATGCAATTGACAGTTTAGACACCCTCACATGATCGAATAACGCGAAATCTTGTCTTTCCTGCATTTTGGGACTCTCCCTAGAAATTGGTGTGGTTTTGTGGTTTTTGGGACCTCTTTGCTCCTGGTAGGTGTTGGGTTGCAAACATTCAAAATGGACCCAATTAAGGCTTCAATGTACTAGTTCAAACCTTCATCAGGATGGACTCGGTACTCCATCGTTGACCCTTATAAAATTTTTCAACATGTCACCTTTAGTGTTCATAAGCATGAGCCTCCCATCAAGTACAAGACCATTCCTTGGGCAAGCACACCTAGAAAGTTTGCTACCTCCTAATCATTCACTTTAGTATAAGTGGCATTATAAGCTAAAAATGACAATATCATCAAAGCATGATCTTTTGCTAATGCCAGAGTAATCAGTGCATATGAAGCTTGTACTGTTTCCTCTTGCAGTTGTACATTAGTTTGCTCAAGCAAACTCAATTATTGCTTAAACCATAATTCTTGCCTAGTGCCAATCTATAAAATATTTCAGTTTTGTTAAAAGAATGCAGGTCAAGCATTCCAATCCCAGTGTGTGTTTTTGTTAAAAGAATGCAAGTCAAGTCAAGCATTCCAATCAGACATGAATAAAAGAAGTAATAAAATACTTCAGTTTTGCCAAAACTGAGGTCTGTCTTTTTGTTAAAAGAATGCAAGTCAAGCATTCCAATCCCAGCAGATTAATCAATAGCAGTAGAGTCATAAACAAGAAAGCAGAGCTTACAGCTGAACAAGTCACTTCCTTCATTGCGTCAAACACGAAGAAGAGCGACAACAGACAGTAAGAGCCTTTGCCGAGAAAAAAGATAAGATCATCATGAAAGTTAGCCTAGCACCACTCCTGCTACTTCCACTAATAAAACCCTTCCAACAACAGATTCAATTGCAGGAGAGCGTGAACAATAAGTTAGGTGGTTTGATTAGAATTAGACAATTCCTAAAGTTTTTACTACAACTAAAGCACCAACTGCTATTATTCTGCATCTATCATCTACGTAAATTTCTTCTTCATTTCTTACTTCTTGCCCTCCAGTCACTCGCTGCCGTAAACAAGGACCAACTGCTATTATTCTGCCTCTCTACTGTTTTTTAAGTCTCTCCTTATTTTTAAGTCTCGTCCTTCATGTAGTACTGATTTCTCTCTAAAACTGCTGTCTTTCTCGACTTACTTTCAGAGGCGCTTTTGTTCCAGTCTTGGTATGAGCAGCAAACAAGTTAAAACTTTCCAGGAAGCCGTCCAGAAGTCCAAAGATTGATATAAGGTACTCTGATTTATTTTGGCATCTTCAGTGCTTTGCAACTGAAGTTTCGTGTACCCCTAACCTACTCATCCCATTACATGCCCCCTCCCTGCACTTCGTACACTTGCAGCAAGTGTTTTTACAAAATGCCTACCAAAAATGGGTGGCTAGGTTCTTTTTGGTAGATTCTACTGGAATTTCTGGAGACTAGATTGCTTACTGGGCCAAGAAAATCAGACCTGGTGGCAATGGATTGGCTTAATTTAATAAGCAATAGGAATTGCACAAGATTGGGTTATTTTCTTTGCTGTAATTTTAATTTTTTATTGATCAATGACTTCAGCTCTAATCTGGTAGCTCATTTACTTCTCAGTCTTATTAGTAGACCTTCTTCATATCATGCTTGAGCACGTCCGAATACATATACTCGAGTAAAGTTTGAATGGAAGAAAGTACTTTGTCTACTAACCAGCTGTTTAAAAAAAACTGGCCTCACTATTGTGCAGTTTCTATATTTGAATAATCTAATGGCACTTAATAAGACCTGATATGCTGATTACTCGCAAGTCTACCATGGTCAGAGATTCATTTGTTGCACCCAAAAAATAAGATTTTCATTAACAACATTATAACTAGATGTTTCTTATACACTACCTAATCCAGAGATGAGTCACGTCTGATCAAACACATGTACTTGTCTTGGCTCTTTGACAACTCCGGCTTAGTAAATTTACTAATAATGTTTCTATTTATTCTTTTTATTGCAGATGGACCCCTATATCGATAGCTGGAGTGGTAATCTACACGATCACTCAGTTTTCAGATGAGAAGAAATCCTGGGCAGGTTTGTATATCCTCATTGTTATTTTCGAGACTTGAAAGGAAATAGCAACTCCCGAGCCTCACTCTTGAAGAACAGGTCCTTATAATAACACGTTCACACCTATAAGATGGATGAATGCACTATACTAATTAATCGTATTTCCGGAAGTCTGCAAGTATACATTAGTTGAGATACTTGTTTAAATGTTTACTTGAGTGCATGTTTATTTTTCATATGATTGTCTTTTATTTTGTGTAACTAATGATTATATATGATCTAATTTTCTCAACATAAAAAAGTAAAGAAGAATTTTGTCATTTTGAAAATTTTGCAAAATAAGATGCAAGAATTAAATGTGATACGTAGATGAGTCTTTATCTTTCTTAATGCATTCTGTTTGTCGATTAATTTTTTGGTTTAATTCGACTTGTGTTATACCAATTAAATTTATAACATTTTTTCTTGACTTTTTTGTTTCTAGGTTTATATGTTGGGAAGACATACATCAATGCTTTTGTTGGACTTAGAAGAACCGATATGCACTATGCTGACATTTTGGATGAGATGTATATATGTTTAGGTTTGGTTGTTCAATGACATTACATTTGTATATTTTTGAAATTGAGAAATTCTAGATGATTATGTAATTAGGATGTGAATGTTGGATATGGTATCGTTGAATGACATTAGCTTGTTTATGTAATGACGAGTTTATAAGCTTGTCGAATCGACTTGGTTGTTCATTATTCGTGTTGGATTGGAGTAGAGATTACTTAATTACTTCGCTTTCACATCTTAGGCCAATGGTTTTTTTTGACAAGTTTCAGAATATGCCAGGCAAAAAACTAGTTACAATTGCTAGTTACAATTGCTTAAAAGTGCCGTAAAGAGGAACGACATTTCAAAGATAATGCTGCAAAAACAAAAACTGACATTTAATGCAAGTGTCGCTAATTTTGCATCATTTCAAAGATAATGCTGCCAAATAAAAACTGGCACTTTAATGGAAACGTTGGTAATTTAGCGACATTTTTTTCAAAAGTGTCGCATACCTAAGTTGACTATTGACCCCATAAGAGGCACTTGAAAGTGTCGCACAAAAGTGTCGTAAGTCTTGCGCCGACGTTTCTAAGAAGTGTCGGGAAATTCCCGATGGACAAATTTGCGTCGCTTGTGAAAAGCGTCGACAAAGTGTCGGGAAACCATTTTGCGACACTTTTACTATCATTGGCGACACTTTTTTAGTGTCGCCTAAACCCCTTTTTTTTGTAATGTCTGGCACTGGGGGCTTGTGTCGGCACACCTAAGGACTATGACCCCTGGGTCACTTCGAGACGGGAGCAGGGCTTCGGAGGGCATCGCGCCTAGGTCACCTGGCAGTTGGGCGTCGTGTGACACCCTCAACCCAAGTGACATCACCGAGCTGAGTTATCAACCATAATCACTTTCAAAAACCCTGTGCTGAATACAGAGCAAGTACATCCTCATACTCATACATCATTAATAGACGCTCCAAATTGCGTCCTTACAAAAATTTTCTTACAAACATACATCATACTGCAGCGGAAGACTTTCAAGTCTTTAAACAACATGAAAGTATACAACCTAATATACGACTGTAGTCGTAGGACTCTTATCAACCTATCTCGCAACACATTCTTCATTCCACCATTCCTAGCTGTTCTTACCTCACACAACTGATCCCCTTACTCAACTTTTCTAGCTTGTGTCTTTTTCCTTTCTAGAAGGTTCTCCTTGATCAATCTCATAGCCTGCACAATACAACATAAGGAATGAGCGCAAATCGCCCAGTAAAGACAACACGAGGAGTATTGTGTACAAATGATTCAAGAGACTCGGAGGAATAATAATCATCTCAACGATAGAAATGAATCAAGAGTTCCAATAAATTTTCGACATCAGCATAATTGTCAAACGATAATTTTTCTTTCGTTAGACTGAGCGGCTTTAAGGCCCAATAGAACAGCATTACTGCCACCTCCTCATGGACAAGACTGACTGACCGACAGACTGACTATGCAAGTGAACACTAAAATAGGAAATTGAAAAGATAAACATCAACGAAATACAAGTCATTAAAATCATTAACATCAAAAGAAAATCAAATGCAATGCAACTCAGACACGACATACTAGACTTGACCAGACATGACAGACTCGACTCGCGCGCCCTACATCCTCTTTGCCAGTGATCATGTTTCACAGGCCATCCTCCTCATATTGATGTCCCATTTTATGGGATGTTCATCTCAGTTTCAAGTAAATAAAAGAGACACTGTCAACAAGCAGGGAACTCATTTAGAGTGCTTTCCCTAACCACGTTACAGCCAAACAACAAGACTTCGTCAACGGGGCGGACTAAGGGAAAGTTTATTCCATCTTATGTCCTCAATAACACACTCAACAAGGAATATCGGATCAAAAGATCAACCGGTGTTCAGACTTAACAACAAGAGTTCAACGTAACATCATCAACATGACGGACTTGGGAGAAGACTACCGCAAGCCCTCAACAACGTTCTTACATAAGAGAAATGTCGACTACCAATAAGTGCCGACATTTCACAACAACACGCAACGACCTCAACAACATCATCATCAACGATAGGGCGGACTCGGGAGAAGTTTGCCACAAGTCCTCAATAGTGTTCTCAAAGAGAAGAGATATCGGCTATCAATAACTGTCGGCATCTCACAACAACCACACGATAACCCCTTCACAACACCATCATCAACTTCAAGTATGCTAATCGAATCGAATCATAGCATACTGGGACACCCATCATCCTCACTAAATTCTATCAACAGGGCGGACTAAGGGAATTATTCTACCCTAAGTCCTCAACAACACAATTCAAATATACGTATACCGGTCACAATGACTACCGGTGTCAACACATAACAACAAGAGTCCAACATAAACGTCATCAACATGGTATGCTAATCGAAACAATGAATTAGCATAATAGAACCGCATTGTCCTTACTTGATTGGCTTATAGCCGAAGCAACTCGCAATCTCTGATCGCAACGAGCTGCATCACCTAGTCAAATAATACTCTGCTCGTTAGAAATCATTCCACATATACGCACTCCCAATTCTACCCCTTCCCATTTAATCATTTATAGCGTCTTACGACAGCTTGTTAATCCGATCCAATAATTGGATCATTAACCTAGCTTACCAACGCATTAGCAGTAGCCACTATCTCATTATTTCAACGTATTAACATCATTCCTCACTTCCCACCATTTTGAACGCTGAATTACACGCGTTCCCTAAAATTTGGCGTCAACATGGCAAATTATGAAAATACCCCATCTAGGCGGCAAATTACCAAAATACCCCATGACGGTTCACTACCACTCCAACACCTCAAATCTGCTTCAAAACAACCTTTCAGGTGTTTTACAACCCTTCCCAGAGTAACAAGCCCATTGGAAAATTTTACTGGGAAAATTACCAAAATACCCCTCTTGGTGGCAAATTACCAAAATGCCCCGTGAGGGTTCTCGGCATCAGAAAAATCTCAAAAGTGCTTTAAAACGCTATTTTAAACCTCCTGAATTCATTCTTGAGCTAAAAAGTATTTTACAAAATTTTCGCCCAAAAATCTCGAACTGGTGTCCGGACTGAGCGCTTAAAAGTCCGTTCGACCAAAAATAGCTAACGACTTCAGAATGGCCCGAAATCCTGGGAAATGGAACTTCCCAACATCCTAGGTTTCTCATAAAAGGTTCACATGAAACTGTGCTCGTTTAATATTTTACTTTTCACTACAAGGTTTCAAAGTTCCCGCAGCGGTTAACCCACCTTCCCGACCTCGGAAAAATCTGAAATTTTCCCACAATGTATGTCTCTCAGAACTAACTGGGGTTATAGTTTGGCACTTTGTCCAATTATGTCCCGAATCATTTATAAAAATTCGTGAGGAAACTGCCTAAAAGAATTCTATCTTTAGTGACAATTACAGTCACTATTCAAATCAAAGGCACACACTACTGCACCTTTTTCCACACACACTTTCTTCTTCCTTCAGCCGTGGTGTTCATCCCACATCCACTTCATAGCCACTACCTAATTCATCTCCAATCCATTCCAAGTTGTTATGAATGCATTATATCACCTTAATTACACTTAAACACACATTTTAACACTTAATTAACACACACCATCTCACCCGTAGCCCACAAACTCAAAACACACACGCGGCACACACTGAAGTGCACACAAACACACTCACGACCCCAAAACACACTGATTTTCACATTACACTCTAAGGCCCAAGCTTTTATTCCCCCTAATCCCCACGTGGAACACCCTAAAACACATGAACTCACACCTGCACACACCCACGAAGCCTTCACAGCTCCACATCCGTTTACAGTGCACGCGACACCTACACTGATTCACGCAATGGAATTACAACTTGAAAAACAAGGGATTACCTTCGAAGAAATCCCCCTAACTTCTCTAGTTTCTCTCTGTTCTTTTCATGTTCTTTTTTTTCTGCTTATTTCTTCTTATTCCTTTCTCGAAAAGGAAAGATTTCCCCTTTCATTTTGTTTTTCTTTCCAATTAGGATAAAACCAATTAAAATCATATAAAAATATGAGATTAGTCACCACATGAGGTGGCATCTCCTTACACCAAAATTCCTGAAAACATGACACATGGGCCTAATTTTTGGAATTTGCAAAATAGTCCTCAAGTTCTCAAAATTGCATTTTGACCCCTCGACTTTAGAAAATTACAACTTGACCCCAAAATCACCATAATCCCTCCTTTAGCCCCTAGCACCTCATTATCATCGAAATGACACTATTTAATAAAAAAAAGCATCCCGTTCACCATATTTTCCAAAATTACATTTTTTTGCCCCTTAACTTTCCAAAATTACATTTTAATCCCCAAAACCACATTAACCCCCTATTTAGCTCCCTAACACTTAATCATCATCAACATATTTCTACTTAATAAAAATAGCACCCCTTAATTAATAACTCACGGTTAGATTAATTTCCGGTATTTTTCGGGGTATCACACGTCGGGTCTTCCCCACCGCTGCCAGGCATGTAGGACTCTGTAAGGGCTTGGATTGGAGGATAGATCAAGGGGTTCTCTGGCCACACTAACGCTGTGGGAGCCAGTCTTGCCAAACAGACATAGAGACACTGTGCGGGGCAGGCCTGGTGAATATGCGATCCCACAGTCCGTGGAGCACCAGCACCCGTGGACCCCCCAGTGACGTGTCACTCCCGGGGAACGCCACGTGTCGGTTAATGACATCATCATCTCAACCTTTATAAATAGAGGTCTTGAGAATTCATTCGGGACAGAACACGGTTGGACATTTTCAGAACATTTTCACTTTCTCATTTTAGAATCCTAGAGAGAGAAACATACATGACCTTGACTCTGGACCTAAGCATCGGACTGTGACTGTCGTCGTGTATTCATCTTGCGCTATCGCCCTCGTAGCACTGCCACCCTCAAGCTCTGTCTGGGAAGCCCTTGGTCTCTGCCCTTGTTTCACCCTTGCTGTGTCTCACATCAACATACTTGGCATCTGACTCGGACTGCATTCCTTGTGGCACCCCCACGTAGGTACGAACCTACCTTCCTTGGCATCATTTTGGCGACTCCGTTGGGGAGGTGAGCTTCGTATTGCAGTCTGCCTATCTTCCACACTCAGTCTCCATGCCTATACAACAAAGAGTTACGAGGGCTACCAGCCAAGGCCTCATCCGCACCGTCCAAGAGGAGCATCATCTCGATGATCAAGAAGAGACCAGCCACAACCAACTCCAGCCTCTACCCGAGATGGATGCACCCGATGTGGCTGCAATCGTCAACGCCACAATCCAACACTTTACTCCTACCATCGCCGAGCTCCAAGACTCTCAATCTTCTCCCATGGCTGTCATCTTAGAAATGCAAAAAGCAATCCAAGTCTTGACTTCATAATCACCGACTTCCCGAAGCCTTAGAGCTCTGCACCCTGTGCCCATTACTCACCCCGTGTCATCCCAAGCTCCAGGTTTGGCTCCTCCTGCTCATATCTAACCTTCAGGGCCTGGGCTACTTTTGGACACTGCTCAGGTCCCAGTGTCGCGACCACCACTACCTTGGTCCTCCGGGCCCTCGACAGTAGGACTCGCGGCACCTCAGCCCCCGGCGCCACGCCTTGCCCTTGCTCAAAGCACTTCGGAGACTCACGAATCAATTGAGATGGAGCCTAACCCGAACATAACTAGTCGAAACCTAAACACAAGTCATTCCCCCTGCTTACTCTAGTCGACCGGCCTCCAGCAGCTGACACTACCCATGTGCAAACCATGCCCCAACAAGTTGCTCACCACCACCAACCCCTCTCTACCATCGTCATCCCCTCAATGCCTCAGGTTGTACCGTCTGGGGGCTCTGGTGCTCGGATCATCACGACAGGGCACAAACCCTCACATGCGTCGTACGTCACCAAGCATGACATTGATGCCCTCATTCATCGTCTCAAGCAGTCATCCTTACCCCACTCCCCCTCTAAGCTGTCAGGTCATGCTCCCTACTCTGGCAGCCTCGCTACCAAGCCCTACCCTATCAAGTACAAGCAACCATCCTTCACCTTGTTCAACGGCAAAGAGGGCAACGCCCGCGAGCACCTCACTTGTTTTGCTGGCTCCCTGGAGCACTACGGGGAAGACGACACATTAAAGCGTCGGGAATTTCACAAGTCCATGACTGGCCTCGCCTACTCTTGGTATCATCAGATTCCTGACGGTACTATCCACTCCTAATCTGACATGGTCCAGCTCTTCCTTGACAAGTTTCACTATGAGACGGAATGTGTGACCATCGTTGACATTGCCAGGATCCGCCAGAATCCCGAGGAAGACCTCAACACCTATGTTACGCGATTTCATCACAAGTGCTTGGAGTGCACTGACTTCAGCAAAGATGAAACCCTTGTACCCATTTGCATCAAGAACATGAAAGACACCTACAGGGTCTACCTTGAAAACCTCCAGCTTCGGTCCTGGGGACATCTCAAAGAAGCTGCGCGACGCACCTATGACTCGGTCGGTCCGTCAAAGACCCCAAAGCCCCAACCTCATATTGCCTTGGCCGCGACGATGGAAGCAGCCAGTAACGACGACAACAACCGCAAGCGTCAGTCCCAAGGAAGGGACGGGAGCCCTGACAAGAGAGGGCAACCAATGCCTGCCCCGGAATACCCGTGTGACTTGAAGACTGTTAGAACTCTCCTCGAGACATGGATCGACGACAATGCCATAACCCTGCCCAATGCCGACACTGAACCTACCCCGAAAGACTTAGCCCATCCCAACTACTGCCCCTATCATCGGAAGGTCGGTCATGGCCTCAAGTGGTGCAGGGGCCTCAAGTTTGTCTTCGCTGACAAGATTGCGTCCGGAGAGCTCAAACTCTAAGTACGGGACATATGACCCACCCGACCAAGCCTTTGCATGCCTTAGTGCATTTTTCACACTTGTAATTTTTTTGTTCATTTTGCAAGTTTTCATGTACGTCATACCCATGTATCAAGGCATGTTGCCTATCCTTCGTTATCAATGAAGTTACATTTTTCAGACTTAGAACATTTTCAAGCTACATTGCTCTTGCACAAGTTTATTGACATCACCCTTCATGCCATTAGCCACTCCCTTAGGGGCTTCACCCCTTCCCAACCCCTTCGGCCTCACATTGCAACGACTTGGTACGTGGAGCACGGGGTGGCGCGGGCCGCGCTACTACGGTCGCATCATCATCCTTCATTTACTTTTCTTGAAACTTAGAAAAAATTTCATTTTTTTCGCAGCCGATCATCGATGATCACCCTCAGCTGTCTCCCTCGGCACCCTTGTTTGAGCTCAACACCTAGAAAAAAAATTCTTCATTTTTCACAGCCGGGTCACCACCCTCAACGACCTCCCCTTAGCATTCTTGCCCGAACTCAAAAAAAATAAAATTTGAACACTTAGAAAATTTTTCATTTTCTCCACACTACTCCCCACATTCATGCTCTCATCACTCTCCCTCACTCTTTCCTCTCTTCCCTCACCATCCTTCTTCCCACTTCATACATAATTTTCTCTCTTCCTTATGGAAAAAGTTTCATTCTTCTCCCATCCCACTCCTCTCTTTCTCTTCATGTACATTGTGAAAATTTTCTTGAAGGCTCCCACCTTAGGGTTGCAAAAAAAAAATTTATTATTATTATTTTATTAAATTGAATTTCAAAATTCAAAACAAACTGGGCAGAAACCTACCCGCGTGCCCGGACCCGCTCCGACCCGTGCCCATTTTATCTCTCAGTCTCATGCCCAACTACCCGACCCGAAACCGACCCAACCCGTTTTCCCGACCCGCGTCCTCAAAACCCTAAATCTGCCAACCCTAATCTCTTTTCCTCTTCCTTGCGCCGCTGCCTTCCATGCCATGCGCCGCAACCCCTTCGGCGTCCTACCGCGCCACTCCCGGCCGACGTCGGCCTCGCCGACGACCCCTCGGCCTCGCCCCCACCTCCCTTTCTTTTCTCTTCTCTCCCCCACCCCTCCTTCCCCCCGCCCCTCAACAACCCGCGACACCCCGCCGTCGCGGCCGCCCCTTTCTTCCCCCTCCATCTTCCCCCTCCATCTTCCCCCTCCCCTCCTTCGGCCTCAACCACTCCTCCCCTTACCCCCTCGGCCTCGGCCTCTCCAACCCCTTCCCTAGGCCGACCCCCCTTCCTCTCTCCCCTCCATATTTCCCTCCCTCTACCCCCTCGGCCTCGGCCCACCTCTCATTCCCCATATCCTTTTTGCAGCCAACTCCACCCATGCCGAGGCCGACCCTCCTTCACCGCCGAGGCCGACGCTCGCGCCACATCCAAGGTTGAGGCCGACCCCTCCCCCTCTTCAACCTTCGGTCTTCATCCTCTTCACCCACATTTCACCTTCGGCCACCCTCAAGACCACCCATTTTGGCTTTCTCAAAGCCATGGCCATCACCTTCAAGAACCCCTCCATCCCCCCTTTCCCTTCACCACCTTCGCCCCGCACACATTCACCCAACGGCCGACAACCATCACCAACCATCATCCTCACAAGCATGAACAAAAAAAATATTCATCATGACGACCAATACGCGCCTCCCATCCAACCTTTCACTTCCGTCACAACACCTAAGTCCACCCCGCCACCTTCGACCTTCCCACCTTCACATCATGGCCGCCATCCAAGGCTGGTAACTTCAAAAGTTTTTTTCTTTTGGCAAAATTGACCGACATGCATTGTCAGTGCCCCTACGCCCGTCGTGGACTGCGCCCGCATCACGACGCCCGATCGCGCACATCGCGCCCTACACATTTCATACTTTTTTACACTTAAAATTTTTGCAAATTTGATCACGTCCCGTGTGACGACGTCCTCCGACATCAACATCCTTGGTAGGTGGTGCGCGAGGCAGCTCGAACCACCTACTCCTACTCATTGTTCGACGTTCGTCGTCTATCACCCGGGGGCCGTCTCCGCAACCCCCGTCGCCAGCGCCCGTGTGTCGCCTCTGCAACCCCCATCGCTAAGGCCCGTGTGCCGTCTCCGCGACGCTTGTCACCCATCGCCTGGGCGTCGTCTCCGCGACCCCCGTCGCCAGCGCCTGTGAGCCATCTCCGCGACGCTTGTCGCCCATCGCCCGGGTGATGTCTCTGCGACACTCGTCGTCCGTCGCCTAGGCGCCGTTTACATTCTCGCGCCCTTGCGCCCTATCATCGTGCCTTTGTCTCAACCCCCAGGCATTCCAAGCTTTCGTAAGTGGTGCACAAGGTGGCTCGAGCCACCTACTCTTCATCATCATCATGCATTGACGACCTCAACAACTCGTCGACCAAACAACATCAACATCTTTCTAAGTGTTTATGCGTGCGGTGCCCGCTCGGGTTGCCCCTCCGCGCACACCACAAGTAGGGGGCTTATGTTCTCAACCTATTCTGGTCGCACCCAAAGGCCCACTGGAGTCCCATTTTCCGTGACACATCCGCACAAGTAACAGTCATTTTCAACGCTCACAACCGGTCAAAGCATGCACGCTCAAATCACGTGCACTTCTCACTTTCGTTCCGTTACTCCGTCACTAAGAAGCTCATTTTCGCGCAAAGCCTCATGACACTTCGACCGTCGCAATTCGCATGTCGCCCATCGACGCACCATGGCACTTGCCCAAGGAAGTTGGCCTTGGCCTTCCCCTTGGGGTCGGCCTCAGCCTTGGCCTTCCCCTTGGGGTCGGCCTCAGCCTTGGCCTTCCCTATGGCGTCGACCTCGGCCTTCCCCTTGGGGTCGGCCTCAGCCTTGGCCTTCCCTATGGGGTCGGCCTCGGCCTCGGCCTCCCCTTGGGGGTCGGCCTCGGCCTTCCCTTGGCGTTGGCCTTGGCCTCCCCCTAAGGGTTGGCCTTGGACTTCCCCTATGGGTTGGCCTTTGGTCTCCATACTTAACACCTTCACTTCTCTTCAAGGGACCATACATAACTCCGCGACCCCGTCGCCCGGACACAACTCCGCGACCCCGTCGCCCGGACACAACTCCGCCCGTGACCATGTCGTCCGGACACAACTCCGCGACCCCGTTGCCCTGACACAACTCCGCGACCACGTCGCCCGGACACAACTCCGTGACCCCGTCTCCCGGACACAACTCCGTGACCCCCGTCGCTGGCGTCCGGGCGTCACACTTTAACACTCCGCCGCGCCCGTACGCCGCTGATATAGCTGTGCCCCCATGCTCTCTGTCACACTACCGTGCCCCCGGCAGCATACGCACTACGTCACGTCCATGCGCCGCGCCACTAACAAAGACGTGCCCCCGGCACCTTACTCACTTCATCGCGCCCATGCGCCACAATCATGTTACATGCCCCCGGGCACCACACTCATTCACCACACCATGCGCACCTTGCCTTGGTCGTGGAACATACTTCGACCCACTCTCCGGAGTGTGCAACATCCTGCGGGGATAGGCGACTCCTCCGGGACACTATCTCTGCCAGGGAGCTCTTCAACTCCCTTTCTGCCAGGTAGACGGCTCCTCCGGGATGCTACCTCGGCCAGTCGGGTAGACGGCTCCTCCGGGATGCTACCTTGACGTGCTCTGAGTGCTCCGGCACAAGGACTTACCCGCGGGGATAGGCGACTCCTCCGGGACACTATCTCTGCCAGGGAGCTCTTCAACTCCCCTTCCGCCAGGTAGACGGCTCCTCCGGGATGCTACCTTGACATGCTCCGAGTGTTCCGGCACAAGGACTCACCCGCGGGGATATGCGACTCCTCCGGGACACTATCTCCGCCAGGGAGCTCTTCAACTCCCCTTCCGCCAGGTCGACGGCTAATCTGGGATGCTACCTTGACTCGCTCCAAGTGCTCTGGTACAAGGACTCACCTGCGGGGATAGGCAATTCCTCCGGGACACTATCTTTCTCAGGGAGCTCTAAGTGCTCCGGCATGAAGACTCCCATTCTGTCAGGTAGACGGCTCCTCCGGGATGCTACCTCGACAAGCAGAATTGGCGACTCCTCCGGGACACTATCTCCGTCAGGGTGCCTACGTGAATGGCGTACGTGCTCTGGCACTGGGGGCTTGCGTCGGCACCCCTATGGACTATGACCCCCGGGTCACTCAGAGACATGAGCAGGTCTTCGGAGGGCATTGCACCTAGTTCACTTGGCAGTTGGGCGTCGGGTCTTCCCCACCACTGCCAGGCCTGTGGGACTTTGCAAGGGCATGGATTAGAGGGTAGATCAAGGGGTTCTCTGGCCACACCGACGCTGTGGGAGCCAATCTTTCCAGACAGACAGAGCGATGCTGTGAGGAGCAGGCCGATTGAATATGTGATCTGACAGTCCGTGGAACACCAACACCCGTGGACCCCCCCGGTGACGTATCACTCCCAGGGGGAGCGCCACGTGTCAGTTGATGACATCATCATCTCAATCTCTATAAATAGGGGTCTTGAGAATTCATTCGGACAGAACATTGGAGGTTGGACATTTTCAGAACATTTTCACTTTCTCACTCTAGAATCCTAGAGAGAGAAACATACCGTACCTTTACTCTGGTCCTAAGCATCGGACTGTGCCTGTCATTGTGTATTCATTCCGCGCTTTCGTCCTCGCAGCAGTGCCACCCTCAAGCTTTGTCTGGGAAGCCCTTGGTCTGTGCCCTTGTTCCACCCTAGCGGTATCTCACATCAACATACTTGGCATCTGACTCGGACTGCATTTCTTGTGGCACCTCCACGTAGGTACGAACCCACCTTCTTTAGCATCAGTCTTATTTTCCTAAATATTTTTATTAAGTATTTTTAAAAAAGTCTTTTTCGTGGGGCCCTTATGTATAAAAAAACTTGTTTATAGTTGGTTTTGTAGAATTACAAGGATACATTTTTGCATCTTAAATGTTTTGAATATTCTTAAATATAGTACATAAGAGTTATTTGATTTAATTGTACCATTTTCCTTCTAATACATGTGTGATTTCTGTTCAAAATATCATATATGCGATATAGCCAATTTGTTGGTCATGCAATCTTATTCAAGGAAAAAATTGTCCATTAATTTGATTATCAAAATTATATATTATGCAAATATTTTCTTGCAATCATTATGTCATGTCTAAATATATATATTTATTAAATTATAATAAACTTGAATTAACTGTAATATAAAGTTCACATCTAAAATAATATTTGCATGCATTTAGATTTGTTGGCCGTGTGGTCCCACCAAAAAAATTAGTTAAGATAGAATCATAATATATTAATATATTGCTAATGCATAATTTAGAATGTTTAAGAGTTTAATTACTCACAATAAAAATACCATAGAAAAAGATTTATTCAAACAAATTTCAACATAAAATTAGTTGAATTTACCTCATGCTCACATGCTTAAGGCTTATGTGGAACTTGTATATTATAATATTTATACATTTAACCATTACGGCTGAATAGCATAGCGTAAAACCTTAGAGTAAGGATCATTAACCAAAATTTGTAACCGACATATGTATCAAGTTAGATTCATTTTCAAATTTACCAAGGTTGACAATACATCATCGATCGCTTGTCATCGCATTATGTACTCAATGTGAAATAAAATTTACAAACACTATACGTCAAATACAAAAGTGCCGCTAAAGGTCAATATTATCTTAGATGAGGTCCTTGTCTCTAAACTAGTTAATTTATTTATCAGTAAGCCTTATATAATTTGAAAACTATATTTAAATAATCTAAAATTATTCCTAATAAATATACTAATATATCAAACTCAATTTTGGCAATTATATCTCTAAAAATCTTACTCTAATATGAATATAAGTATCCATAGAAAAATATAAATAAATTTTGATATTGTAATACAAAATAATGATCTAACATTTGATTAAATTTGATAAGGTCCTTATTGTTAAATTTAATTAATTGCACGGAAATAATATTAGGATTTAGTATGACTATCGAGTCTTAATAAATTAGCATATTGAAAGTGTGTCTAGATATGTGTGTGTGTGTGTGTGTGTATAAACATACATATACGTATGTATAGAAATATATACGTATATGTATGTGTATGTACATATATGTGAATATATCTGTCTATATGTATATATAAACATACATATACGTATGTATATCGACATATATATGTATCTGTATGTATGTAAGTATATGCATACATATGTGCATATACGTATGTATATGTATAGACATATACTATATATATGAGCCGATCCATTGCTCGTGCGGGCAAAATGCGTTAAGTTGTCAGCACGATCTAGCTGTCCAAGCGCGATCTGTGGACGGTCCAAATATTTTTTTTTTGCGTTTTTTTTTCATCTTCCGCTACATAATATAGCGGACGGTAAAAGTACCGTCCGCTACATAATGTAGCGGATGATATTACTGTCAAAGTATCGTCCGCTAAATTATGTAGCGGACGACGAAAAAGTTTTTAAAAAAGTTAGATTTGGCCCGTCCACATCTCGTGTGTGGATGACCAGATTGCATTGGTAACTCAGTCCCATTTGCCCGCGCGAGCAATGGACCAGCTCCCATATATATATATATATATATATATATATTTCTTTTCAAGTTATAGAGTTTTTATTTTATCGAATATAATTGAACTAAAGTTTTGGTATGTTGGTATATTACTGATTTAGAACTTAAAAATGCTGAAAATTGAATTAATAGTAAAATAAGGACAACATTAAAAAAGATTGGTTTAATTTTTCTTTTAAACAAAGTTTATTTAATTCAATTCATGTTTTATTGACTATATTGTGTAGAATCTTTGTAAATTAACAATGCTAGAATTATGAGACCATCTAATGATCTACACCCCCCTTTAGCTCTTTTTCTTAGCTAAAAGATAAAATAAATTATGCTATTGCCTTTTTGCATGTGAAAGTATGGTGTATTAACTTTCCTAGATTTATTTGAAACGTTAAGGTTTTAATATTACATGCTATTTTTAAAAATAGTTAATACTTTATTCTTCTAGTACAAATACGAGAGTTGGTTCTTTTTTTGAATTCTAAATAAGCAAGTTTTTGTTTTTATGTTATCTAAGTTATTATATTGGATTGACTGTGCTTTGAAATGTTAAAGAATGATAAAACTAAGGATCTTGTAAAAGAATAACTTGCCAATAGCCCATATACCATAAGGTTATAAAACTTAAATATGAATTCAAAATAGCACCTAATTTTAATTTTCTTATTAAATCTCTTAATTAATTTTCGTTTACGGGTGATTATTTCATATTAGAGAGCTTTTTCGATATATAATAATGACTACAATGATTTAGGAAATATCCTTATGATACAACAATAAAGGGTGAAAATTAGTTCATATCGGGGGTGAGCATCAAATTGTTCAAACCGATTCAAACTGTTCAAACCGGTCAAACCGAACCACCCCAATCCGAACCGTCCAAAGATCTAATGGTTCGAGTTTACATTTCTCAAACCGACCTTGGTTCAGTTTGGTTCACGATTCACTTTTTTGAAACCGTTCACAAACCGAACCCAGCTGGCTTATGAAAAACTAATTTATTTTTAGTGACATTCATTGATAATTTTCACATGTATGGTACTAAGCAAGTCCAAATAAACAAAATCTTGAAAGTTAACAGAAATGAAAACAATGAAAGTGATTATAACACAACAATCTAGTAATTAACATGTTTTGTATATTTATTCTTTCTTTCTCGTACATCAATGACAAATGCATAACTGAGTTTTCATTGTAACACATGTCTTGAACAATACTTAAATCATATGTTAATACAAATACTTAAATATTGAATGTAATAAGGTTATTTACAATTTAGAAAAAACTATAACTTGTTTATTGGTTAGATATTGAATGTAATTTCACAATTGACACATTTGTAGTCTACTGGTCTTAGTTCAAATCGCCAAAGTCAGGTTTTTAAGTACCTTGTTTACGTACCTTGTTAAATTAAAGAAATTAATACAAAAGATAAATGCCTACATGCAACACATGTACACTATTCTAGTTAGAAGAAAGCGGCACAATTTTCGTGGAATAACAGAATTTGCTGGAAATTCTTAACTCGCCTAAGAAGTGACAAAAGCCTCTGAAATCAATGCTACATTAAATTCCTAAAAGAGAAAGAACAAACTTTGGCTCTTACTTGGGTTGTAGGTATCTTCTTCCAACCCCGTGTATAGTGACAATTTATAGTCGCTAAATGTTTCTAGTGACTTTTCTTCTAATACTTTCAGGACAATTATTAGCAACACTTTTTTAACGCCACTAAATAAAAGCCACTAAAAACATTTAGAGACGATTGATTGTCGCTATATAGGGGGTAAGAGGAAGATTCCTCCAACCGGGGTGGCACCCAAAAAATTTTCAAAGAGAAAAATGGCTTACTGCACTATTTGATTTCGGGAAAAAAATTGTTGCTGACCAAGGAGCAGCGCAACCTGCTACCCCTCCATGCAGGTTGAGGCTGCTCCTTGATCAGCAGCCTTAACGAGGTGTCTTGCTTAACACCTCGTTACACCCACGACATCACTAAACACACACACTAACACTCAGCAGGTACCCTCCCCTTCACAGCTCCTCACACCACACAACCCATATATATATATATATATATATATATATATATATAGCCGATTCCTATCTACTGGTAGAGAAATTATTTCTCTACCATCCATCCAGCCATCCACGAGTGAAAGTGGATGGCACATATTACCTTTTTTTTAATCTGATTAGCCAGACCGCTACTCTTTGTAGCGGTCAATAGCTATGCCCAAAATGTCCTTCACACGCCTCTCAAGACTCTTCACACACCCACCAAAATGTTTGACCGCTAGTAGCGGTAAGGAGAAAAACCATTTCAGTCGTCTTTTTCTTCTATCCCTCTCTGTAATTGTTTCTCTCCTCATTTCCATTGCCAAGAACAAACTTACTAACTACTAAGTCAAACTCCATCTCATCCATCAAGTCATCAACAAACCCAATTTACACCAAAAGTTTACCAATAAAAGATTCCACGGCGGTGGCGCGTGGCAGCTTGGGAACGTTCGAGATTGGCTGCGACAGCTTGGATTGGACTGCGGTGGGGACGACTTCGGCCAAAGACGCGTCTGCGACGAGATGGAGGTGGCGTTGGAGGTGAAGAGACACTGGCGACAGAGAGATGGTGGCGCTGCCGCCAGTTCAGATCCATCGGTGTCGCCGCTATTTCAGATCCATCGGCGCCGTTGCCGGTTCAGATCCATCGGTGCCGCGCCCGTTCAGATCCATCGGTGCCGCTTCTCCTTACCAACTCTGTCGCTGCCGTGATTCAGCCGTGGTTTTACGTCTGCAGAAAGAAAGAAAGAGAGATATGAGAGAGAGAGAGAGAGAGTCTTTTAATTTTCGACAGAATGAGAGAAGACGGCAAGGGAAAAGAAGGGCATGATTGGAAAATTCCCTAACCGCTTCTGTTTCAAGCGGTTAGGTGAAGAATTATAAAAAAGGAGTTGATCTGTGCCGTCCACTTTCACACGTGGATGGCTAGATGGATGGTGGAGAAATATCTATTTATCCACCGGTAGATACGGATCGGCTCCAATATATATATATATATATATATATATATATATATATAAAAGAATGAATAACAAAACAAATCTTACCGGAAGAATTAATTCGATCGCCGGAAACCTTGTCGGAAAATTCTTCTTCCATCGATCTCTTTCCTCGCCCCCACCCCCCTCTCTCTACCTCTCTCTCTCTCTCTCTCTCTCTCTCTATCATATATCAGATGAAGAAGAAGAGGTATTGAGGGCTGGTCACATAATATTATATATATAATAACCCTAGGTTGGAATATTATTAAAAAGCCCCCTAAACTTTCATTATTCATTCAAATTTTACCCGAAACTTTTTATTATTGCGAAAAGGTCCAATATAATTATTTGCGATAATTTATGTGCTAGAAAAATTTAACGGTTTGTTACATAACTCCTCTTCACTATTTGTCGCTAAAACTACATCGATGCTAAGAAAAAATAAATCGTCGCTAAAAGTTGTTAAGAAAAGCATTGTTACTATATATTAAAATATCGTCGCTAAATTTTTTAAATTAATCTGTTAAAAGTATTTCGGGGTTTGGGCTATTACACCCTATTATATCTTTTAATGGCCTGTTTGTTCTTTCATAGATTCACAACTTCAAGTAGCTTGCCATGATTTAATTTTCCTCATGACTAGATAGCTTATTCATTCATTCAAAATATAAAAGAGAAATCAGTAGAAATAGAAGAGCCAGCCTTGTGCCAATTTTTTCTTTCTTTTCTGCTCCTCATCTCACTTCACTTAAGCTTTTTGCTTTTTATCGCTCTTCTCCTTTCCCAGTTCTCTCATTTTTCAAATTGATCTTTTTTTGGCATATATAATATTTTTGTGTGAACCAAAGACTATACAAACTCAAGTAGCTGACTCCGAGTAATCAAAACGACACTAGCTAAAGAATCATCAATACAAGATGCATTCGAAATGCAAATTTGGCTGTTTGGAACTATCTATTTTAAAAATGAACACACAAGTTATATATAATGATGATGCTAAAGTTGCTCGAAACGATCCATTGCAATTTGCACATCATAAAACAGTTGATATATATATCAAGGATAAACCTCAATGATAGATCTTAAACCCAGGATTGGAGCTATCTTATAGTTACTAAAGCCAGCATCCAGGAAGAGCTTTTCCCATTCTTTCTCGTTTCTCTCTCTTCCCGTGACCATAGCCATCATCATCATATCGCAGCAGAGTTGGGTCTCAGTTGATTCTGGATGTCCTTTCTGGTTATCCAGTACCATGTCTATGATAATCACCTTTCCTCCCTTTCCCTTACATGGGATTGCCTCTTTGCACCGCTTCAGTATCTTTAGACACTCCTCGTCATTCCAGTCATGCAGTATCGACTGCTAATGGTCATTTTCCACTCATGTTAGCATTAGTCCAGAGAAGTTAAGAGGGGTTTTTAGAAAGAAGAGAATGAAATCTATTTTTTGTGGTATCTTAACTAAATAAGTATAATTTAGGATTAAATACCTTCCAATGTACTTTCTACTTGTTCTCTTACTAATCAATCGCATGCTTTTACAGATAGAATCGTAAAAGAGATGTGCTGTATCTACAAATTTTGAATTTTATTTAAGCCAATTATGAAAAATTTAACCACTATTTTCCAATTCACCACATTGATTTGATTATATACGGTGTGTTTGAAATCCATTTCAGTTTTTGTTTTCAAAAAAATCAAAACAAAATCTCTTTGAATTTCTTTTTCCTTTTTTTTACAAAACTGATGGGTTGTTTGATAACAGATTTCTATAATTAGTTTTTACTTTTTTTTTCAAAATCTTCCTCCCATTTTTCTTTTTTCCACTCTCTCTCTCTCTCTCTTTTCATTTCCCAATACTTGAGAGCTTCTTTTGAGTTCTTATGTTCAACACCAAAAGCATCCCCTCCACGACCAACACATCTTCTCTGCCACCGTCCAACTACTGATGTGGCAGTAACAACACTAACTTGTGAATTAAGGCTTCATTTGTTTGATTTGGGTTTGATTGGGTGAATGGGTTTGACTGACTTGGAATTTACCTCCGCAAACCGGAGATACTAGGTCTAATTGATGGATGAAATCTTGTGGTGGTCTTTATTGTACGGATAATAGTGGTCGGTATGATGGTGGTTTGGATTTAGAGGAATGGTGGTTTTGTGGTGGTGACCGACGTTAGAGGGTTTGGTGTTCGTTAGTGTTGGTCATCAGTGGTGGTGGTGGTTGTTGTTGTTGTTGTTGTTAGTGGCTATAGTGGTTGGCGGTGTTCGTGGGTAGGTCACTGGTGGTGGTGGCGACATTAAGTGGCAATGGTAGTTGTCGATGTTGGCAGATTTGGTGTTCGGTTTTGTTGATCAGTGATGGCGACAGATATCTTTGGAGGTCAGTGGCTGTGGTTGTTGGCAGTGTTTGTAGTTTGGTGATTGGGATTTTGGTCATTGGTGGTTGGCAATGTTGGTAGTTTGGTGTTCTTCGGCGATAGGTGTTGGTGATGTAGTTTTGTGATTGAGGTTTTGGTCATTGGTGGTTGGCAATGTTGGAAGTTTGGTGTTCTTGGACCATAGGTGTTGGTGATGAAGAGACATAAAATGCTTCCAACAAAGAAGCTATAAACGATTGGTGTTCTTGGACTATAGGCTTTGGTCATTGGTGGTTGGCAATGTTGGTAGCTTGTGTGTTGGTTGTGCCCACCTGGTTAGAGTTGCATATTTTCTGTTAAAAGAAGCTATAAACGGAAGAAAATCCTTTGCATAAGAGCTGCAACACAAAGTTTTCTCTCCCTAAATCCTGAGCACAACCAGAAAACAAAATAGAATTTGCGAGGGATATACCTTCAAGAGAACAGCATCTGCACAGGGAATTGACTCGAACATATCGCCTGCAATAAACACCAAGTTGTCACTCCCTTCCAAGTCCGCAACCACATGCGGTAGCTCTAACACGCTACACTTCATAGGTGGGAAGGCATCGACGATGGCCTTGGCCACTGTCCCCGTACCTCCACCAGCGTCCAGCAATGAATTTAACCCCTCAAAAACTCCTGCACATTCTTTAATCATCACACTCGTCACCAACCTCGCGTCACTAGCCATGGAATTGTTAAACAACGTATTTAGCATTGGTTCATGCCCTGCATAGTCCCAAAATGTCCTCCCGTGAGCCATTTCGAATGATGTTTTACGGTCATCTTGGAACCATTCACTCAGAAAATGAAACGGAGTTGTCAGGATTGGATCAAGCGTTGCTAGCAAAAATGGCGTCACGCTAAAGGGGTTGTCTTTAAGTAGGAGACGCGAAGCCGGTGTGAGGGAATAACTGTCTTCTTCTTCTTCTTCATTTTCAAGATTCTTTTGCTTTGTGAAGAAGCCCGAGTGAATCAAAATGCGCATAAGGCGGTAAATGCAAGGTGCTTTGGCCTTGTTGATTGGTAGAGCCTGAACCAAGTCAGGGAGTGACATTGGTTTGCCATGATTGTGGATGATGTCTGGTATGCTTAGTTGAACTGCACATTTGAGGGACATAGAGTTTATGAAGTTGAAACTGTGGTTCCATATGTGAGCATGAGAAGGAAGTAGCTCGCTAGCTTGCACACATGTAGGCAAATCCATCTATTTCGTTTTGAACACTATGTATAAACACTGTCCCTTTATATGCTAAACGAGTTATCATGGCACACACAATATGTGTGCAAGCATGAAGTCAATAATATGATATTTTTATAATATTGGGCTAGACCTAATTCTCCTATATTTTTAATAAATTTTAAATTATGAAGAGCAAAAATAAAGTTATTAAATTAAAGTTAGTTAAAAAGTCAAGTATGATATATGAGGGTTTTAAAATGTGAAAATCAAACATGGCCTTAAAGTAGTTATTTACTATTAAAATTTTTTAAATCGTTTTGTAATTTTGCAACAATTCTATTATTTTGCCAAGTGTCATCATACTAAGTTAGTAGTTATGCAACACCAGCAAAGTGTTACACCAAACCACGTTTTTCCTTAATAAGTAGTATAAATGTTCACTCTAGGTATGGAGTGAGTGACAGCAGGGTAGGATTCTAGCGTGGAAACTTTCGGCGCTTAACACAACTACGAGAGCTCTAAAAAAGCTAGAACATTGTAGGGTGGTGTTTGACTCTGAATGGTTGTCTATGTACTGGGGGAGCCCTTTTTATACATGCATGTTTGTTAGAACCCTAATTCAATGAGGAGTGACGACTAGACGTTAGCCTGATCCCCGAGCATATTAGAGTCCTTCACAACCCTAATTCACTCCAAGGGCAACTATCGACCTCATCTTGATCAAGTTTGAGCAACAATTAATTGATGACTAGAAGTCTATTTTTATCTATGTCAGATAAAAAGTTTGATTGGGCAATGCATCTCGTATGATTATTGCTTCACTATTTGCTTGAATAAACTTCAAAGCTCTATTAGTATATACACTAAATTTTGACAACAGAAAATGAAAAATGATGGGAAGTTATAGAAACAACGTAAGTCTCTATTTAACTTTACTTTAGGGCCTCAAACTATCACGTTTTTCTCCCTTGTGTAAATGCAAGTATCCTAAGAAAAATGATACTTGACACCAAACATTTTGATTTGGGTCTACTGTAATTCATATGTTATTATGGGCTCATCTTGTATTAATAACCCAACTCGGAAGTTCCGGGCGTACCAAAGGAAGGGTTGGGGAGCACGGTCATCCTCTAATTTTTCAGAATTTGTTTTGAGATTTTTATGCAATAAGTACTCGTATCTGATATATTCACAACAACAATAATTTGTTTTTAGATTTTTTATACAGTAAGTACTCGTATCTGATGTATTCACAACAAAACCATTGTATTGTAATATATAATTTAAATATATTTGGATTCGATTAATAGCTAAGAGACCTTTAAAGTCTTAATCCAATTTTTTCATATATTTATTTATCTTAAAAATAAATACTACTTGTCATAAGCAGATTCGTCAAAATTATTGTTTAATCTTTCAAACAATAACTGTCATTTTCACATCCTAAACATCTGCCACTTCTACTGATACAACAAGAAGGAACCAGAGAAACTGCAAGTCACACTGGACACCACCAATCCAACTACATTGCCCACTGAGAGTAATTGCTATCACGACCACCATTGATACCCACTACTGCCACTAAGCCCATGCCTACACACGGATTGCCCAATCCACGATCTCAACTAAGTAACTATAACAAAGGAGATAGTGATAGATTCGACGACTACAACTACAACGATGATTGATCGATTTACGATGGAGAGGTGGATCCCTCCAAAAGAGAGCAGATGAAAGGACCTTCTCCACAAACTCTTCGTCATGTTTATTCAAAGGCTTTAAAAGTTAAAAGGCCACGTTCACTTTAAAAAGCACAAGGGATAAAAGCATGCAAAGAAGAAAAAGTTTTCCAAAGTCTTGGCTTGACTTCAAATATCAAACACAAAGAGACCTATTTTTTCTAGGAGAAAATATTTGGTGGTTGTGTGTGTGTGTGTGTGTGTGTCTATATATATATATATATTCGTCGCTAAAAGTTCATTATTTTTTGTTGGCGGGCTTTTTCGTCGCTAAAAGTCCATCGCTAATACCTTTAACGACGAGAAATTTTGTAGTTAAATATTTTTCGAAATTATTATTTTTGGAAAAAAGAATTAAACTAAAATTCAGAAATTATCTTTAGCGATGGAATGTCCGTCGCTAATTAATTTGTTGTCCCGTCGCTAAAAGTTTGTTCTTTGCCTACGTATTTCCAAATTTTGTCGCCAAACACTTTTAGTAACAGAGTTGATGGCAACGGACTTTTAGGGACGGGGTATCGTTGCTAAAAGTCTTTTGCGACGGAAAATGGACTTTTAGCGAAGGAATCGTCAGTCATTAAACGTCCATTTTCTTTTAGTGACATAAGTTTTTAGCACTTAAATATCAATTTTATCAAGCAACCCCTAAAAAAACCATGCTTATCGTTCTTCGAGTGCTTCCAAACTACGATTTTCAGTTACTGCACTTAAAAGTGCTGCTATAACCCACTAGGGATGGCAATGGGACGGGTCGGATGCGGATCTTGTAAAATCCGAAGCCGCCCCGGTGCTCATAAAATCTCGCCCCGCCCCACCCCGCTACTGGGTCATATATCTAAAATACCATACCCGATCCTACATTTGTTTAGAAAACCCGTCCCGCCCCGCACTTCCCTATAGTCGCACACAAGGATTGTCTAGGCGGCGCCCTAACGGGAGGAGAGGCTTCACTACACAGACCCGTAGTTGCTACCGCCGCCGATGAGCACGTGGCGGTTGAAGATTTAGGTGGCGCCTCTAATCTCGTCGAAGAAGAAGCGGCGACAGATCTGCGAGAATTCCGACGAGACCCGTAGTTGCTACCACCGCCGATGAGCATGTGGCGGTTGAAGATTTAGGTGGCGCCTCTAATCTCGTCAAAGACGAAGCGGTGGCAGATCTGCGACCATTCTGACGAGATCTTCAACGATTCGTTGTTGTTCTTCTTGCCGCGGAACTTGAGAATAGGCGGTGGAACATGGTTGTGGCCGGCGGTTAGGTTGTCATGACGTCTTTGGCCGTGGGGGGCTGAAGGTGGAGAGGGAGAGAAGATTAGAAGGGAGCCAACCATGGGCAAGTCGGCATAGACCAAGAGAAAATTTGGCATTTTAGGGTTTTGGATGAAAAGTTATATGCTATGATGGATGGTTGAGATTTATTGATACATAAGTTTAGTATATCGGGGCAGGTGCGGGTCGGATAGTGGGGCGGGTTGGATAGAATACCATACCTAATCTTAACCCGCTGCGGGTTTTAAAAAAAATTACCATACCCGCTCCATAATCTCGTCAAAGTCAAAATAACCCGTTCCTAAAAGGGCAGGGCGGGGCGGAGACCCGCCAGTTGCGGGTCTAATTGTCATCCCTATAACCCACTAAAATTTGACAACAGAAAATGAAAAATGATGGGAAGTTATAGAAACAACGTCAGTCTCTATTTAACTTTACTTTAGGGCCTCAAACTATCACGTTTTTCTCCCTTGTGTAAATGCAAGTATCATAAGAAAAATGGTACTTGACACCAAACATTTTGATTTGGGTGTATTGTAATTCATATGTTATTATGGGCTCATCTTGTATTAATAACCCAACTCGGAAGTTCCGGGCGTACCAAAGGAAGGGTTGGGGAGCACGGCCATCGTCTAATTTTTCAGAATTTGTTTTGAGATTTTTATGCAATAAGTACTCGTATCTGATATATTCACAACAATAATAATTTGTTTTTAGATTTTTTATACAGTAAGTACTCGTATCTGATGTATTCACAACAAAACCATTGTATTGTAATCTATAATTTAAATATATTTGGATTCGATTGATAGCTAAGAGACTTTTAAAGTCTTAATCCAATTTTTTCATATATTTATTTATCTTAAAAATAAATACTACTTGTCATAAGCAGATTCGTCAAAATTATTGTTTAATCTTTCAAACAATAACTGTCATTTTCACATCCTAAACATCGGCCACTTCTGCTGATACAACAACAAGGAACCAGAGAAACTGCAAGTCACACTGGACTCCACGAATCCAACTACATTGCCCAATCCAACTACATTTCCCACTGAGAGTAATTGCTATCACGACCACCATTGATACCCACTACTGCCACTAAGCCCATGCCTACACATGGATTGCCCAATCCACGATCTCAACTAAGTAACTATAACAAAGGAGATAGTGATAGATTCGACGACTACAACTACAACGATGGTTGATCGATTTACGATGGTGACAAATGCGGCAGCAGCAACCCACCCACCTCCACTATTCAGAGATTTTTCTCATCCCTCTATCTCGTTTCTTTCCGTCTTACAAACAACACATGCTCCGAATTATTTTCTCATGCATGATGGCCGACCGGTCTCTGATTTCGAACAATTAGGTAGTGTAGAAAGTTAATGGGGGTGATTTGCTAGGAGGGAGGGGGGACGTTTTGTGTATCTATGTGTCTTTGCGTGTGGGTGGATGGCGAATATGGGTGGTAGGGATATGGGTTGTACATACTCATGCGCACACACACATGCACACGCACACGCATACAGACACACACGCGCACGCGCGCACACACACACACATAGAGAATGTACACACACATTACATACCACACATGCACACACTCTTTCACACATTATACATTCACATTACACATCCCCCCCCCTCTCTAGAATACTCACGCACTTCATGCCCATACACAAACACACATCTATAAGCACTTCACCCAACACACTGGGCAAATGCACACACACATTTCACACACAAATGAACCCACACACACACACCCCCTCACACACAGGTGCGCGCGCGCACACACACACACACACACACACTTACACTCACACTATACACATAGAGCATACACGCATTTTAGACTCGCACAATGTTTATACATAAGTACACACCACAGAACACCCCCCCCAACACACGCCTCTGCATAAACAAAATAGACACACATACAACACCTCTCACACAACAGACATGTTGACGCCCCCTCCCCCCATACACACACCACTACTCGCTCCGCGTGCGCATGCACAGACACACAAAAAACACCCCCCCCCAATGCAACACACAAATTTATGCACACATTCCACACACACATGGCTACAAGGGAGTCCATACCACTCATACTCTCTCTCTCTCTCTCTCTCACACACACACACACACACACATACATACCCACCCCCACCCCCCACCCCACACACAGAGAGCACATTGTGGCTGCTCATCAGCCGCTCTTACACCCCCCACCCACACATAACACTTCTGGACACATACCACGCACACACATGAAACTCATGCACACATCCCCTTCATGGTTTCTTAGCAGCCCCTTGCACCCCCCTTACACAGCCCCCGTTGCACACACGCACCACAACTGGAAACATATATTCAAACCTACACAGACTTTCCTCACTCACGGAACTAACACAACCCTTTTTCCCATTTTTTTCCATGAATTTTGATAACTCCCTTGATCACTAAAATAATCAAGCAAAGCTTATCCTAAATTCTCTCATTCTTTACCTCTTTCTCCCCCTCGCCCCCCTCTTTTTCTCTCCCTCACCTAATCCAAAACTACAGTAAAAAATCAGATTAAAATTTGCTTATAATTACCTGATAAACCTTAATTTGACTATGATTCCTTAACTAACCCCCCCCTCCCCACATCACTTCCATTAATTGTCTATCGCACCCAAGTTCATCATTTACAACTTATGGCCACTATATAAAAAATGTCAATAAAGATGTAAAACAATACTACTCACAACAACCATTGCTAAAGCTCTTTAATATCACTTACAACAATTGCTGCTAAATTTAATAGATAAGCGGCTAAAAATTACCTTAAAACCAACATTAGGTTCAGGTATTACAATAGAACTTTTGACACTGGCTCGATATCCTCTTGCCTTAATTTCTCGGGATATGGTTCTCTTATCGATAGCATCCTCAATCTGTAGTAGGGACCCCATCAAAGCTTTGAAGGAAGTATAGTGCCCATAAATGTATTCGTTATTCACTGATAGGAGGTTGTTCCCTTATTATGTTAACCTATTCATCTTCCAAAGGCAATTAGTCATATGCGTGGCCTTGTTCCTCCATTTTATCATGAAATTTGAGATTGATTCCTTAGGCTCTTGCCTAGTAGTCTTAAAATCTCATCGGGTGATATCCAAATTGCCACTGTATCGATATCGATTGACAAACTCACGTGCTACATCTTCCTATGTTCTAACTTTTAAGTTGTCAAGGGTGAGGAACCATAAAGCAACGGCTACCATCAAAGATCGGTGAAAGAGCTCGATCAACTGGTTTGGTTAAGTCCATGAGTAGCTAATGCGCACATGTACACTTTACATGGATCTAGGGATCCTTCATTCCATTAAATTTGTCCATATAGAGAATCTTTAACTTTGGAAAAAGTCTATCTTCAGGGCATAACGTTAAAGTACTAAGGTCCATTGGTTATTAGCCCTCGTCATCCTAGCAATCTGTGATTCAAGGATGACCATAACAATATTCTCTTCATCATCAGACTCGTACTGCCAATTGGCTTCTAGTATAGGATCTCCTATTATCTTCTCCTTCTTCTTAGGTTCTTTTTTGGGTTCCTTCTTCTGCCCATTCATGCTCTCCTTGAGCAATTCCAAATCCATGGCTGTTTTTTGCATGTTAAAGCTGGATTGGAAGTCCTTTTACAAATCTCCAAGGATTCGAACAAGGTGATTGAGCTGAGGGAATTCTTTGGCCATTGGAATTCGCTTGAGTTTTACGGACGTATCCCAATACCAGAGTGTCTTACTCTTACCTGTTTAGGGAATACACATAATAGTTTAAAACAGCAGGTTAGACACATACAATACGACTGGTTTACACCTTGCAAAAAAACCCGTCACTGATGAGCCATCCGATAAACATTTTAGGTTTACCGGCCGGTTGATCCGAGACTTATTTTTTTGGCCTTAGGGAATTTTTTTGGATGTTCAATGGGAACCATCTGGTAAATCTTATAAGAGTTTAGAATCCCATAACATTATGTGTAAGTCCGTTCTCACTTGTGCTGTGTATTATCAACCTTATGGATCGGTGTACCTCTATGAGGTAGGTTGACCTGTGACGTGCATTTTGGTTCTTTAGAAGGGATTTAGTAGGGTTGGGGGTGAAATCGGTGATTTTGCATTACGCAAACGGTGTCCACTGACCAACCGTCCGGTTGATTAGAGACACATTTTCTACGCCCTACCCTTCAGTGAGATTACCATCCAATTCTGCGATATACCAACAGTTTCGCTACCAATATATCAAATTACTAGTAGGTATTCCCGTTAAATGGTAGGCCATATAATTGTATAGGGTGTGTGTCTTCTCTAACTTCGGGTGCGAGTTTACTTCCTAGGCTAGACTTGTACGATATACCTCTCACCTGTAATGAGTTATATTGGGTGATCATTGGTACATGTACACAGATCATTTAATATATCAAGATACCAGAAGGTATAGGTACTGGGCCTAAGAGGTGAGGGTACAGTTTGAAGTTGCCTTGCAAGTAAGAGTCCAAAGGTTTTAACCGTTGCCCTCGATTGGGTAGTTAGGACAATCATTCTAGTGCGTGAGTCATAAAAGACAAAAAGAGAAACACATCAATTCAAATATGCTAATGAATACATAAAAATCGAAAAACACACGGAAGGATAAAAGTCATACAAAAATCAGAAAATAATTTTCTAGAGTCTAATTCTCTTATGTAAGTCCCCAGCGGAATCGCCACTGTACTGAACTACGTCGAAAATCTAGACCCGAGAAGGTCTAACTTGAGTTGTCATCTTATCTTAGGGTTATTTAGTTATTAAGGAGGAAAATTTATCCATTCTTAGCTTCTAACCTATGAATCCAGAGATTTGAATTTGGTTACTAAGCTACGCAGTGGGAAGGTATTAGGCACCCGCTTTTCCCTGATCGTTTGCCGAAATTAACCCTAACTTGGTTTGAATTTGACAATGAGGGTCAAATAGCCTACGTACCGATCGGACAGTTCGCTATCAAAGCCATTGTAGTTCGTTGAGACCCTACGGGAAGCGACCTAAATCTCGGTCTTGGACTCTTATAATGAACACGACTCTTCTAGTAAAAAAGGATTTGATTCTAGATTCTTTTTATAGGTTTTTGTACTAATTAACTGAGATATGGTCATGGATAAGACAGACAACTTAGAATCTTCTAACCTAGAAACAAAAAGAGATATGAAAATTACCTCGAGATGGAACTTTCATGAACGACTTGGAACAACGTCGTGATGGATACACAATGCCAATAGACTATGTGATTGCGAACTAGAAAAAGGGAAATTGGGAATTATCCTTTTATATTTCTACAGCGTTCTCAATAGAAATCGTGCACCAATTCTATGAGGAAAGGTACAAATTTCTAGGGAGAAAGACTAGAGATAGACCCCTTATTCAATAGCCTAAGGTATAAATTTAAAGAGGTCTCGGGGCTCACAAAATAAATGGTAAAGTGAACTTTTTGTTTAGAACGTCTTTGATAGAAAAGAATATTTGATTTAAATCAAAAGATCCAAAAAGTCAACTTACTGGCCAGTTCATCTTAATTAAAAGGCCTTACCAGTGGGTTTGTCAAAAACCGGCATGTTTATAGCTTAGTTTGTCAAGATCTTATTCCTAAATTTTGGGAGACACTAATGGTCTTTTAATTTGAAAAAAAAAACTCTAAAATACGGACGGGATATACCAGATTTCAGAGAATAACCCCAAGTCACATATTTGAATCAATGGGACTTAAAATTCATTAGGGATCAATCACAAATCAATTCCAAGTCATCTAAATTCTCTTAACTGGGCTAAACCTAATTAACTGGACTGGCTTAACCAACTGGATCAGACTTCGATGAGACTAACCTCTGACTAGACTAGACTAGACTCATATTGGAGTAGACTCTGACTAGATTGGACTTTACTAAATTATGTTCATTATATTTTTAGGCCTAGACCGACAATAATAAGATTAATTAATAATAAAGTCCAATGGTAAATAAAAGAAAATAAAGCAAGACTATAAAAACGGGGTGTCTACCGGAGTCTCAAAAAAATAAAAAAAACATACCCATATTGAAAACTGTTTACAGACGTTGATATTTTTCAACCTTTTTAAAAGTGAAGAGAAAACTCTTTCAATCATTTCCTTAGTCTTAAGGTCTGATGCAGTCATATTTTCTACACATTGCAGTCCTTAAAGATGGCGATTTTATTACATTGTACGTAACTCTTTTTTTTTATTTTATAAATGCATGTTTGGGCTTACTCTCTTTTCAGGATGATCCATGTTCTTCTGGCAGCAGAAAAACATTGACCACAGTGTTCTTGCTTCATTGGTGGTGAATGGAATAACTAATTGTAAATGCAGATTGGTCAAACATTACACAAGCTTTTTTGTCAACTTTTTCCTTTGTAGTTTTTGGGACGTTGATAAAGATAGCAACGGACTACATGCTTCTAAATCTTTTAATTCCTTAACAATCAGTTTAAGTTATATCTATCGCTTTTACCATTTCTGCTTTGGAGATTTGAGAGTTTTGGTCCTGTATATATCTGCAAACAGGCTACAAAATTCGACCAAAAAAATAAGAACATCGCATGTATGATATAGTTTGTTTGTTGCACCCTTCCACCATAACTACCGTGATACCAAGTTCTTGGTTTGCTTATGTATAGTTAAATCTATGCGCTCTTAGATACCCATAACTATTTTCTTTTTAAAAGTAATTTAAATAATGTATTTATATCAGTTTTAGGGAATTCAGATGTCATTTATCCTAATTAACACTGTTTCTTGGGCATGGCATAACAAAGTTTAGACGACTGAGTTGGATACGGATAGAGACAAACATAGATGGCTGGAAAATTACACTAAGCATTATTTCGTTCTTTTTTACTTTACATATATGGGCTAATCCCAAAAACTGTACCCTTAAGTTTACATTTTGTACAGTTTTAGTACCCAAGTTTGAAGGTGCGCCAAAGAAGTACCCAACTTTGAAATAACGTACCAAATCAATACATCGGCTAACGGACGATGGATGCCGTTTGAAAGTCAGAGGGGTAGGACTGTCATTATGAAAAAAATAACATAAAGCCTGTCCATGTGGCCACGCGGGCCGTCCTTTTAACTGTCTCTCTCTCTCTCTTTTCTTCTTTAATTCACACACACAACCCCCACACATAGAGATCGCCGGCGACGAAAGAAAGTCAATGGAGTTTTAAATTTTGTTGACAGATTCACACTTCTGATTTATTTTTGTATGTATCTGAATCTATATAAATGCCCAAGTCTCAAAAACCAATGTCATCATCTACTCATGCAATTCGTTCAGATTTGTCTCATATCACATACATTCAAGCATGGCATGAGATCGTTGACAACGACGGTTATGGAGTCATGATTATGGGTGTTTGTTCCTTAGCTTAGTGATTGTGGGTTCCTGCCTCAGTGACCGGTGGCGGTGTACAATGTGCGATAGAGAGAGAGAGAGAGAGAGAGGGGGGGAGGAGGAGGAGGAGGAGGAGAAGAAGAAGAAAGAGAGAAAAACTGGGTGATGGGTTTGCGTGACAGAGAGATGGAGAAAGAAAAAGAAGGAGAGAGAAAAGAAGAGGAAGAAGAAAAAACGAGGGAGAAAGTGGGTGTGTGTGTGTGAGAGAGAGAGAGAGAGAGAGAGAGAGGAGGAGGAGGAGGAAGAGAAGAAGAAGAAGAAGAAGGAGAGAGAGAGAGAGAGAGAGATGAGAAGAATAATCAAGTTGCATTGGAAAAACCAACGTGGAGGGAATTAAAGTGCAAAAGAGCAGAGAGAAAAAAGGAAATTGGTTTTTGGAGGGAAACTGTGAATTTGCCTTAGGAACATAAAAAGGAGGTAAGAGAAAAGGGCGGGCCTCTTGGCCATGAGATAGGTTTTTTTGTCTTTTTTTTCAAAAATGGTAGTCATATTCCTCTAACTTTTTAACGGTATCCGTCGTCCGTCAGCCGAGGTACTAATTTGGTACGTTATTTCAGAGTTGGGTACTTTTTTGGCGCATCTTAAAACTTGGGTACTAAAGTTGTATACATAATGTAAACTTGTGGGTATAATTTTAGGATTTGCCCTTCTTTTAGTTCTCATATTACTCTCTACTGTGCTTTTGACTTTCTTTTTGGTATAAACTTGAATTATTGAATTTTTGTGAATTTCCGCAAAAGGATTAGTACATGTACAATCAAAATGATTATAGTCTTATATACTTTTATATGAGACTATAATCATTTCTAGATTTGTATACCCTTTTTTATATAAGTTGCTACAGTGTTACTGCTTTTGTTTATAGGTTTTGTATACTTTGACTAGTTGAGCATTGTATACACTTTACTTATATGCTTGTATTCTTTGACTATTTTGTTTATGATTGTTCTGCAATTAAATTTGATTAGAGGTCAGAGCAGATGATAATGCGTTTTTTTGGGTGTCTTTCTCTTTCCCTAGCTCCATTTTCATCCTTGTGAGTTCCAAATCTCCTGATTACAAAATAGAGAATATATCAAGCTTATCTTTTTTTAGTTTATATCTTTTAAGTATGTTAATGTATACATGCACTATATATGTCATTAAATAATTCAATAATTGGATTGCTAATACATGTACGCATGTACTAGTTAAGCTTCTTTCATGCAAGATTAGTCATTTATTATTGACTAATTATACCAAATTAAATAAATTATTGCAAATAGTAAAGTTATACAATTATTGGACGAGCATTTTGAGTAATGAAGATGGTCAAAACTCAACCCCAAAAGAAGATGGCCGATGATTTTCTCATATATATTCTTTGATAGTACGCATTATGAAAGACATTGTGGAGGCCTACCATAGATTCGATCATTGATGACTTTCGTGAATATAAATGACGTCAAGTTCTACTTTAACAATTGATTGATGCATTTAAGAGAAGTTATTTTTCTAAGGTTCATGTTCCTATTTTTGTGAAGTCTTGAGGAACAACTTCTAATTTTATATTTTGGGTTTTTCATGTTTTATAGAAATTGAACCTTCAGGATTCTTTTACATTAGCATTCAAATTTTATTTTTATTTTTTTGTCTTTTTGGTCCACTTCTTATGTCTGCCTCTCCAAACGTTAATGTTAATAGTTACATCAAGTGTGAGGAGTGAATCAAATGACTCATTGATTCAAACCCCAACCCAGTGACCACACCGGAGCTGAGATGTCCTTCAAAACTGCATCATCAACATCATAATGACGAATTAACAGAGCAACTACAACGTCGAACATCATTAACGAACATTACAAAAATGCTCCAAGCATACACAAGGCTTAAAGTGCCTCGAATCAACAAATTCTTTACAAAATAAAATGCACAACTGAAGTGGTAACAATCTTCACATCATCTACTTCATTACACCTTCCATTCACCCTTCCCAGAAGGTTCACCATATTCATACTTAGTATCTGAAAATGGTAGATAAGGAATGAGTACAAATCACTCAGTAAAGAGAACACGAGGGATTCAACGTGCGATTCATCTAGAGAATATTCGAGAGTAATTAGGAATTAAAGAACAACAATAAATCGAAAGTCCAGTAAAGGAATCAAAATCAACATCGAATATGGTAACAAACCACTTTTGTGTGAACTTAACAGCTTCAACGCCCAACAGAACATTTGCATCTCATCTTTGGACAAGGACTGGCAGACTCACTGACTATGCACATGCTATGCAAAAGAAAACAGTAATTTTGGCGATAATCACAAAAGAATAAATAGTAAGTTCAATAAACATCAATTAAACTCAATTGTAATGCAGACTCGAAGTTGACCTGATTGGACACGTCAAATACTACTGCACTTCATCGTGTTACCAGTTACTCCACTTTCACTGGCCTTCAACTTGCAGATGCCCCATCACACGGGATGTTCATCTAAGTTTTGCAGAATTTAAAGGGAGACAATTTTCACCAACGGGGTGGACTTGGGGAAAACTTCTAGCATAATTAGTCATCAACAACTTATCTCATTTCATCAGTTGGGGGGGGGGGGTGTGTGTGTGTGGGAAAAAATCTTCACCACAAGCCCTCAACAACTTATCTCATGCTAGGGATACTGACGTTCAATAACTATCGCCATTCCGAAGCAACAACAAGATTTCAACATAAGCATCATCAAAGATGCGCATGCTAATCAAGGCATTGAAAAGTATGACATAACCTCACTATCCTAACTTGATTGACTTTTAGCTGAAGAAACTTTCAAACCTTGATCTTGAGTAGCGAAACAACCTAGTCAATCAAAATATCGCTAGTCAGGCATCGATTAAAAGTATACGCACACTTTACTCTACTTGCTTCATTTTTCTACCCTTTCCCACATTAGTAGTTCACAACCTTCTTGCTACGGCTAACCGACCCAATATTAAAATTTTACCCTAACCTCTGAAAGTGTATTTATGGCGCGGATTCTTTAGGTATGAGAGTGTAATTAAGATAGTCTCTGTAAATTGTATGATTCCCGGGCTCAGTCACACATGTTAGCTAAATCCCTCACCGGTTATGTAAAATTACCAAAATAACCCTCACGGCCATCGCAATCGGCAAAAATCTAAAAAACACTTCAAAATAGCTCTTTGTTTGTATTAAATTAAGTTTCAGACCAAAAAGTCCTTTTGGGTTATACTCAAAACCCCCCCTTTAATCGTTAAATGCGTAGTAGCCAACCAAACTTACTAAATACAGCAATCGATATTGAAATGCTAAGAGAATTTAGACACTGAAGTGTCACAAGAGTATGAGGTCACCATAACATTATCAGAAAAAACAACCTGATTTGCTACTTTTAGTAAACCAAGAATCCCTTTTTACATGTAGAATCATTTAGCACTCTTCGTGGACAAGAAAAAATCCAGGAAAATTCTAAAATTTAGGTCTCTTAGAAATAATAAGGGTTACTCTTTTGCATTAGGCCAAAATCAGATGAGGAATTGCTTTTATAAATTAAAGACTAGATTGATGGATAAAACATGGGCTTTAGCGACACCTTAAAACCCAACCTCCCTCAAGAACCCTAATTCATGGACTGCACACACATCCCTCTCCCTTCTTAGTAGCACATACTCACACACGCTGTAACACACACAATGCACTCACTAAGCACACACTTTCACCCACTGCACTGAATTCCACACACACACACACACAAACAGAGATACACACAATGTGTGATTTACACATACATGCGCGCGCGCGCGCGAACACTCATTTACATGCACAACTGCTCTAACACACACACACACACACACACACACACACTGAACACCTATAGACACATAGATTACACACACTAAACACACTGATTACTCACATATCGCTGCACTAACACACTGTGATTTACACATAGTGAGTGTATAAATCACACACGCATACATAGACTCACACAGTTCACTGCTCTTTCACACACAACCCATGCGCGCGCGCGCACACACACGCTGCACACTACTGCTTACACGCGCATACACCTATACTCACTGAAATACACACACTAATCGCACACTCCTTCACACACACTGAAATCCAGACATAAGCACATTAAACAACACAATTACCACTAATTATATCCCAAAATTTCAAGAAACTAACTAAATTAAACAACACTACCACTTGCCAATTTTTTTCCAAATTTATCCACCAAGAACAATTCCTCCTCAAGGCTAAAAATTCCTCCAATATATCCTTCTCTATCAGATTTTCATCTCTCTTTCACACCTCTAATCCCTCCTCTTTTCTTCGCCTTTTTATAGCCCCAGTTTTTCAACCTAATGATCATTCACCACCCCTTCAACCCAATAAATTTTCATGCACATTCCACTTACTAGAAAGTGGAGATAGTGGCTGCATGGAGTAGCCAAGCTTGCCCATAAAATAATTTCTTAAGATAATTACAGCAAAGTCCATGAGGTTAGGGTGAAATTACAAGCGTGTCTATTAGTTTGTATAAATTACACTTATATCCGTTGACTAGATGGAAAACAGAAATACATAACGATTTTGACAAAAAAACTTGATTGCCTCTAAATAAAATTGAAATTCCATCTCTTTTTATCTTTTTTCTCTTTCCCCTCTTTCTTTTCATCTATTGTATCTTCATTTCACGCATACAAAAAGGCTTAACACTAAGGCAACAACAAAGTGTTGGGTGGATCTGGTTGGCGACCGTGGTCGTCCTCCAGCTGTTTTCTTCGCTGGTCCTGCTGTGCTATTAAAGGAGTGGGGCAAGTTGGTTGCTTTTGCGATTGGGGCTACAGATAGAGGGGGCAGTGTGAAGTGGGCATGGTGGTGGGATAAGAAAGGGAGGAGGCTGGCAGCGTGAGGCGAGGGAGGAGGCTGCCGCGGGGGGTAGGGGAGGGATGGGGAGAGAAGAGATGGAGGGGGAAGGGTGACGTCTGGGGCAATGGGAGCGATCTGTTGGTCACCGACAGAGGTAGAGGCTGAAGACGCGGGTTGGGTGACGCAGGCGTTGGGAAGAAAAGCGGAGAGAGAACATAATAGTTTCTTTTGAAAATTAGAGAGAGAAGAGATCAACTTTCAAAACCCTAATTTTCAAATTATATTTTTTTTAATTAGGGTTTTTTTACAAACCCTAAAAAACCCTAATTTTCAAATTAGGGTTTGAAATCCTAATTTGAACATTTTAAAAATTATTCAGTACATGCAGTACAAGGGCTATATTGTCATTTTGAAAATACGTAACAATGACATCATAAAATAGTACACTTTTTGGACGGAACCCTAACGGAAAAATAGGGTTTTTGGTCACAGTATGTTACATTTTGAAACTTAATTAATGTCATTGACTATAAATTTACCCTAACCTGAGGGACATTGTTGTAATTATCCCTAATTTTTTTTCTTTTTTTAAAAAAAAAAATTCTAGGGTGGTACATTAGCCAAATGACTTCTAGGAATGGTTCGAAGCCGTCAGAGTTTAGTGTGTGTGCTAGACTTTTACGTACGTTTATGAAAAACTTGATTGCAATGCAATTTTATTGCATTGCTTACCATGCAGATTGATCCCTTTGATGAAGCTAAGCGAACTATCTAAGGGCGTGTTTGATAATAAAATTAATCTCTCAAAACTTAAAATGTTCAATAACTTTTAATTAAGGGCGTTTAATAATGCTTAACCTTGTATCGCTCAAAAAGTTAACTATTCTTGAAAATATACCGTAGTTTAAATTAGGGTGGACTTACTTATCATTTAAACTCTTAGTGAGATGGTGGAAGTTGTTGAACAACATTTCACGTCAAAAGAATAATTAGCACCGTGATGCCATCATAATCCATTTGCTTGCAAAACCACCTCCATCACACTAGAGCCACCACCACAACCACTGTGTCACTTTTGCCACACACATTATAATTGCCACAACCTAGTAGCAATTTTAACCACCACCACCCGAGATGACGAAAACTAATTGAACACCTAGTAAATTGAGGCCACCACCATAACTAAGACCACAAACCACCAAACAAAACTCAATCAACTATTACAGGCACTAGGCTTGGAGGGAAACAGATGACAAAACCCTAGCCTGGAACTGCACCCACTCCTAGCAACCATATCAAACACACACCATGAACTTAAAAGAAAGGGCACCGAGCTAGAGGGGAAGGGGGATAATTATAACCCTAGCCTGAAATTATACCCTCTCCAAATGACCTCAATAAAAAACAAACAGCACTCAATTGTTGTCGTTTGCCATATTTGCCTTTGCTTCGGCCATCATCGACCTCTGATGCAATGCCTACCCACCATGCTCTTAAGCACCTCTAGGAAGAAAAACCTTGACCACCAAACCCATTACCACCCACTGCTACCACGTCTACTAACCACAACCGAACCACAAAGCCATCTTGGAAAGCCACCCCTAGACACCTGAGATGGACGTATTCAGATCGGACTTCTAAACTTACCACTGACTCAGATCAAAACTAGAAAGTATCGCTAAGTCGTTGTGGGAGAAGTTCAGCCAAGGGAATAAACAAACTACGTACACACTATACGAAAGGAATACCATCACCTGCCGGCAAAAACCCGGCAATGGCGATGGAGACAGTAGCAGTGTGGAGAGAAAGATTGGCCAACCCCGACTCTGACTTCGCCATCACCACCTCTACATCCGTCAAAATCATCTTCATATTCACCACATTACAACCGCCAGCATGACAGCCATGTCACCATGGTGGTGGCAGATTACCGTAATTGCCAGCACCAAAGCTTCACGCACCACTATTACCACCATCTTTGGTACCTTTTCGCCACCACCCCAACTCAACTAACACTGTTTTGGGAAGAGAAAAATTTATAAAATAGTATGTAGTTCTAGTGCAATGGATAAATCTATAAATGTTCAGATCTCTGCTTTTGTTTTACCAAACATATTAACTTATTTGTCATCGAAGAAAATTATAAAGTTTTCAGTTTTACAAATCCGTCGCTTAAGTTTCCAGCACTTAATTTCAGTCTTGTCAAATTGCAAGTAAGTCTTATAAACGTACTTTAGCAAATGGTTGTTGAATGCAAATTTGCTTACGGCAATGAGCTTTTGAGTTAAAAGTTGTTTGGATTAACTCTTCACCTGCGCATGGAAGTTTGAAGCTTATTTATCATTTATTCAAGAGTATTTTCAACCATGAATTTGACCAACACCATGCTGGTTATTTGGCAAGAGCTTCCAAACTGCGATATTGAGTTACTGCACTTAGAAGTGTTGCTATACTGACTAAATTTTAACAACAAAAAGAGAAAGATGATTGAAAGCAATAGAAACAACATAAGTACTCTCTATTTAACTTCACTTTACTATCACGTTTCCTTTAAGGAATGGATAACTGGATTACCCGTTAATTGCTTTGGCCGTTCATTTTTATATCATCACAAAATAATTTTTTCAAACTCAAGTGTAGATTTGTTAGTGTTTACTTGCGTCAAATTTTCCTCGAAGTCTACGCTTTGGCTCCATGCCATCATGTCCAGAGTAGCTGTCATAAGGAAGAAAACAAATTAAAGAAAAAGGAAATTGTCAAGACAACATCCTTGATATATAGAATGTATCATTGTACACAAAAAAATTAGAATGTATCATTGTACACAGAAAAATTAGAAGTTTCTTAACAGAATGAAAGATAATAACAAAAATAATTATACTCTAGCAGATGTTCCTTGAATATGGAAATTATCAAGACAGTGTCCTTTCTTATAAAAGACTTGTACTGAAAATGTCAAGATGAGAAATCTGTTATTATATCTCAAGCAAAGTGGTTACAATCGAACAAGAGTTTCAATTATCTCAAAACCGGACAGAAATAAAGAAGTAAAATACCTATTCTCTTCATGAATTGATTCATTGTTGTAGTAGACGTACTGCAGCATATCTTGTATAGAAATTGAGGGATACTTGGCGTTCTGGAAGGATGAAAATGTAGATGATAAAGAGTGGGCATGCTATGACCACCTTGGCGTGGAAAAACATTGATTAAGATGTTCAGATCATTAACAAAGGTAATGGAGATGATTTTCCATCCAACAGGTCTTAGATCAACAAAGGCATTGGAAGATTGAGCTTCTACATGCCTAGGTATAATAACAACGATGATCACCTCGTTGGGGGTGGAAACCAATGGAACATTCTCTACTTCTGCTTCGTGTGGTCTTATCTCTCTGAGGAAGAAATTAACCCTAGCCCCTGACCATCAAGTGGAAGATTTCTATCTGATGAGCTCAGAGCTATTCAAAACATGACTCATCTTAAGAAGGTGCCCCAGAGCCCAAATTATGTGGTAGAAGCTCCTCTACCAACAAACCTTCAATGATATTCAAAACTTGAATCTATGTCATTGGACTAAGGACAATGTACTCGACAGAAGTATAGGGACAAAAGATAAAATTAACATCTCATTTCGACCCTGCGTAAGAAACCATTGAATCACATTAGCCTTGGGCAAAATTGCTAGATCCCTAACTAAACAAAGAAAGATTGATTGGATGGACTTTTCCACATTTAGGGACCGTCAGAGTTAACACAGAAGGCAGCTCTGAGGCATATAAAACGGGGGATTTAGGAGTTATCCGTGATGATCAACGTCAGCTGCTTGGTGGCTTCTTTGTACACTTACCAATACGTGATATTCTGGAAGCAGAGCTAATAGGCATACTCGAAGAGCTTCAGATTATCAAAGACAATAATCTTCAAAATGCAGTGGTCGAGATGGACTCCCTCATGGCAAAGCAGCTGGTAGAACAAAAGCAAGCTCAGGAAATTTACCTGTTGGGTAATATGCTTAAAGATTGCATATTCCTAATCTATGCAACAAACACAAGCATCATGCATGCATGTGCTATGTGAAGGAAATAAATATGCAGATATACTAGCTAACATGGAGCGAAGCAAGATGGGTTTTGTTTATCTCAATATACCAACCCCTGGAGGAACTAGGACCGAAACTTATGGCAGATGCTGCTTTCGGAAACAATACTGAACTATTCATTGCAATATGTTATTAAGCTTACAAAAGAAATGAAATCGAAGAAAAACACAGGAACATGTACCTCCATACATGTGAGCGTTAAAAACAGATTTACCTCAATGCTCTTCAACAATAATTTCAATGTTCTTACAAAATGAGGTGCGTTAAGGGTTCAAAGAATCTGTCTTGAACACTTCAGAAACAAGTTACGTGCACTAGGTTGAGGCGCATATTAGGTCGTTCTCTTTAAGACGGTTCACGCCCCTACAGAATGTTCCGCTACAATAGGTCACATCACGCCTCCTCCAGGATACGACAGTCCAACTAGTTTTGCTGTAACTTCTCTTAACTTACACTACCAAAGAAGTAGAAGCTCCACACAACACCCTTCTTTGCCCGAAAAATGCACTACTTAGATAAATAGACTAAAACTGAATATTCATAACCAAGCTTTGTCAACCGAGACAAGCTTTGGCTTCTTCAACACCTCCTTCTGCCCGAAAAATCTTTGCCAAGCTGAAGGTGCAATATAGGTCCATGCTTTTGGTCCGGGACTCTCAAGGTACGGGGCTATAGCGCCGTCGTGGCCAGCTAATGCAAGTTTTCAATGATGGGCAATTTTTGAGATACGGCTATCATTGGCTTCAGTAGATTGCTCAAGGTATTTTATCACTCGCATCAAGAAGAGGACATGAAAGCCAAGAGGACTGCCAGCCGGACTACCTACGTCCCTGCTTGACTAAGGTAGAAAATAACCAGGAGAAGCACAGTAGAAATAGCAAAAAGGGGCAAAGTAGCGACATTGGGAGGGAGAGAGAGAGAGAGAGAGAGAGAGAGAGAGAGAGTGGGTCATTGTCTTGTTTGGAAAAGGAGAAAGAAAGAAACCGGAGTTCAGGGAGTTGATGGATGTGTAAGATTAAGATCTGGAGTGTTGTCTTTGGTGTTTGATCTTAACCGTTACCATGCCAAGCATTTTCTAACGGCTAGAATAATAATGGTCCAAAGACCAATTATTTCTCATCTTAATGTCGTTTTATATGGGGATTAACAATTGATAACAACCATACTCCAACAGCTGCTGGTCCGCAACCTTAGTTTCCTTTTGTTAAAAAAAAAAAAAAAGAAGAAGAAAGAAAGCCCATTCACCTGGCAAGAGACGAGGTCCTTGAGTTTGCATGTGACCTAGGAACGCTTTTTAATTTTGCCAATCTCAGAGTGAGTTACGGACAACTCTATTTATGCTACTAGGATTGTAAGAATTACTTTACATGTTCAAGTGTTATTGCTAGAAAACACTATTTATAGCTGCTCATACACTAATTAAATAGACGAAGATAATGAAGTAATATCGATGTAACTAGAAGTTATACATATCTAAAAGGTTTGACTGGTGCCCTAACTTTTTTATTAGTCATTAATAACTAGCTAGTGTTGAATCGACCTTTTCTTGTTTTTGTTAAACGACCAGCCATTGGTTAAAAGACTAGTCTTGCTTAAACGACCAGTCTTTTTTTTCCTCTTCTCGTTCCCCACACATTCTTCAAATTGATACTTTTTTCTTGCAATAGTGGGTAGCCCCCGCAGCTTCTTAAAATTCTTTCTTTTAACATAAGCTGTAGACACCCCATTTCTGTATGTATTTTTAAGAGTAAAAGGTACAAATGGTCACTGAACTATGACTCATTTTTCACGAAAGTTACTAAACTTTAACTTGTGTCATTTTGGCCACTGTAGTGACAAATGTATTCAATTTGGCCATTCTGTCAACCGGGGTTAGATTTTTCCCGTTAAATGGTCACGCGCTGCGCACATGACCCGTCAATTTAAGGGTATTTCTATCTCTTTACCTAAAATTTTCCTCATAATGGTTCTCTGTCTTTGAAGGCACGACTCTTCCCCTCTTCACCTGTTTTGATACAACTGAAAACATTACACAATCATACAAACACAAATCCATCCATTATTTAGGGTTAAATGTGTTTTAATCGGGAATTTTGGAACCATGACTCTTTCTTTGAAGGTGCTCTGTGGGCGTTGTGAAGACGATCAAGATGTCATGGGTCCTTAGAGATAGTGGATTGCTGGTCGAGCCACGTGATTTGTATGGTATGTACCTTAGATTTAATATTGTTGATTTGATTTTGATTTCTGTGTTCTACACACAGACACACACAATGCATATAAAAATTATGTGTACACTTAAAATATTGATTTGATTTGGTTAAGAATTGCATGCATGTCGATCTGTATTATATTATATACACAAACACATATTATTATATAGGCATGTATGTATTTGGGACATTTTTAATTGATTACAGAGATAGAAGGACAGTTTTTTTTTTGTGGTGATTTGTGTGTATGAACCAGGAGATGAAGTTGGATACTTTACCACTGAGTTGCATAGTGGGGGTGAGGTTTTCATGGTCCATAGAGAGCTTATCTTAAGGGTTTGGTAACTTATATTGATTACTGTGACAAGTATTCAGTGCATGAATTAGATGAGATGCTAAAAAAATTAGGCTATACTGATGATGTCAGTTTTTACTACTACAAACTTCCTGGCATGAGTCTTGACAGTGGGTTATGGGTTCTAGAAGGGGATGATGATATAAGGGAAATCTTGAAAGTGGTACATGATCACAAGTGTAATGTAATTGAGGTCAATGTTGAACATGGAAGTACATCAATAGAGGAGTTTTTTTACGCCACCCTCAATACCATCTTCAGTTGTCATTGAGAAGATGGACTTAAGTGATAATCATCCTCATGCAACCCAAGATATAGATGATACTCAATAGGAGAAAAGATCTGAGGGTGGTAATTCTCTATTGATAAGTTATTATGATCAAGTAATGCCTCATTTTGAGGATACTCAGTTCACACAGTTGTTGCTTCCTAATAATGAAATCCTAAGCCCTAGTGAGCATGAGGATGCAACTAAGTTGCCTAGTAGAGATGCCCATACCAGTGAGCAAGATCACGTAGGTATAGAGCATCAACAACAGAGTCATGTGATGGATGAATCATCTGAGTCAAAAGATGAAGGTGAGAGTGCAGACCAAAATACTTTGCATGACAGTGACTATGAGGCTGAGAAAGATGTGCATATTTATAATGCACAAGCTGAGGATGAAGAAGGCAGGGAAAACTACCCTTAATAGGTGGCAGGTATAGAGAAAATATAGCACAAGCTGGGGATCAAGAGGGTGATAACTCAAAAGGCTATCATTCGTATGATTTAAGGAGTTTGCCTAATGAATCTAAGGATGAAGAAGTCAGGGAAAGCTACCCTCGTATTAATCCTGACAGAGATATGAACAAACCCAGATTTAAGGTGGGCATGTTACTTGCTAACTCACAAGTGTTGAAGGAAGCTCTTAGGGAGCATTCAATCATTACAAGGAGGAGAATTAAGCTTTATACTAATGAAGGAGACATAGTAAGGGCAAAGTTTAAGGGGAGTGATCAATGTAAGTGGGTTATCAATGCATCTAGAAATGAAGAGAAAAAATGTTTCATTGTGAGAACAAATCAAAAAATACACAATTGCCCCAACATATACTACAATGATCTATCAAATTTGATTGGTTGTCTAAAAAGTACTTAGAGAAGTTCAGGTCAAATCCAACTTGGCCAATTGTATCCATTAGGGATACGGTAAGGGTGGAGTTAGAATCTGATGTCTCAAGAACAAAAGCATACAGGCAAATAGAAAGGCAATTGATTTGATTAATGGAAGTTAAAGGGATCAGTTTAAGGGGTTGTGGGACTACTGTCATGATATCAACAAGTGTAAACCAGGCATTATTGCAATCATCAAATTATAAGAGCCTATTTTTGGTGCAGAGTTTCCTATGTTTCAAATATTATACATATGTTTGAGGGATTGAATGATGCTTTTAAAGCATGTTGTAGGAAGGTAGTCGGGCTTAATGGATGTTCCTTAAAGGGCTCTTTCCCAGGACATACAGTTGTTGACGACATTGAGAATTGTACCCCTTTGCCTGGGTAGTGGTTGAAGCTAAAAATTAACTATTCTGGAAATGGTTTATCAAATAAGAGGTTGAAGACTTAGGCATTTAACCAAACTGATTGGACCTTCATTTGAGACCAACAAAAGGTAATGTTTTCTTTAATTTTTTTCAATTGTATTTTTCATTACTATTTACTGCTTTTTTTCAAAGGTAATGCTTTATTATTACTTTACTGAGGTTTGTTGTATGCACTTGAGGAAGTAGTGCCACTATGTGAGAACAAGTATTGTGTCATGCATATGTACAAGAATTTTAGGAAGCTATTTCCTTGTTTAGATATGAAGGAAGCCATGTGGAATGCTGCAAAAGCCCCTAATGTCATATACTTTAGGAGAGTAACAGAGAAGGTAAAGACATATTGTGTGGGGGAATTTGAGTACCTTTACAAGATACATGTTAGTCATTGGTGTAGGTCCCATTTTTCACTTAAGTCTAGATGTGACTTATTGTGAAATAACTACAATGAGGTATTTAATAGTTTCATCCTTAGCAGTAAGGATAAACCTATAATTACTTGTCTTGAGTCAATAAAGGGTCATATGATTAGAAGGATTATGAAGAAAAGGAAGGCCATGGAGAAGTGGGATGGCTTTTGTGTCCAAAGATACAAGAGAAACTAGAAACCATAAAGTCAATGCCCTGCCATTACAATTGTGAGTGGAATGGTGGTACTCAGTACCATATAAGGGCTGAAAGTATGAAAGAGTATGTTGTAGACCTAAAGGAAAGGACTTGCGGCCGCAAGAAATGGGACCTATGTGGGATCCCACGTGCCCATGTTGTTTCTGCTATATATAATAAGATGACAAATGGAGAAAGTGAGGGTGAACCTAAAAATTGAGTTGATGAATGTTTTAGGGTTGAGACCCTTAGGAAGGTCTATAATCATTTGTTAAATCCTGTTAATGGTCCTAACCTATGGGAATAAACAAATAAAACTCCAATTCTTCCACCTCTTTATCATAAACAACTAGGTAGGCCTAAGAAGATGAGGAGGAAAGATAAAGATGAATGGAAAAACCTGTGATTGATGAACATGCAAACATACTTGGTAGAAAAGGATATTGTGATCAAATGTAGCAGGTGAGGTAATGCTGGACACAATAGCAGAGGTTGCAGAGGTAAAAAATGTAGCCAAAAGGGAAAGAGACCGATTTACCTTCAGGTGCTCAACAGAGAGGAAAAACAAAAGGTAGAGGCAGAGGTAAAGGCCTACACTGGGAGAAAGTCAATGAAGTCAAGCAGGCAGATCCTCAACAAGTCAAAGGACTAAACAACCTAGATTGAAGAAGAAGAAATTTAGTGATCCTAATCCCAAGGGTTGATTACAACTTGAACCTAGAATGAAGTATCTAGTGAGTGACCACTTTATACACTGACTGACCTCTTTTTACATCACATTATAATGTGTCCTTAAGTTGATGGTGTTGTGTATTTTTGTTTTTATTTCTGGTGAGGAGAAATACTACAAGGCAAGGTGCTTAAGAAGGAAGCTCTAGGGTAACAAGGTCATCATCAGCTAAGGCAAGTGGATTATCTACTGCAGCATCATTAATGAGAGAACCTGGTGGACAATGAGCTTTATGATGTAATTAGTCTGATAGGTGGACAATGAAAAACTATTTTAGGCAATATATATTGATTGCTAGATGCATTTCGCTCACATTTAACCTTTTGGTAATATATTGGTAACCTTTCATACATGTAATCTTTTGGCTACTTTTACATGTAATCTTTTGACAACTCTATCTTTTGGCAATATATGTAATTCTCTTGTGACATCCCTTGTTCCCAATTTCATTGTTTTCTCTGATTCTAATCATGAAATCAATGCATACTCAACAAAATAAGCATTGACTATAATTAATAACTCAGCAAATGGAATTGTTTCCTTTGATTCCAATGTTCTTAAAATTCATTGCAGGGCCCCTAAGCTATTACAGGTCCTTGAGCTCCAACAACTTAGGTGAACCATATCCTTTAGATTCCAAACTCCCATTTGAGCTTTTAAAATTATAGCTCATAACCAATAGCATGAACCATGAGCAAAGCAAAGAAACCCACAACAACCTTTGCCTAGAACAATAGCTTCTCAATTCCTTTACACATGTTGACAGTTGCTCCTGCTGCTCTTCAAGTTGCACTATACATATTTGGAGATCCTTGTCCAAGCCATTCATTTTCTCTAACAACCCAGGGATCACTTGAATTGAGCGGTCACACATAGGTGGGTCAATCCAACTGAGGTAGTCACATGAGGACTTCTTACATATACATGATGGGTGTTAGAAAATGCATGAAAAATTATGGAAAAAACTATGAAAATGGAAATCCTTAACCAGCGGTTAGGACATTAGGAGACCATTTTCGGCTGCATAAACCCAAAATCTTCTCCCTGGGTTTCTATGATCCATGAAGTTTTCATGATGGGATTTATTTGGCAGTAGCAGGCCATTGCCCCTCTGTTCTCTTTTAGCTAGATGGGTTTTGGAGAGAAATGAAAGGGTAATGAAAAATGAAGGAAAATAAGAGGGTAAGGCAGTAGGTGGGAAGAACTTTACGTGAAGAGAAAAAAATACTCCGAACTTGAAGGGTCATGTGTACGGCGTGACCCTTTAATGGAGAAAATTTAACCGCGTCTGACAAAGTGGCCAGATTGAACATTTGTGAGTACAGTGGCCAAAATGGCACGAATTAAAGTTTAGTGACTTTCGTGAAGAGTGGGTTATATTTCAGGGACCATTTGTGCCTTTTACTCTATTTTTAATTAAATAAACAATGGGCTATTTATAGTGCATTATTAAGGTCGAGCTTAGTAATGTGATTTAATTAATCCAGTCCAGTTGTATTTAATTAATTCAGTCCAGTCTAGTTTAGTTGCATGTCTAGTTTAAGTCCAGTCCATCAATCAAGTCCAATTGCATTGGTCCAATCGATTTATGTCCAGTATAGTCCGAGGTCTAGATTATTTTAATTGATGTAGTTTGTCTAGATGACTTGGGAAAATAATCCATGATATTCTTGATATAGAGATCAAATCAATTTATTTTTTGATTAGGAAATTACTTATCTTGAATCTGATACATCTCATTCACAATTTTAGAGATAATTACCAAAATTACAGTTAGATAATGAATCACAATTCATGAAAATTATTTTTAATTAATGGGTGAACAGGCCGGTTAGTTGACTTTTATCAATCTGTAATTTTATCACTAATTCTGACTTATTTTCAGCCTTGCAGATTGGCATTACCACTCTTATTAGGTTCTGCGACCCTAAGCACCATAAAAAGTATGGGTGCAACTTGGGCCGGACAACCCGTGGACAACCCACAAAAAAACGGGCATAGACTTACTTTTGTAGTGACCATGGTGGATGTGGGCTCAAAATTTTAAGCCCGTAAAAAATATGAGCTTGACATGGGCAAAGGTTTCTACAAGCCCAACTAGCCCGTCTCACTATTATATATATAAATTACAATACACACACACACATATGTTACAATATATTTATTTTATTTCCTTTAGTCATTAAAAATGGTGAATCACATAAGTCTATGCAATCTCAACCGTCAAACTCATAACCCAATAGAATACAATTTCTTTTTTCTACTTTCTGAACTCTCAGCCCCCACTTCGACAAACTCAAAGCATCAAAGCCAAAGGTACGCTAATATTCTTGTCGTATTTTTCTGAACCAGGCTGAGCGAGAGTTCCCACTTTTCGTTCATGTTTAGAGATCTTTGAAGACTTTACTTTTCCTACTTTATTTCTTATTATAGGATTAGAGACTCTTGTCTTTTTCTCTCTCATTTTGTCCCAAATATTTGTTTCCATGCTTATATTTAAGTTCATTTTGAGACTTTAATGTACTTTTTTTCATTATCATGAATAAATATTAGAGTTAAATGGTTAATAATATGTTTCCAAATCGTTTAAAAAAAAAGTAATTCGTAACCATCGACAACCCGTGGACAGCTCGCGTCCAGCCCGTGTCCACCAAAATTTTGATGGGCTTGGTGCGGACACATATTATTTAGCACGTAGATGGGCTGGGCTGGATATTGGCACGACTTTTAGAGAGTGGGCTGGTCATGGTCTAACCCTTGGGCCGTCCAGCCCGCCCAAGTTGCACCCCTAATAAAAAGAGGTCTTGGCCTTTATTCTTAGGGTTCGATTTTTATTGAGTCCAAGAGCTGATTCTCTTTAGAGCTTGTGTGCCATTTATTTGTGAAGTGACATACTATATCTCTCGAGAAGTCTAGCCACTCAAACTACTCTTAAAACGTCTTTTTGTTTTTTTGAATCGTGGATTCTATGGAGAACATCCCTGAGTCGTTAAGGCAAGTTATATCGCGAAGTAATCTTTATTAGCTTCCTTAGGGTAGAGATCATATAGATTGTCATCCCTTCCTTGTAATCGCATTTCATTTCAAAAACAACAAAAATAGTCTCTTTACCTTTCTTATCTAAGTCTAAGTCTCGAAATGTAGATTATTCCCTTTAGTATCAGAGTCGAACGACAGCGGTTTTGATTCTAGTTAGTCCGACTGGATACGTAGGCAATTTGACCCATGCTGTAGAGTTCAAGCCAAAAATCTCAAAAATAACTTAGGTTTAGCTTTATCATATTTTTACATGCTACGTGTTTTTAAGGCCATTAATCACTAGAAATGAAGTAGATACTGAAAGGGCGCGGCGGGTGCCCAACACCTTCCTGTTACGTAACTTAGTCCGTGGATCCCTCTTTTTTCGATAGATCTGTCGTCCATTTGAAATTTTAGAGTCGCGTTTTTTAGGTTTTTCTTATTTTCTTACCAATTAATAAGATGGCGACTCCTAAGAACTTCTTAGGGAGTTTTTCCGAGGTGGTTCACAACAATGGCAACTCTATTGGGGACTATAAACACTAAGAGGACTAGACTTGAAAAGTTTTTGATATTTGGCCCTGTTATTTTTTTGGTATGTATAATATGACATAAATGTTGTATTTGTGCTTTTATTTCCATTCCGCACACTCAAGCGCATTTCACCCTGACCCACCCATTCGAGAGCGACAGTTGAAGCCCTTGGTCCTCCTGGGCACAAGGCGAACTTTCGATTGAGCTCTCAACTCCACGGTCCCATGCTAAAGATTCATCCTGGTTTCTTGGTAAGTATATTGAACGACTAGTATACATATTGGTGATCGCTCATTATTAATTTCCAAGTTAAGGGCGGGAGGTATATTGTAGAGTGGAGCCGATATGAGTGACCTTTAGAGCGAAGTTACAAGAAGAAAAACTCGTACCTAGACTATTCAGTTTCTGCCCTTTATTGGGAGAATACTTGTGTTGGCATATGGCATGTTGGAAAGGAAACCAGCCAACAATATGTAAGCTAAACTGATAATTTCACAAAAAATGAGAGACTCTGACTAACCAGCCGGTTGTCCACGCTTCCAACCGGACGGTTAGTCAGTATGTGCATTACTTGTAAAAATTTGAAGGTGACTAGTTCATACCCTGATCCAATCTATTGACCGACCGGCCGATAACCCACAAGGATGACTTGACGGTTAGTTAGAGTCTTCACCCTCCAGAAAATTTCCCAGAAGCAAAACCTAACCCCACTGACCAACCGGCCGATTATCTACCCAAATAACTGAACGGCTAGGCACAAACCTCCCCCACCAGAAAATTCTCAGAAAGAACCCTAGCTCCACAGCTCAACCAGCCGGTTAGCCACCCAGATGACCAGACGGTTAGTTATAATCTTCACCTCTAGAAAGTTCCTAGAAAAATTCTGAAAAACAAAACCTAGACTCATTGACCAACCAAATGGTTTCATTTCCAGATAATTGGACGGTTAGTGAGATCTCATTTCCCAAAAATCCCAGAAAGAGACCCCAAAGCCACTAGTCAACCGGCCGATTTTCCTGCTGGATAACCGGACAGTTAGTCAGTCCTCTTTCCCAAAAATCCAAAAAAAAAAACCAAAAATCCAAAAAAATTCCCCTCACTCCTATTGAGGTATGAGCTAGCCAGCTCAATAATCGGTGGTATGTGAGATTAAGTTTTCGACAATTTTTCGTATACAGCTAAGGCTAAGCGTGGTTGGTATCGAGACTCATCCGAAAAACTCTCATGAACTCCAATGGCTGAAGAATTCCCACATATCTCTGTCCATATCATCAGTGAACTTTAGAAGGATCTTCAGAATGGTTTCACTAACCTAGCCAAGCAACAATCTCGAACTACCGAGAAATTGGGTAACCTCAAAAGGGGAGGTATGAGAGAATCAGAGGGGAAGAAAGATGATAATAAGAAAGGTTCGAAGTTTGATTCAATGTATGAACAGGAGGAAGAAGAGACAAAACCCATGCTATACCAGAATAGAAAGACAAGTTAGTCACTCTCGAATCCCAGTTCGCTGGGACAAGGAGAACCGGTGATCCTTTAGACCTCAGTGCCTTGACTGTGAATCCCGAGGAAAGACTATCCCTCAAGTTTAAGATGCTGAAAATGGATAAGTTTGGCGGGACCACATATCTTAAGATCCATGTAAGATGTATATGTGAGCTTTGGCCCCATAGGGGTAAATCAGAATCAACTGATACAATTGTTTCACCGTATTCTCACTGGAACAGCCTCTCGACGGTTCTTTTCTTTAGATGAAACCCGAGTCCGTACTTGAGAAGATGTTGTACAAGTATAATACTGACCTAGATATCACCCTGAGAGACTTTGAAACCACGAAGCAAGAGCCGAGAGAGTCAGTTTCATCTTTCATCCTGAGCTAGAGAAATAAGGCAGCTCAGATGGTGAACCGTCTCATAGAGGAAGAGTAAGTGCACATCGTGAGAGGCAATCTACTGCCAGTCTACCATGACTATATCTTTGTCCACTACCACACATCGTTCAAGGCTTTCGTGGGATCCCTCATACAGATAGAAGATGCAATAAACAAAATAACTATCTTTCGAGAGTCAAAGTCGTTAGAGGTATATCGAGCTAGCCCAAGGAGTTCTAATTCACAGCTCAAGCCAGCAATAGCCAACAATATCAATTCCGTGCAAGCACCTTGGGCAGTGCCATGGGAAGCCACTACGGAGCTTAAGAGGAAATTCACACCTTTGAATGCACCCCAAGGTCTTTGAACAATTATTGAGAAGGATTCTAAGCTTTTGCCTACCCCCACATCAGTAGTGATACTCGAAGGATATGATGTTATTGCCTTTTGCGATTATGATCAAGGAAAAGGCCACTCCATAAATAGGTGCATGACGTCAAGACACGCCATACAGGACCTCATCGACAAGGGTGAAGTTTCCCTCCTGTCAGACCGAATATGTGAAAGAGAACCCTTGCCGCCTCACCGGGTTAACAACATTAATGTCAGCCAGCCAGCCATGGATCTGACCGTTCTCATTGTTCCAGCAAACCAGCCAGTTTAGAAGTCAGTGTCTAATTATGATTTTCTGCCACAGTTTTGCGATGTGATTACTTGGGAAGAGTTGATGGAAGGTGAAACCTTTACCGTAGAAGAAGAATATGATGAAGAAATCGGGTTTACGTTCTGACCCAATGCCAATGTATCCCACTTAACCCGATTAGGCCGAGTATACTAGACCCCTCCTCAACCAACCACATCTGACCCTTTATTCTCTAAAGATTATCCTGATGACGAAGTCCTTATACAGTTTAAGAAGACACAAGCCAACATTTCCATATGGGGATTACTGTTCGCCTCATACTCTCACCGCCAAACCCTCATCAAATTACTCACCAAAGCCCGCATACCGATCCAGACCCAGCCGGAAGACTTGTCCCAAGTGCTAGGGGCTATACATTACTAAAATGTTCTCACCTTTTCTGAGTCTGATTTGCCCAAATCAAGACCAAGCCACAATGACCCACTATATATCACTATGCGAGCACTTAATAAGATAGTTCCGTTAATTTTCATAGAAAATGGTTCTACTCTAAATGTCTGCGCTCTACGCATTGTTCAAGCCCTCGATAGTGCCCATTAGAGTTTACCCCTTCCAACCAAGTCGTCCAAGATTTTGATAACATCTGAAGGGAGTTGATTGGTACAGTGAAGATTCTGATGACTGTGGGTACTGCTAGCTTTGTTGTGGAGTTTCAGGTGTTGGATATGCCTGTCGATTTTAGTCTTTTGTTAAGAAGACCTTGGAAACACTTTGTGGGTATAATCCCTTACACTGCACCAAAAAGATAAGTTTGTGTTGAATGATGCCATTTTCACTATAATGGGAAATTCGCAGTTGCCTTAAATCAGAAAGGTAGAGAAAGACAGTGTTCAGGTGCTGTATGATTCTTTAGATATTCTGCTCAGTGGATCAGGATGGATCACCCAGTCTAATGTCTCGAGTATGAGAAAGTTGGTCACGGTAAGAACTTCCTCACCTTTGCACCCTACAGCAGTACGACTATGCTTCCCATGTTGAGGATATTCTACTACTTTCCTGGAAAAGGTTTAGGCAGAAACTGTCAGGGAATTCCCAGCTTCGTAGATACGGAGAACAAAAAAGACCAGTTCAGCTTAGTATATAAGCCGACCAAAGGAGAAGAAATAAGCTATCTGAATGCTTGCCCAGGTAAAAAAGGATAAACAAAATGAGAAGCGCATGAGCATAACTAAGATCCCTACTATGAACGGACGCTTCATCAGAGAAGGAGAGAGCATGCCCTTCTATGGATTTCCAGAATTATAGTACAATTTTGAGATCGGGAAGTTGGTCAAAGGATAAGAGATATTCTATGGGTTAACGATGAAAAACTGCCAGTACAGACTGAGCCAGGTACCAAATGAGTCTCAGATTAGATGGATTTGATAGAGCCAGAAGCAATGACAGCATGCTTCATAGACATGTTTATCTCAGTGCTTATTGATGAAGTGGACGACCAGATCACAAACCCAGCATTCATAATTACTCCAGCACAGGGCGATACTAGAATTGGATGATCGAGTACGAATAACTGATTATGGGAGAAGTTACCAAAGGAAGTACTGCTACCAAAGATGCTCTGGAGCCAGAAGACTTGGATGCTTATGTCACCTAAGCCAGTTTAAATCTGCTTACCTACAATATATGTTTTTTCGGACTGCTTGATTGATAATATAATTGATTTTGATTATCCCTTGGTTGCTGATATAGGTTATGATGAATTAATCAACTCGGTTAATGATGAGCCACGCCTAATGGACTTAGAAGAGAAATTTTATCTACAGGAAATGGTGAAAGAAATTTAAAATCGAGAATCTAGTCGTGTCCAGCCAGTGGTTGCGAAAACAGTCAAATTTAACATAGGCTCCCCCAAGAATGTAATAGAGATCAAAATGGGGACTAGCCTAGAGGAGAGAGAAAAAGAAGAGATCACTGCACTTCTCAGGGAATTTATCGATGTATTTGCTTGGTCATATTGTGACATGCTCGGTCTGGACCCATCCATCATGGAACACTACCTACCTATCCTACCAAAAGTCAAACATGTTAAATAGAAACTCCACAAGTTGAGGCTATAATTAGCTCAGTAACCACGGTTTGTGCTACATTTAGATAGGGGCATCTTCTACTTTGATCCGTGGTGTCCTTCCCGATTGATTAATGTGTTACTACCTCGTTGATTTTCAGAAATACAAGGACTAGTCGAAAGCTAGATTCCACTTGAACGCTTTGGTGATCTTTAAAAGGTTCTTTCAGCTTATAGCGGATTTGGCTAGGGTGACTAGGAAACTTATGTGTTTCACTTATTCGTGATAGATATAGAGCCTTTAAACATTCATTGTTGCTTTGATATTGTAAACGAAGTTGCAGCATCTATCCCGTGTATTTTGCATGTTCAGGTTTTCAGCTTTATTGCTAATATAGAATGAGGAGCAGGTGGATGGCTAATTGATTTCCTTCTAGTCCAAACGAAGGACGATGAGTTGGTCTTGATATGTTTGGTGTAATATATCACCTACAAAAGTCAAATGGCAGGTTGTTTGGAAACATATGTGCTTACGATGTGATTTGGGACAAACCGAATATATGCTAATTGCTACAAAATATCCGTAGGTACAGTAATTAGTCTGAACCTCAAAAATTAGTACTGAGGTAGTACAGTATTTTTAAGTATTGCTGTTTTGACATCCCAAACCCAGAAGTAAGCTGTTCACAAATTCGTACAAGCCCAACACTCGATCATAAATAACTATAAACATAAAATAATTTTTCTGATAAATTGCCATTCATGAAAACCAAAAGCCAACCATACAATTTATCACTATAAGTTATATTGCAAACCTACCAACTGGAATGCAACATCTAAAGAACAATTTACAATTTAGGATTAAAAAAAACCATTCACAAAATAAGATACTTAGTTGAATAATGGTATGCATCTAGTTTTCACCTAATTATTAGATGCTATACATCACCATCCAATTATTTAGGAGCCCATAGCATGACATCTTCATTGTCACTGTTATCCTGCAAAGTTTCCACTTAAATATCATGTTAGAAGCGAGCATGAATATACTTATGATATTCGATATTAGTATAAATTATAGCAAAAATTGTTCATAAATAAGTAATATGAGCTCGTTGTAGATTTATACCGATCCACCAACTGCAGATTTCACATACATGTATTTATATTCGTATCAAGACCATTTATTACATGGTTTACCTAATGAAAGCATACCAATTCAATCGAGAAAGATCAAAGGTGTCATATACAAATATAATGGAGTAAACGACCCCAAAATTGGAAAAGTGACATATATACTAACTAGGAAACTATCAAGATTAATTCTAGAGGAACCAATCTCTCATAGAAGAGCAAGCTAACAAGATTAATTCATCACAATCTTTCATAGAAGAGCAAGCGAAACTAATCTGGGATTCCTTGAAAACCCGATACTCAATACCCAATAGACCTAGGATCTATAAATTGCGGTCCGATGCGTCTATGATTACACAGGGAGGGGCCTCTGTCATGACCTATTACACGAAATTACTTGGGATGTGGGATGAATTGTTGACTTTGTCGCCTTTGGAGTCGTGTGGGTGTCCCAAAGGTACTGAAAAAATGAATTGGTATCAAGACTTACAGACCTACCAATTTCTCATGGGCCTCGATGACAAGTACACTACTTTGCGTACTCAGATTATAAACATGGACCCGTTTCCCAACATAGACAGAGTCTATGCCATGGTCATGCAGGAAGAGTCTCACCGGGGCATCACTAGTAGCCGTGACACTACCCCGGCGGTTGGTTTTCACGCCCAAAATAGGCCGCCTACTGCACGGTCTTCTGGCCTTGTTTCAGCCACTGCAAGGGACCCAGACCGTAAACCTACAGGACGGCCCTGGTGTACGTTTTGTCATCGGGTGGGTCACACACAGGAGAAATATTATCGCCGCCTTGGTATTGCTCCGCCTACAGGACCTGGTGCAAGGGACCCAGACCGTACACCTACAGGACGGCCCTGGTGCACGTTCTGTCATTGGGTGGGTCACAGACAGGAGAAATGTTATCGCCGCCTTGGTATTGCTCTGCTTGGTAAGGGGCGAGGGAAGGGTCGTGGATCGCCTGCCATGTCACAGAATGTAGTCGGCTCCTCATCTGGCCCACTCCAGGCCTCTGCCGTCACGACACCGAACAACAGCCCTTCTCTCTGCCAGGCACAGGCCGCCGCCACTTCCACTCTTCCGGGCCTAACACCCAAGCAGATGTAACGCCTCATCATTTTTCTGGAATCCTCTCCTTCGGGTACAGACTCCCTCGTAGGTAAATCTCTGCCTACTACACATACTTGGTTGATTGATAGCGGTGCCTCGCACCATATGACGGGGAACTTGAATTTCTTTTCAAGTATTTGGGATATTCCACCTTTTCCGGTAGGCTTATCGGACGATCTTCAAACTAATGCCATCAAAGCAGGCAGTGTCTCCTTGGCAGACGGCATCACTCTTCGCCACGTGCTCTATGTGCCAAACTTAGCTGTTAATCTTATTTCTATCTCGTGTTTAGCTACCGACGCTAACTGCTTTGTGGCTTTCTCCCATGATATATGTGTATTGCAGGACCGCACTTCGAAGAGCCCGATTGGACTGGGTAAGATGCATCGGGGGGTGTTCGCGTTTCAGCCACTCTCTACTGCTACAATGGCCGCCGTCTCTGAGTCTGAGTCCTTCGAGCTATGGCATCGGCGCATGGGGCATTCCTCCAGTCAGCCTCTTATTCATCTTCCTACAGTTTTAGTTGTTTCCCCTTCCCTTAAAACTATTTGTGATGTGGGTTGTCGTGCAAAGCACACTCGGACTGTTTTTGCTGATAGTACTAGGCGTGCTATGGATATTTTTGGATTGATACATTGTGACATTTGGGGCCCCTATCGGGTAAGCACTATTTCTGGTGCAAAATATTTTTTGACAATTGTGGATGACTATAGTAGGGCTGTCTGGGTTTATTTAATGCATGATAAGGGTCAGACTGGTACCTTGCTTCGAAACTTCTGCAATATGGTCCATACCCAATTTGGCAAACTTGTCAAAATAATTCGGAGCGATAACGGCCATGAATTTGATTCCCAGCCCATGACCCAATTCTACAATGATCACGGTATATTACACCCAAACCTCTATGGTCGATACACCCAAACAAAATGGGAGGGTTGAAAGGAAACATCGTCATATTCTAGAGGTCGCCCGAGCCCTACGTTTTCAAGCCAACCTACCTATTGAGTTTTGGGGGGAATGTGTACTTACCGCTGCTCACCTCATAAACAGTACTCCTTCAGCCATTCTCAAACACCAAACACCCCATGAACTCCTCTTCCAAAAGGTCCCATCATATTCCCATCTTCGGGTCTTTGGGTGTCTTTGCTATGCTCATACAAAATTTGCAGACAAATTTGCCCCTAGAAGTAGACGCTGTGTTTTTCTTGGGTATCCCCCGGGCAAGAAAGGTTGGCGGGTATATGATCTTGAAACTAATCAAGTCTTCTTCTCCCGAGATGTGAAGTTTGAGGAAACCGTCTTCCCATTTACCACATCTCTCGGCCCTTCTCCTACACCCGCGACCACCACTTTCTGCCCAGCATGGGACTGTGCCGAACATCTTATGGCATCCCCTCCGGTGATAGGGGGAGACACACCACCAGCGACAGGGGGAGATCCGCCACCCTCACCGGCTGCCACTCCTTCCCTTGGTCTGTCGGGTATCATTGCGGGTCATGACCCCGAGATCTCCTATCCGGCTTCTCCACTGAGCTCTCCTACTGCTCCATCTCCCACTCTTGGTTGTGGAAAGTGACAAAAGAAAGCTCCTTCTGTTCTCAAGGACTATGTAGGTCACACTGCTCAAGTTCTTCCCCCCCCTGCATCTTCAACACCCACCAACGGCTCTAGCGGTCCCAGGTATCCTCTGGCTAATTTTGTATCTTGTAAGTCATTTTCTGCTGCGCACACTCAATTTTTGGATGTAGTTTCTTCTGGCTCTGAGCCACGTTCCTACAAGACTGCATCCCATGATCCAAAGTGGCGTGCAGCCATGCGAGCAGAAATTGACGCTCTTTAAGTAAATGGTACCTGGACTATTGAAGACTTACCTCCTGGCAAGAAGCCCATTGGCTCAAAATGGGTGTACAAAATTAAATTCAACTCTAACGAGTCTATTGAGAGATACAAGGCCCGAGTTGTGGTTCGAGGGGATACTCAAGTTGAAGGACTTGACTATACCGAGACTTTTGCCCCAGTTGCCAAAATGGTGAGCGTCCGGGTATTCTTAGCAGTCGCAGTTATTAAAAATTGGGAGCTCCATCAAATGGACATAAACAATGCCTTTCTGCATGGTGATCTCCATGAAGAAGTATATATACGGCCACCTCCGGGGTTCTCTCCCTCTAGCCCAAATAAGGTTCTCCGTTTGCCCAAATCTCTCTATGGTTTACGACAGTCACTCCGCAACTGGTTTGCAAAGCTCTACACCGCCCTACGTTCTTATGGCTTTCTTCAGTCCCATGCCGATCACACACTCTTCACCTACCGAAAAGGGGACGTCTTTCTATCTGTCCTTGTGTATGTGGATGATTTAATACTCGCTGGGAATAACATCACCGCCTGCTCTTCTTTCAAACAGTATCTTAATGACTGCTTTAAGCTCAAAGACCTCGGGCCTCTCAAGTATTTTTTGGGCATCGAAGCAGCACGTGGACCGCGTGGCCTCTTTCTCTCTCAGCGCAAATATGCACTGGATATCCTCTCTGAATCCGGTTTATCTGCATCCAAGCCCGCTGCATTCCCTATAGAACAGAACCACGGTCTTGCTCTTGTTGGCGGTCCTCTCCTTTCCGACCCAGGCCATATCGGTGACTCATTGGTCGCCTTGTCTACCTCACCATCACTAGGCCTGACATTTGCTATGCGGTCCATGTCTTGTCCCAGTTCATGCAGTCTCCTCGTTCCCAACATTAGGACGCCGCACTTCGGGTTTTACGGTATCTCAAAGCCGCCCCGGGCCAAGGCTTGTTTTTGCCGGCTGATAGTCCTCTTCAGATCTATGCCTTTTGTGACTCGAACTGGGCCAGCTGCCCACTCACCCGGTGTTCCGTTACCGGATATTTTGTTTCCTTGGGAAATTCCCCCATTTCATGGCGTACCAAGAAACAGCCGACAGTTTGTCGATCATCTGCTGAGACAGAATACCGTTTGATGGCGGTAACCATTTGCGAGCTCACTTGGCTCAAATCTTTTCTTCTCTCTCTTGGCGTTCACCATGATATTCCCATGAGACTCTTCTGTGACAATCAAGCGGCATTACATATTGCTTCGAACCCGGTCTTTCATGAATGGACCAAGCACATTGAGATTGACTGTCACTACGTTAGAGAGCAGCTACTTGCCAGCAACATTAGTACCGCACATGTTCGCACAGCACAGTAGGTCGCCAACATCTTCACTAATGCACTTGGACGTCACCAGTTTTATTATCTTTGCGGCAAGTTGGGTATTCGAAATCTCCATGCTCCAACTTGAGGGGGAGTATCAATCGGGATTATGCACATGTTAAATAAGTGCTTAACTTTAGAATCTTGATAGCCCATAACAAATGTCATGCACATGTTAAATAAGTGCTTAACTTTAGAGTCTTGACAACCCATAACAAACGCCATGATCTATTTTCCTTCCTTCTTGTATAGCTTAAGTTTTGGGCATAGTTATAGGATTTCCATCTTTACAGCTTCATTTTAGCCCATAGAATTAGTTCTTCAGTGTATATATATAGTGCTACATGTAAATGAGATACAGCACAACAATGGATACCATTTGACTTTTATAGAACATTATAATTTTTTTCGGCCTATGTAATTCCAGTCATAATAGACTTTAACACGTTAGTGATTAATTTCGTTGCATGGGTAGCTTTCTTGGTGTGGTCAAGCATCTATGGCTGTGTTTGGCGCCTCAGATAGGATACAAATAATCCTATCAGGCGTTTGGCGGCACACTTAAAGGCCGGATAAGTTATCATTCGGACTTGTTTTATCCCACTAGAGTGGGATAATTCGGGGGGGGGGGGGGGGGGTGGTAGTATAATATTAATCCTGGTGGGATTGGAATAAAAAGAATGGGACCCACCCTAGTTTTCTTCCTCTTTCCCGTCAACACCATTGCCGCAGCTGCCGCCCATCCGCCCATCTTCTCCGGCCGCACGTCCGTCACGACGTCTTATCTACTCCGACTGCTAGCCTCACATCCGCCTATCTTCTCAGGCCTCACGTCCGTCATGGCCTCACGGCCTCTCCACCGATTCTCTGTCCATAGCCTCCATCCTCCCGCTCGACTGATCTTCTCCGTCCACCGGCGTCTTCTCCACCGATCTTCTTCATCCGTCCACCAGCGTCTTCTCCACCGATTCTCTGTTCACAGTATAGTTTAGTATAATATATATATATATATATATATATATATATATATATATAGAGGAGAAAACGAATATATTGCTAGCCTTAGGCAAGTTGCCTAAGGCTAACAACAAAAACTACGTAGTTTTGACTCTCTATTTTTGCATTTGTTTTCTTCCTTTGACAAATTAACGTTAACCGTCATCACAGGTCTCCAACTCCACCTCTCTCACCAGTTTCTGTACCCCCCCCCTCTCTCTCTCTCACACACACGCGCGCACACACACACACACACACACACACACACCAGATCTTCACTGTCCAGCGTCCAATCAAACGCCCACCTTAGCATCGATTGTAACCTATACCGATTGCCTCACCCTGCCAGCGACGGTCACAGCTATAGCCATAAACCCACCCTACAACCTCCATCGCCACCTCACTCCACCACAGATTGAACACCCACCTCACCATCGATTAACCACCTACCACAGTCACCCCACCTGCCGTCGATGGCCACGACCATAGCCATCTTCTTAACAACAATCTAGTCCAACATGGTTCCATCATCTGAAAATCATAAAACTCAATTCGACTCTTAAACAAATCAATTAGTCGAAATGTAGGCACAACATATTGGGTGTTTAAATACCCATATGATTTTGATCCATGGTTCTTGTGGGAAATGTTGGCGGTGGTGGTTGGAGGGAATAGAGTCGAAGGTTGGAGGTGGAGGGTGGAGACAGGACATTGGTTGCCGGACAACGGAGGTAGGCAATTTGGCGAGGCGGCAATGGCTGAATCTTTGATGTCATGGGAACAGAGAGGTTTGGCAGTGGTGGGTTATTGGTTTTTGATGGTCAGCTTGGTGGGTTGCCGGTGTGGAGGCTGGCCAGCAACATTGCCGGCGATGGGGACCGTGTGCTGTGGGTAGAATCGGCTCATACAATGAGAGCGAGAGAATGACAGGGTATTAAAAGAAAAAAGAAACAAGAAAAAAGAACTTGTAAAAAACTGGCCAAAACTACGTAGTTTTTGTTGTTAGCCTTAGGCAACTTGCCTATGGCTAGCAACATATTCGCTTTCCCCATACATACATATATATATATATATATATATATATATTATACTTTATAAAATGCTTATACGGCTTATAATCTGGACTTGGTCCAAACACTGGATAGGATTTCTTGCTTATCCAGCCTTATCCGATATATATATATATATATATATATATATATATATATATATATATATATATATATATATATATATATTATACATTATAAAATGCTTATCCGGCTTATAATCCGGACTTGGTCCAAACGCTGGATATGATTTCTTGCTTATCCGGCCTTATCCGACGGTATAGCTTGTCCGGCCTTATCCGACGGTATAGCTTGTCCGGCCTTATCCGTCCTTATCCTGTCCTATCCGAAACCCTTATCATTGTCGCCAAACATAGCAAATGAGTATATCCATGTCTTGTTTATTTTTCAGATCTTGTTTCATGTAATTTACATCTACTACTAAGTGTTATAAACCAATTTCCTGTCATTTATAGTAGTTAATTAGATGAACATACTCAAACAATGAATACCGTATGAAATTAAACATGTACACGGTGAAATGTCCGAATACTTATTGTGCGTTGGTTCTAGAAAAAGATTAAATGAAGGGGAAAACAGATCCTAACCGGTTTTAAATGGTCAAATTTCTAAGATGAATGAGGTTGTATTTCTCTCATCTATACCTTATGTACTTTTTTAGTCTTCGTTATTTTGAGAGCGCACATAAGACAGTAAACATGTAACTTATTAATGTCAAGAAATAGAGCGGCTATATAGCTGGACTTGTTCATAACTTTATTAATTTTGTGGTGGAAGTACATATTGAGTTAAAATTTGACGTGAATGATGATTATTGTGCTAAAAGTATAACATTTTTATAAAAAAAAAAATAGCACCAACCCTATAAGTATACTAGCAGACGCGTGAATTGTTCATATGGATCGTTTAAATTATTCATAATCTTCAGTTCCATGTAAAATACACAAAAAGTAGCTTGCCTCATGCTAATTACCTAACAAATGATTCACACAGGATATACCAACAAAGTGCGATCTCATGTTTGCAAAAACCGTTATTATAACGAGCATGAAATTTACTCGTCTATGCTAGAATGGACACGCAAGTTTCACATAATGATGCTAAAGTTGCCTGCAATGGTCCATTGCAGTTTGTACATCATAAAACAGTAAATATCAAGGATAAACCTCAATGATAGATCTTAAACCCATAATGGGAGTTATCTTGTAGTCACTAAAGCCAGCATCAAGGAAGAGCTTTTCCCATTCTTTTTCATTTCTCTCTTTTCCCGTGACGATAGCCATCATCAGTATATCGAAGAAGAGTTGGGTTTCAATTGATTCTGCATCTCCTTTCTGGTTATCCAGCACCATGTCTATGATAATCACCTTTCCTCCTTTTCCCTTGCATGGGATTGCCTCTTTGCAACGCTTCAGTATCTTTAGACACTCCTCATCATTCCAGTCATGCAAAATCCACTGCTAATTGTCATTTGCCACTCATGTTAGCATTAGTCCGAGAAAACTTAAGAGAGGCTTGGAGAAAGAAGAGAAAGAAAGCTGGTTGAAGTGCTTTTTGCTTCATTAGTGACCTATGTTAAGCAGGGGCCGGGTTGCTAAGATTTATAACCTGTAAACAATTGCACTTTGCCTCCCTATTGAGTAAAAGTTTATCTTAAAGATCTCTCTATCTGAGTAACACTTTGCTTTCTAAATTATTTTTTAGGCCCATATATATTTAGAAACTTGGCTCATGGTCCCAAGAGTAACTTCTAACGTATACTTCTCCGTGTATCTTCGAGAGAAATGGGAGAAATGCACGAACTAAGAATCACGGCTCTGCACCCCAACTAAATTCATTCTCAAGCCCAAGCCCAGGAGTGGACGAGATGCGACGAACACAATAGAGTCTGATGGGGGACAAAATAAATATGGTATATTAGTCTAAAGTATTTTTATTTTTTAAGTAATTTTTTGAATTATAGCTTTAAGGCTATCTATTACCTTGTTTCAAAAGATTTTTAGGCTCTAGTTAGTCAAATTTAAGTCCAATTAGGCTACCATATAAATTAGGTAGTTTTCTAGAAGGTAAAATTTTTAGAAGGTTCTGAAGTGTTTTTCACGTCTTCTGGGGCTAATAAAAGTAGCCCTAATTGACAGAACTTTTTTTTTTTTTTTCCAGGTTTTAAAGAGCAGTTAAAATTTTTTTTTTTACAAAAACAAGTGGGTGTTTGATAACCCTTTTTTTTTTTTTTTGGTGTTTGGTAACCCTTTTTATTTTGACTTTTTTTTTTTGGTGGTTTGCGGTGGCGATGGTGGGCCGTAGCGGTGGTCGACGATGGTCGCCGGCAGGCAGCCGGCGGTTGTCGGGCAGTCGCCGGCAGTGGCTGCCGGCGGTGGTGGCTGGAGGTGGTTGCCGCCCGGTGGTGGCTGCTGGCGGCCGGAGGTGGTGGCTACTGACAGTGGTGGTTGCCGACGGCCGGAGGTGGCTATCGGGCAGCAGTGGCTGCCGGAGGTGGCCTCCGGCCAACGGTGGTGGCCACCGCCCACTACCGCCCAGTGGTGGCTGCCGGCGGCCGGAGGTGGCTGTCGGTGGCTGCCGGGCGGCGGTGGGCGGTGGCTACCGGCAGTGGGTGAGTTGTGGTGGAGGTCTCAAAAAAAAAAATTAAGTGAAAAAAAAAATAGCTTTTTCCTCTTTTTTTTTATTCTACAATTTAAAAAGCCACTTTTTAAATTGAAAAAAAAAAGTGTTACCAAACACTCCTATTTTTTCAATTTTTAAAACTGAAAAAAAAGAGAGCAAGAAAAATCATGTCAAACGGCCCCTTAATCTTTGATTCAAAATTTTACTTTTTCTCTGAGAACCTGTTCGCCCCTAGCGTGTTTTCTTTACTTTTTCTTTGAGTACTCCCAAGCTTGTGCACTATTGAGTTTACACTCCGTTCAATCACAGCAGAACATAATTTGAATCCGAGCCGATCAACAAGGAGACTTAATCTTAGGCCACAGACAAGCAGTTGCTTTATGGAGTAAAATATATACAAGCTTGTCTTCAGGTTTCCCTTGCTGGGCGGGTAAACTTTTAAATATATATATTTCACAACAGACGTACCTTAAGTAGAACAGCATCTGCACAAGGAATTGCCTCAAACACATCCCCTGCAACAAACTCCAAGTTGTCACTCCCTTGCAAGTCCGCCACCACATGTGGTAGCTCTAACACACTGCACCTCATGTGTGGGAAGGCATCAGCGATGGCCTTAGCCACCGTCCCCGTACCTCCACCAACGTCCACCAATGAATTTAACCCCTCAAACACTCCTGCACATTCTTTAATCATCATGCTCGTTACCAACCTTGCGTCACTAGCCATGGCATCGTTAAAGAACGTATTTAGCCTCGGTTCATGCCCTGCATAATCCCAAAGTGTCCTCCCGTGAGCCATTTCAAATGACGTTTTATGGTCATTTTGAAACCATTCACTCAGAAAATTAAACGGAGTTGTCATGATTGGATCAAGCATGGCTAGCAAAAGTGGCGTGACGCTGAAGGGGTGGCCTTTAAGCAGGGGACGCGAAGCCGGTGTGAGGGCATAACCGTCTTCTTGTTCATTTTCAAGCTTCCTTTGCTTTGTGAAGAAGCCCGAGTGAATCAAAATGCGCATAAGGCGGTAGATGCAAGGGGCTTTAGCCTTGTTGATTGGTAGAGCCTGAACCAATTCAGGGAGTGACATGGGTTTGCCATGATTGTGTATGATGTCTGGTATGCCTAGTTGAACTGCACATTTGAGGGACATGGAGTTTATGAAGTTGAAAATGTGATTCCATATGTGAGCTTGAGAAGAAAGTAGCTCTCTATACTCCGCACCTATAGGCAAATCCATCTATTTCATATCGAACCTTACAATATTATCCCCTATATATACTAAACTAGTGGTTCGATAGAGGCAATGCCTGTACAAACATAGATTATAATTTTATAAATATACACAAAAGAAAAAAAATCGCAATAGATAAGTTTTGGAAATAATGAGGGCGGACTCCATTAGAAAAGGATGAGGAGATATAGCAGAGATTTTGAGAGAGTGTCAGGAGAAAATAACTTATATGAATTTAATCAGGTTTGATCAATTTAAAATCAATCACAAACACTCTCTAAGAGATTTAGTCTGCCTCAAAAAGCTCAAAACTGATTAAATCCATAATCCTGGAAAGTGATGATTATGAAATAATCACTTTTCTCATATTCAGGTTTGACCTTCTAATTTATCATATTATCCTCATATTTCTCACAAAAGGACACCTGCCCTTTAACTAATTTGCAAAATTTATTGTACTATAAGCACTAATGTGAGATCATGGGTGTTTTTTTAATTTAAAGTAAAAAATAAACAACTTTTGTAGGTAGATGAAAATAAATTTTTTGATAATGTATTTATGGAATATAGTTATTTGTAAATGAAAGTTATCTTAACATCAGATTTCTAGACGGATATTAAAAATTTATTTAATTAGTGTCCTCTATGGTCATTAATTTGTCGTAGTGAACTGATTTAAGCACATTTTATCCAAATACTTTTATAGTTTTAAGTTAGTTTACTACTACTTTTGCCAAACAGTAAAGTGATTCTGCTTAAAGTAGATTAAATCTGATTTTGAAAACTGATTAAGATTTAAGCAGCTTTTTATAATCAATCTCAAACGGGCTCATAAATAGTGGGGCTAGAAAGTAGGAAAACACTTAGATTTTAAATTATGCCAAAAACCATTATTAATTATTTTAGGGGAGGCCTAAAATGATTTTAATTAAGTGGAATAAAGGATAAAATCAAAGTTTCAAAATAAGTTTCACTAAAAAGCAAAGTTATTAGAATTGACCCGGATCGGCCGGTACAATCAACCGGTTCAATCGTGAACCGGAGCCTTAAGATGTCCGAGTTAGCTTAAATATTGGAATTGCATACGAACGGCTCAAACCCGTTCAAATCGGCCGGTTTTTTGTAAGAACCTTGACCCGGTCCGTTTCTATGATGATTTTGTAAAATTAAACTAAAAGACCTATTTAGGCAATAAAATTAACCACTTTTTTAATAATTATTAGTCAATTATGTCTTTTAGTTCTAAAACAAGTAGGACTCACTAAAACAAGTAGGACACATTCTCACTAAAACAAGTAGGACACATTCTGGTTCATCGTAAAATGCAAGATATGAAAATTCGGTACTCCATCACACAATCCCAGTTCCACAATCTCACTCCCATTTTAGTTTCACATTTTCTAATGGATTGAGGAGCCGGTATGAGTCCGTAATTCTTCAACAAGTGTATTCCTTTCTTCATCTTTTCTATTTTTTATTCGTCATCTTCATTTTCTCTTCTCTTCTTTTCTTGCTAAAAATATATATTTGTTTCCTAGAGTTCTTGACTTCTTGTTCATTATTTTCAATATCATTTCATGTTTTCGATCGGATACTTGATATCGATATTCTACAATTTTAACTATTTATAATAATACTATTATATTTCTAATAATTTAATTAAAAAAAACCGGTTGCACCACTGAAACTTGTGAACTAGTCTCTGTAGTTTGACGCAAGCAGAGTTTGGTATCTTTGAGTAATCGTCCTGCCACTATTCAATTTGTCTAACGTGAAAAATATGAATTTGTCACATGGTTCCTAAATGGACTTCTCAACCGACATATATTAGTTAGATCTTGTCTGTTTGGGCAAATAAAGTAAACAAGATTGTTTATTGCGAAAAATCATTTATCAACTATTTATGGTAATGGCAAGCAGGAATAGAATCTGCAGCCATTAATTCCAAACTCAAAATAGGGTGTCAGTCCCCACAAAGATATGAATGATGAAAGATAGAATTAAATGCATGCAACACTCGGAGCACCTCTTCTCACTTTCCTTATTAATATCATGTTAACCATGAACATATTTAAATAAACACGTTACCCACCCAAATAAGTTTACTCCGAGAAAATTAGACCGTAAAGAATGGACACGGTTTAATTATGATACAAGTGACCTTATAATATGTGACCAATCACTGCCAAATGGACACGGTTTAATTATGATACAAGCGAGCTTATAATATGTGACCAATCACTGCCAAATCTCGTCTCGTGTCTTAGTGCAACATAACTTTCGCAAGCGAAGGATACTGATAGATTCTGCTAGCTGCACTATCCCGCTTGAGTAGAAGAATAATGTGGAGTTCTAAGGGTATGACGTTTAAATTGTCAAAGAGCAGGTGTGCAAAGCTCTAGTTCCTATGGATACAAAATGCAACCAGTATACAAAGGAAGAAATTGGAACACATTAAGGGTAATTTTTCTATACGAGTTAATGTTACTGTATGTAACGACAATTGATGGCCGTTAATTTTTTTTTTAATTGATACGCTAAAGAAGTACCGTTAAATAGGTTGATCAAGGTGTTAAAAATGTACCAATCATAATTACTACTATTAGTCACTGCAGTAAATAAAGTTGCAGGCAACATTCTCCAGCCCGGAGCACAGCCGTAGATTTGAGTGGCTTGGAGGTCAAAACACATTTAGCAATTAACCCTCTATAAAAGGAACAAAATCTCGTTGGAAGTTTGCAACATAGATAGATTTCTTTTTTTCTTTTTCTTTTTTTTTGGGGGGGGAAGGGGGGGTGTAGGGGAGGATAAGGAAGAAATGAGAAATGAAGTAGAGCACTTGCATGCTGAAGTGTACAACATGCACAGCACACGAACGAAGGCTCCGGTCTATCGAAGTAATGCAAGGAACTTCAATTCACAACCCAAGCCTCCCAGTGCTAAATCTTAAGAGTGTTCGAGCACATCAAGTGGTTAACTGGGAAGTAGCACTGAACCAAGATGTAAGTTTATCCCACTGCCCAAGGTGTTCAAACAGTTGTTGCGGAAGGGCATGATCTCCAAATTACCCCTATCCCCACACCGGAAGTGATAACTGAGGGATATTATGTCCAGGTTTTTTTGTGCATACCACCAACGAAAGGGCCAGCCTACATAGAGATGTATCGCCTTTTGACAGCTAGTATTTTCTTCAAGTAGCACATGCATGATAATTGAGTTTGTTCGCATAGATTATTCGCCTTTCGATAGCTAGGTCATGTGCAAACTCGATAACATTGTCGCTTACAGACATACTAGCTGACATGGGATTGAAGCAAAATAGGGCTTTTGTTTTCTCAACCAACCCCTGGAAGAACTAGGACCACATCTTATGGAGGATGTGGCATTGCCTAACCGCGCAAAAAATTTTAGTTTCCTTTTGCAGCAACCAAAAAAAAAATTAGAAAGCCCCAAACCTGGCAAGCGACAAAGTTATCGAGTTTGCCCATGACCTAGCTAGTCAAGTTTTTAAATTTTGCCAATCTAAAAATGAGTTAAAGACAACTCTGTTTATGCTACCAGAAAATGAAGTACTCGTAATATCCAGGCAACTAGAAGTTATATCTAAAAGTTTTGCTTAGTGCCTTAACTTTGTATTAATCATTACTAACTATATCTAAGGATGGATCCGTCACGACCCGAACCCACGGGTGAGCCTATGAGCTAGGTTCTTGACTGACCGCAGGCCCACTAAACCTCCACCAGGGTCTACCAGGCCTACTATAACCTGTATACAAGATTTATAATCAGTACTAAGTTTAAACCATTTACAAAGATCATACTTATGGATTATCTTAAAGTACGTCTCTATTACATCCATATTATTCAACTAACAAAAATAATTAAAACTCTATGGTGATCTAGGCTCCAAACAGTTTTCAAAACATAAAAATAGTACTACAATGTCATCCAAAGCCTAACAATTATAAGAGGTCTTAAATCTCTAATGACCATCTCATGTGACTCTGTTGTCGTTATTCTCATGGATGTCGAGTTCATCGAAGTAATCACCTGAAAAATTATAAAAGAGTGAGATTGGGGCCCAGTAAGCACGCAATCATGTTCCTAAAATAGATTTGAAGATTTCAAAACATGCCTTGAATTTTCTTTTCAAGATCATGAAATCAATATCACCATAACGAAAAAATTGCTTCACTATATATACATATATGTACTTGTACAAAAAGATTCTCAGAGCCGGAGTTTGACATCATGAAAGCTCATCAAACAACTATCACAGTGAATCAGAACTTTGGCATGTTGTGGTTAGCGTATGATCCTACTGACTAGAACCTAGATTCCCTCTTCCACCCGGGATAAACAATGTTGTGGTCAAAGAGACGAATCACGAGCAACAGTATTGTGCTCCAACGATGGTTATGTTGACTAGGACCCAGAATTCACTTTCCCTCGTGGATATGGGACACCATAACCAAAATTAACATCTCGATATCACAATGTAAACAGAGTTCACAATAACCAAAGGCAACACATTAAATGGCACTTCTAATTCATGTTCTCATCAAACAATTTGACACGAAAGCAAAAGCAATACAAAGACTTTTGAGCTTTCATTTGATAGAATCATGTATGTTTAACATATATTAGAAAGTAGGGTATACGGAGGAACATGGCAAGAGTATTTACCAAACTCGATAACCGGTTCTTATTCTTGCTTGAATTCTGGTCCTAACCTCGTCTATCAAAACCTAGTGATAAACCACAAGGGTGTTAGTTCCTGATGCTCAAACATGCATGACTTCTAAATTCTCCCCCCAAGTAAATGAATTTATCAAAAGACTCCTGGACTTGTGTAAAATTTACCAAAAATTTCCCGACGCCCTAAGTACCATTATACACCAAAAAATAACCTAAAATATCTTTTTAAACGACTAGGTGTGTTCTTAAGACAAAGAGGTCCCTCGGGAGATTCTTCACTCAAAATCCTAATCTGCTCCTTAAATTAAGCGTTACGGGCCATATTTCAAAAGCATAGCAATTGGCATCAGAATGCTGAAATTCTAGACACTCAAGAGTCTCTGTAAAACAAGGTTGCTGTAAAAATTTTGCCTAAAAATAAGCTCGTTTGCTATATCAAATAATTCAAAATCCCTTTTTAAAAATGAAATCATTTATTGCCCTTTGCGTACCCAGAAAATTCCACAATATAGGTTTGATAAAAATAAAAGGGGTTTTAGTTTCACACTTGGCCCAACACATGCTCAGAAATGGCTTAAAGAAATTTGATGAAGGACTGGTATATAATTCTAGAAATAACATTTTTTAGAAAAAACTGGTTTTGTATATTGACCCTTTTGAAGCCGAATTTGAAGAATTTCTAAAAACTCAAAACTACAAAGCTGGAATAGACATACTGAGGTTTTTAGAAAAATAAGAATCGCAAAAAACCAATGAATAATGAATATTCTATAGCAAATCGAAATGACTGACAAAAATAACGCATCTCTGTGCGGACCAGTTTTACTCAATGCACTACAAGAAAACACGTTTTTAGCGATGGATTTTTACCGACGGAGAACAATCCGTCGATAAAACGAGTTTAACCGGCGGATACTTCCGTCGGTAAAATTCCATCATTAAAAACTTATTACCGACGAAGTTAGTGTCGGCGAAAGTTTTTGCCGACAACGTTTTTGCCGCGGTCTTTTAGCGACAGAATTACCGTCGCTAAAACTTTTTTACAAAATTAATTCTTTCGAGGGTTTTATAAAATTGATTTAGGGACGGAAGGAATCCGTCGCTAAAACAATGTCCGTCGATAAATGTCGTGACTTACAGACGGACTTTTAGCGACGGATTTAGCGACGGGATGAATCCGTAGCTAAAAGTCCTCGATTAAAACAACCAGATCTGCCTTTTTCTCTTCCCTCGTTTCTCTCTCTGAAAAATCTCCCACCGCTGTTCTGAGCTCCGGCGACCAACCTCCACGGTGACCCATCTTCGGCGATCCCCCCCCCCCCCCCACGGTGACCCCACCACTGCCGCAAATTAAAAGCCCTCCACTGCCGCCGTGTGAAAATACTACCATCGTTGTCGCGCCACCAACGCTGCCGCCCTCCACTGCCGCCGGCTATTGTGCCTTAACGTAAGTTCCGTTTAGTCTTATTTATTCAATTCTTGTGCAACATTGTCCAGAGTATTGTTAGTCGAAGTAGTAGCTATTGTTGCGGATATGAAGTTCAATCCCATATAGTACAGATTTAGGCTCGCGGTAACCCTTACATTTTTGAAGAAATTTATTTCTCAGAAGAAAAAAAAAAGGATTATGCTTTTCTGTAACAGCTACTCGAAAAAAAAGGATTATGCTTTTCAGGAAGTAACTTTATCCTGAAATGCGTTTTTAAAATTGAGGCTATCAAATGACATAGCTTTCTTGAGCTCCATCAACATGCAGCAAATCTTCAATGGATAGAAGACTGCTACAATTCATGCAATAAAACTGCATTTTGTTGTTATCACAGTTTCATCCCATGATGTTCTTCTACAATTCACATAGAATGTTTCTGCATATCATTTCTATTTAGCTTTGAGATTGCATATCTGAATGTAGTAGCTTCTTAGCAACATCAAGTTGGCTTCGCGGAACAAGTATGCAAGTAGGCTAGTTTGACATATTTAAAAAGAATGGTGCTTTAGTTTGGTTTCTTCAGCAGGCTGGAGTGTTCTGTTACTCGGTTAATAAAAAGGCCGAGCGAAGGATTTGGTCAATAAAACAATGTGATCTCCAATTTTTCATCTGATGTTTAGATGTCTAGTACTAGGAAGTTGACTCCATGTGCTTGTTGTGTTCTCTGCGTTTGTTTTATGTGATGTTGCTGAGGTTTATCTGTCCTATCATTTTAACTACAACTCACTGTGGATTGCACTTTTAGCATCACTTTAACATAATTTTCTACCCAATTGGATTGAGTCCGATCGACACCTACACCGAATTGAAATGTCACATTTGGGCCCGTGGTATTGATTTAGTTACTAAAAGCTTAAAGGTTTTATTCAGTGTGGCATTTAATAGATTTAATTAAGCTATGAAATTGATGCTCATCAATTGAATAATGCTCGATTGGTTTTTTATGTTAAAGTAGGTTAAATGGCTTCTGCTTCGGTGAACAAGGACGTTTCAGTCGGCATGCACTTCTTTAAGGTCATGATGACTGGTTTTCATACAGAACTTGTATGACATCCCTCTTTCTCTGTGTTTTCGTGAGTGTACGCACTATTATCTTTAGTCAAAAACTTACATGTCTTACTGTATTATGAATATGTTAGGTCATACCGGTAGCCTTTGGCAGTCAGCTTACGACAGTGAGATCAAAGGAAGCAACTTTTATCAGTCGCAAAGGGTCATGTCTTGTTAAAATAAAAAAGAAGCATGGCCAAGAGGAAATTTGTTTCGAAGAGGGTTGGAACAAATTCGTGCAGCAGCATGACCTTAATATTAGGAACTTTGTTGTCTTTGAACACATGGGGCATATGTGTTTTCAAGTGCTGGTGTTTGATCAAAGCAGTTGTGAAAAAGCTTTCCCCCAATGTTGAACTCTGAGCCCTAATTAAACCCTAAATTAAATTAATCGCATCGGATATGTGCATTTTGAACAATTTTTTTCCGTTTGAACATTGATTATTTGTTTGCATTTGAGAATTGAGATTGTTGACGGAGGTGTCGGACACGTGTCCAGAGGTGTCGGACACGTATCGGACACCATATCGACACCCTATATGAGGTGTCGAAATTGAAATTGTTCATTGTTCATTGAATTTAGGTTAATTCGGTTAACGCGACATTATTAGCACCCCCTGAAATCTCATCGTGGTTCCAGCACTGGCTATAATTAGCCCTAATTAGTCCTGATTAATCATATTTTAATTAGGTTGAGGATTGAAATTTTTATTACAGGTTTGGGCATTAAATTTTAAAAATGACTTTTCGTGATGGATTAATTTCGTCGCTAAAAGCATACTTAATTATAAGCTTTTTATGTCGTTAAAAATCTCATTTAGCTACGGAATATTCCGTCGCTAAAAATTTTATCCGTCGCTAATTTCACAAAAAAGAAAATAAACTAAAGCATGTAAAGCAGAATTAGCGACGGAATTTCCGTCGCTAATTTATAAATAAATCTGTCGCAAAAAGTTCAATACTAGACGATAGATTTTAAAATTCCGTCGCAAAACTTTTAGTAACGCGGTTTTATACGAGAGACTTATAGCGACGGTATATCCGGCGTTAAAACTTTTAGTGACGAATTTTCCCATCGCTAAAAGCTTTATTTCTTGTAGTGATGGTTATCTTGAAGCAGAAATATAACGAAGCTCAAAAAACTTAAAACTACAAATTAAAGTAAACTTTTTGAGGTTTCCAAAAATATTAAATCACAAAGAATCAATGAGTAATGAATTTGTTATGGCAAATTGAAATGGCTGCCAAAAATCGAAAATTTCTGGACTTCTACGGGGCCTTAACTTTAAGGTCATTTTGTTTTATGCAAACGTGAGATTCTAAAAAAACTTAAAACTGAAAAGTTGAAGTGGACCAAGAATATTTTCAGAAAATGCAAAAACACATCAACGGGATTAAGAATGAAATGTATATTGACAAAAACCCTAACCTACTCTTATGCTGCTCTGCAGCAACCTTCTTCTCAAACACGCCCAGATCTCACCCTTTTAAACACATACTATACACACACAAAACCCTAGCACTCAACACATCAACACCCCTCTAAAACACACCCGAAACGACACTTTATACATCCAATCAATGGCTGAAATTAGGGAGAAAAGAATAGAGATCATACCTAGGAAAATTTTCCCTATCTTCTTCCCCTCTCTTTCTCTCTGTCTCCGTCTCTTTCTCTAGGTTTCACATAAAAAGGGTGCCAGGGAACTTCTATAATGATTCACCCTAACTAGCATGTATATATACTAGCCCTAAAAAGAAATTTGCTTACAAATCCTTGGACTTTAATTATTTTTCTTTCGCAAGTTAACCACTAACTTTCAAGGTTTTCTATTGCACCGAATCTCGTTATTTACATCCTATGTTTATTATAATTTCGTTCAAGGTCATAACTAATATATTTCTCTGCTAAAGGTCCCAACAATAACGCTCACAACAATGGTCGCTACAGACGCCATATAATATCACTTACGCCGTCGCTAAAATAATAAGTTACCTGTTAGAAATTACCATAAAACTAACCTTAGGTTCGGGGTGTAACAAGATCTTCTTTATTTTTTTCAAATGACCAGCCATGGTAATATGAAATTGATAAAACCCTGAACCTCCTGTCATATAGTCTTTCATTGAACCGTGAGGCATATGCGATTGCCTAATATGACCCTATATTCTTGTAATTTTGTTAAAATCCTCTAGCCTAGCATATATTCATTAAAAGCCTGTTTATCATTTCATAGATGGAAAACACAACTTTTATGTGGCATGCCATGATTTAGTTTTCTTCATGATTAGATAGCTTCTTTATTCAAAATATAAAGGAAAATCAGCAGAAAGAGAAGAGCCGATCTTGTGCCGATTTCTTCTTTCTTTTATCAACCTCGCTTCCCTTAGGCTTTTACTTTTCCCTCATTCTTCAAACTGATCTTTTTCTTACGATGGCTTGTATCCCTCGCCCTTCCTTAAAACTCTTTCCTTTAACAGATGCATAGATAATATTTTTGTGTGAACCAACGAGTACAAACTCAAGTAGCTGACTCCGAGTAATCAAACTGACAGTAGCTGTTCGGAACAATCAATACAAGATGCATTCAAAATGCAAATTTGGCTGTTTCGAACTTAGCTACTTTGAAATGAATACACAAGTTTTACATAATGATGATGCTAAAGTTGCTCAAAACGGTCCATTGCAGTTTGCACATCATAAAACAGTTGATATAATATCAAGGATAAACCTCAATGATAGATCTTAAACCCAGGATCGGAGCTATCTTATAGTCACTAAAGCAAGCATCCAGGATGAGCTTTTCCCATTCTTTCCTGTTTCTCTCTCTTCCAGTGATAATAGTCATCATCATCGTATCAAAGAAGAGTTGGGTTTCAGTTGATGATGTTGGATTTGATCGTTCAAATCCAATTAGGTGGCCTAACGGGTCATACTATGGTTGACTATTTATTTGACTTGGACATTAATTTATTAAATTGGCTAAATAACATTATGGACCTATTTAATTTAGCATCCAATACACTAATGATTTATAGTGTATAAAAGGCTTATAGACCCTAATCTCTTAACTTTGATGGACGATTGAGATTTGACAGGCTTTAGGATTGATCTCACTACTCTCTCTATATATAAATATCTTTTCTTCTTGGAGGCTAAGGTAGGATAAGGTTTGGCTACTCTTTTGCCTCCTAGACTAAAGAAAAAAATACACCACTTTATTCCATTATCAAGAATAGAGAAGAGTAGTGAAGATCAGTACCAAAGGGTACGTGTTCTCTTCCGCATCTTGGCGTTTTTTCATCATTGGAATAAACTCTTAGTAATCTATGACTTTTTTCGATTTCGGTCAGTTCGTAACCCTATTGTTCTTATGTTTATGTTATTATAAGATTCTAATGATCTTGATTATGGGGTCAAGATTAATGAATAATTCTAACATGTAGTATCAGAGCCACGTTAATCAATTGCATGAACATAGAACTTTTCCTTTAAGATTCTTGGAATATTTGATAGATTATGTTTAATGTTAACGTACGAATACAAAAAAAAAAAAAAAAATTTATTTGGGGCTGCTGCGCCGAAGGTTGTGTCGGTTTTCAAATTCTTAGGTTATGAATTGGGGCTGTGGCATTGGCCCAGACGAAAGGCATGTGGCTGCCTGTTGGTGTTATGTTTTGGCCCAGCAAAAGGGCATATGGATCATTTAATTATGAACTTGGGCCTGTTACAATAGCCCATATTATATAAGTTAGATATATATATTTTTTGGGCTGGAAAAGTTGGCCTGAGGATATAGTTTCTAACTGTCCAATTGAATTTGGGCCTGTTGCCGTTGGCCCGAGTGGCCTGATGGTATTTGTGTTGAATAGGCCTGCTGTCTACCACGAGATTGGGCAGAAAAGGCCAGACTTAAGCCTGTTTGGGCTATGAATAGGCCAGAGAATTGGACCTGTTTGGCCAGTTGGCATAGCCTGTTTAGGCCTCCGAAGTGGGCTGTTTTGGCCACTTAAAAGTGGGCCTGTAGCTTACTGATTGGGCCTGTTTTGGCCATTTTAAAAAAGAATTTTTGGTAGGACTTGTGTATTTTAATCGGGCCTTACAAAATAAAATTTGTAACGCTGTTGATGTTTTAATATTAGTTTATTTAGGGATACTGATGAATATAACGTGTCAATACTATTATAATTTCAAGAATTAATTTGAAATTACGAGATCATGCCAAAACTTTATGCTTTGTTTGGCATGTCTAGACTATGATAATGAACTTGAACTAATTAGGGGTTCTTACTTATTTTGGCAGTAAGCGGTCCAACGGAAGTTTATTGCCTTTTATAAGTTGAGATAATGATAAACCACATCACATTACGCTTATTAATTAAAATATTAATCGGCTCAACGGAAGATTATATTTTAATTTTTAAGCGAAAAGAAAGGAAATAATAAGTTGTATGGGTCAAATTATTTTCTGTCCAACGGTGATATAATTCGTGCTCATGTTGCTTTTAATGATTTCCAAATTTTTAAGGACGGAAAAACACTTGTATGTTAATAACCGGCCCAACGGAAGGTTATAAGTGATATGTTAATTTTTCCTTTTGAGAAAGGTTTTGTGTATTTACCTTTTTCATACAAATAAATTGTGTATCCCTCAATTTATTTTATTATGTTAAATGATGAACTAACTATTTTCATCATGTGGAATTTCGGTACTAACGTGCATGATTATTGTTATTATTTAGCGTATAGTCCTACTGCAATTACTAGCTATCTTTCCTCTATTGAATCATTGAGCGGCACCAATTTTAGAAAATGGTAAGAGCAAATTAGCATAATCCTTTGATTTATGGATTTGGATTATGGTTTACGGGTTGACGCGCCTGCTGCCCTTACGGCTGAAAGCTATGCTGAGCAAAAGGTGGCTTATGAAAAGCGGAAGCGTTCCAACCGCATATCCCTAATGATTATGAAAGGTACCATTACGACTGCTATTCGCGGAGCCATTCCTGACTCGGATAATGCTAAGTTGTACCTTGCTCATATTGAAGAATAGTTTCAGGGTTCTTCAAAGGCACATGCTATTACTCTCATCACTAAAATGGTTACGCTCAAGTACAGTGGATCCAACGGTGTTCGTGAGCATATTTTATGGATGAATGATATGGCTTTTCAACTAAAAGGTTTGGACATGGAAATCTCTGATGGTTTTCTCGTGCACTTTATTATGACTTCCCTTCTTGTGCAGTTTGGTCCTTTTTAAGATCAACTATAACACGCAGAAAGAGAAGTGAAAGATGAGCGAGTTGATTTCCATGTGTGTCCAAGAAGAAGAGAGGCTAAAGTCTGAACAACCGGATAGTGCTTACGTTGCCATAACTAGTCCATTTAAAGGAAAAGGAAAAAGAAAGAAATTTGGCAAAGGTAGCATGTAAGGGAATAAGAGTGCTTCTGTAACCAAGACTGGCAAGGCAAGCTCATCTGATACCAAGGGTTCTTCTGGTCCCAGGTGTCATTTTTGTAAGGATAAAAGACATATGAGGAAAAAATATCATAAATTCAGAGAATGGTTGGAAAAGAAAGGTAATTTATCTATTTGCGTTTGTTATGAGTCTTATACAATTGATACTCCTTTAAATACATGGTGGGTTGACACAGGTGCAACTGTGCACATAACTAATTCATTACACGGATTCCTTTTCGTGAAAAAGTTAAACAAAGGGGACCGTAATGTTCTAGTAGGAAATGGAGTGAATGCTCAAGTTGGAGCTGTAGGAACTCTCCGTTTAGTTTTGGAGAGTGGCTTCAATTTGGATTTAGTTGATACTGTTTATCTTCCGAGTATGACTAGAAACCTTATTTCTGTTTCTAGACTTGACGCTTATGGATATTCGTTTAAGTTTGAGAATAAAGGCTTCTCTCTATTCCTTTACTCCAGAGTTATTGGTTCTGGTTTGTTGGAGGGAAACCTCTACAAATTAATTTTGAATGCTTCTTTTATTGAATTCTTGAAAATAATGATCGTGAATGATGTAGTTGTTAAAACTTGAGGTAAGAGAAAAAGAGAGAATGAAAATTCTGTTAAATTGTGGCATGAACGTCTAGGTCACATATCACGAGGCAGAATTAAACGCCTCATTAAGGATGTAATTCTTCATTCTTTAAATTTCTCAGATTTTGACACATATATTGAATGTATTAAAGGAAAATTTGTAAAAGGCAATAAATGTGGTGCCACTCGAAGTACGAGACTTTTAAAGGTTATCCACACTGACATTTGTGGACCTTTCCTTACACCGGGTATTGGTGGTCATAGATACTTTATCACCTTTATTGATGACTATTCTCCTTATGAATATATTTACCTCATTCATGAAAAATCTGACTCACTTGCCATGTTTAAGACTTACAAAGCCGAAGTTGAAAATCAACACGACCTAAATATTAAAGTTGTAAGATCTAACAGAGGCGGAGAATATTATGAAAATTTCTCTAAAACGGGTCGTAACCCTAGTCCTTTTGCCTTGTATTTGGAAGAATGTGGCATTGTTGCTCAGTATACAATGCCAGGTACACCTCAGCAGAATGGTGTAGCTGAACGGCGAAATCGTACCCTCATGGATATGGTACGAAGTATGATATGCCAAAGCACTTTACCAAAGTTTTTGTGGGTTGAAGCACTTAAAACAGCTGTGCATATTCTTAACAGGGTTCCCAGTAAGTTTGTGCCTAAAACACCTTTTGAATTGTGGATACAGAGGAAACCAAGTTTAGAATATTTTCATGTGTGGGGTTGTTTAGCTGAAGCAAAAGTCTACAATTCGTATACTATGAAACTCGATCCCAAGACCATAAGTTGTCATTTTATAGGTTACCCTGAATGACCAAGGAGAAGAGATCATCCTAAAACCTGACAAGACTGGGGTTAAGAGGAGTCTATTTTTCAGCAACCGTGAATGTTATCTTTGATTGCAACATCTCTTCCACATTACCCTTGATATTTGAGGCAAAACAACGACATGTTTAGCAAAATAAAGATGATGTGGGAGAAGGGAAGTCTTCAACACTGAGTAGCTTTATGGTAGGTGAAAAGGAGGAAGTACACAAAGACAATTTATGTACTCAGTTTTAAAATAAGAAAATTGTCATCAACCAGGGGAACAAAGTCATATTGACTAGGCCTGATCCCTAGAAGACCAAGCATTTGAAACCTTTCTTTATCAAAATATTGACATATGGTCAACCTGTGGCCAGGGTACTGTTCGATACTGGTGCGGTATTTAACATTTTGCCCTCTCAAATGTTGACAAGACGTTGCAAAGACAAGAAAGATCTGATCCCTTTTGAGATTATGATGCAATTTTTCAGAAGGAGTGTCTAGGCCCAAAAGTGTGGTGCCTATTGAACTTATAGATGGAAAGAAAACAAAGATATCAACCTTCGTTGTAATCAACTCCTCGTCTAGTTTCAATGCTCTGGTTGGTAGAGACTGGATTCATGTAAATGGGTGCATATCGTCTTCTCTTTACCAAGTGTTAATATCTTGGAGGGAGGATGAAATTAGAAGGAAAGTTACGGAGTTAGTATGGGCGGACAATAAACCGTTTCTGACTAACTCTAACTGTATCGAAGCAGGTTTTTAGCATCAGGGTGTAGAGCCTTTGGAGCTTTCAGATGATGAATTGATGTGTTGGCAAAATCTCGGTTGGTTGAAATCTGCGGTTAACTAGATTCAGATAAACAGAGATGAAGGACTGGACCTTGTAACAGTAGGTCTGTCGCGTGTGCAAACCAATTAATAGACACCTAAAAGGAAGCAGTGATGAGGACCAAAAGGAAAAGGAACCTTTTGCTCGAAATAATGGAGAGGATAGTGAGATTAAAAAACTGAATATGCGACCAACAATGGTCGATGGTTCGAACGTTGGGATGAATAAGAAGGAAACTGGACAAGATGTTGTGACAGCCACATGTTAGAGGATAATGGTGTACGCTTTAGAAAAAAGTAGGTTGTAAATGAACCTAGTCGTTCACGAACGGCTCGTGGTTCATTCTCCATAAAACTCGTTCATGTTCGTTCATATATTACACGAATCGAACATGAAAACTTCTTTAGAGCTCGTTTAGTAAAAGAGTCGAACATCAGCACTCCCGAACATCTACTCCCTCGTCTGACACACACGCGCGCGCTTAACAGATCGCACATAGCCTCTCTCTCTCTCTCTCTCTCTTCACACACGCACATTACAGCTACGTTGCCGTAATCACCTGCCTATGATCCTAGAATGGCCTGTCTTTGATGCCAGAATTGCCTGCCTTTGACAACGTCATCTCCCCATCGCCGGTGCATGCATCATCTCGTTTTCTATGTCTTCATCGCCAAACAATTGAGATAGCTTTTGCAGTGTTTTTTATTTTGTATCCCTCCTTGTTTTTTTTAGTAATATTATTTTTTGATTCATTGTAGCTTGACTAGATTGAAGGATTTTTTTGCAAATTTTAAGGATTTGGTTAGAAGTTGAACATGTACACGAGTAGAGTTTTTGAACTCGAGTTCGGCTCGTATTGTTAAACAAGTCGAATAAGTAGAGCCCAAATTTTACAGCCACGAACTCGAGCCGAGTTCCAATGTCAATGTTTTGGTTCTTGATGAACTTGAGCCAAGCTTGAACATACCAAAACTTAAACGAACCGAGTTCGAACACACCCATGTTCTGCTCAAACTCGGTTCGTATACAGCCCTAGAAAAAAGGATAAAAGTCCATAATTGATTGGGCAGAATGCACAGTAGACGATGACTGAGATTGTTTGGATAGAATCAAGCTGCAAGATCTAAGGTTAGCCCCTGCTAAACTCGATGATCTAAAAGCGAAAGTTCAAGATCCCTTGTTAGAAATCAATTTAGGAACAAAGGCTGATCTGTGACCTATTTTCATCAGTTCTCGATTACCTAGAGATATACAGGAATGGATAACATCGTTGGTCAAAGAATATAAGGACTGTTTTGCCTGGAGTGACGAGGAAATGTCAGGTCTAGACAGAAAACTTGTTGAACATATGTTGCCGATTAAGCAAGGTTTTATACCTTTTGTCCAAGCCCCTAGAAAGATGTCGACAAAAGTAACCTTGTTTGTCAAGGGTGAGATCGAGAGGTTAGTCAAGGCAAACTTCATCAGACCCGCAAGGTATGTTGAATGGTTATCAAATACAGTTCCTGTTTTGAAAAAGAATGGTAAGTTATGAGTTTGCATTAATTTTAGAAACATGAACACTGCTACTCCTAAAGATAAACATGTGATGCATGCAGTAGACTTATTAGTTGATTTGGCATCAAAGCATGCAATCATGTCATCTATGGATGGTAATGCTAGGTACAATCAAATATCTATTGATCATGATGACGTACATAAAACTACATTTAGATGTCAAGGATCAATTTGAACGTTTGAATGGGTAGTGATGCCTTTTGGTCTAAAAAGCGCTGTGGCCACTTATCAGATGACCATGAGCTTAATTTTCCTTGATACATTAAAAAAATTTAGAAGTATATATCAATGACGTGGTAGTCAAATTAGGTAACTACTAATAGCATATACGGTATTTGAAGGATGCATTTGTTAGGATGTGGAGACACGGGTTGAAAATGAACCCACTGAAGTGCGCCTTCGGTGTTTCCACATGAAATTTCTTAGGGTTCCTAGTCCATCAAAGGGGAATTAAAATCGATAAGAATAAAGAAAAGGTCATTATTAATGTTAAACCTCCTTCTAATAAGAAATAGGTTCAGTATTTCCTTGGCCAAGTTAATTTCTTACGTCGATTTATTCCTAACTTTGTTAGGAGTAGAAAGGGATTCCGATTATTGATGGGAACCAGAGCATCAGCAGGCTATTCAAGTGATAAAAGATTATCTGATCAAACCTCTAGTTCTAATGCCACTAAGAGCTGGGAAACTGTTGAAGCTACATATATTTCCGATGGATTGTTTGCTTGACAGCTTGCTAGCCCAAGAGAATGATCAGGGTTACGAGCAGTAGATTTATCATTTCAGTAAAAGTTTGAATGTAACAGAGCAAAAGTACTCCGATGTGGAGAAACTATGTTTCACTTTGTATTCTACATCTATTAAACTTAGACACTATTTGTTACCTTTCGGGGTGCTAGTTATTGCAATACTTATCTAATCAAGTATATGCTAACAAGACCAGTGTGAGGGGTAAGATGGGCAAATGGATAATGGCCTTCATAGGGTATAGTTTAATGTATATTCCCCAAAAGGCTGTTAAAGGCCAAGTATTGGTAGATTTTTTGGCATATTATCCTAGCGAAGATGCAAAAGAAGATGAACTTTATATTGGTATCATTCCTTGGAAAGTGGCATCTGATGGATCAAAAACAAGTGATGGAGCTGGGGCTGAAATAGTATTGGTGTCCCATATAGGATTAATCCATCAAATTGCATTTCAAAGTTCTCAAAATTGTTCGAATAACCAAGCCGCATACAGAGCGTTAATAGTCAGTTTGGAAACATTATTGGAAATGCGAGTGATGAGCATATAAAATTTGGGTGACTCTTAATTGGTTGCGAAACAGTTGGACAGAGAATTTAAAATGTTGTGCTATAGGCTTAGAAATGTAGTTTTAGTTACGATATGTATTTGCTCAGTAAATTTAACGATGTCACCATAATGCACTTTCCCCAAATGGAAAATAACAATACCAATGTCATGGCACAACTAGTGTCAGGGTTGAAATTTTTGGGAGGTGTTACTGAATATTGGGTTAAAGTATCGAAACAACTGCCATCAATTGGCGAAAGGTATAAGCAAGTTGAAATGGTTAACCCGGCCGATTCAGTTCAAGATGATTGAAGAGGTCCAATCATTCAGTTTTTGCAGAACCCGCAGACAAACGTGGATAGGAAAGTAAATATGCGGGCAGTTAAATATTTCATGCTAAATGATGGTTTGTTTAAAAGAATGCCAGAGGGCTTGCCGTTGCGATGTTTAGGGAAGCAGGAGGCTATGTAGGTAATGGCTAAAGTCCATGAAGGTGTTTGCAGAACACATCAATCCGGTGTGAAGATGAGATGGTTAATTCAAAGGCATGGTCATTATTGGCCAACGATAACATAGGATTGTGTGAAATATTCAAAGGTTGTCAGACATGCTAGAAGCATGGGGCTATTCATCAGGCTTCATGCATTGATTTGCAATCGATAGTGAAACCATGGTCATTCCGAGGTTGGGATTTGAATTTAATAGGGAAATTCACTCTTATTCTTCAAAACAACATGGCTTCATTATCGTAGCAACGGACTACTTTACGAAGTAGACCGAGGACAAAGCAATGAAGTCAGTTAGCTAAGAAAATGTGGTGAATTTTATCAAAGGAAAAATAATCCATCAATTTGGGTTACCTCAGACAATTGCTGCCGATTAAGGGTCTGTTTTTACTGGGGGGCCAAATAGTTGAGTTTGCCATAGAATATAAGTTTACTATCCCAAATGTAACCCCGTATTATGCTCAAAGGCTACAGAGAAGTCTATAAAGCATATCACGAAAAGAGCAGTAGAGGATACATTAAGCGATTGGCATCGATTGTTATCCGAAGTATTCTGGGCATTTCAAACTTCCCCTATAACCAATACTGGGGTTACACCAAATATTCTAACATATGGACACGATCCAGTGTTGCCTATGGAGGTAACAGAGAAATCCTTTAGAGTAGCCATGCAGAGTGATTTTCCAGTCGCTGATTATAATGAAGCTATGTCAATCGAACTAAAAGATCTAGACGAGCATTGATTGGATGCCTTGGACAAGCGACATACACAGAAGCTAAAATTTGGCAGAGCTTACAACAAAAGGGTACTGCCTAAGTCGTTTGAAGTGGGTAATTTAGTATGAAAAACTATCTTGCTCATCGAAAGCAAGGACCCTAAGTTTGGAAAATGGTCCCCTAACTGGGAAGACCCATTTCAAGTACATAAACTCCATAAAGGAAGGGCTTATCAGCTAAAGTCTTTAGAAGGGAACGTTCAAGTCAAACCAATCAATGGGAATTTTCTAAAAAGTATTTCCCCTTCGTGTGGAAGGGTGTCAAGCTATTCGATAAAGCAACATTACACTAGCCGAAGAGGCTAGAGCTGCACATCATAAAGAATAAAGACCAAGATGCCGTTTATGTTCGAAACAAGAAAAAACTTACATAACAAAAATATCCTTAAAGTTAACATAAATTTATCCACTAGACATATCATAAAAAGAAATCATCAAGTCCTAAGCTTGAGAAAATAGCTCGAAAGGTATTCCACTGGGTTTGAACCAGGGAGATAATTCGATCGGAAAAGGAAATCTGAGATGCCACCCTTGAGTAAATGTGCAAGGGTTTGGCCAGATCGTTGGCTTTCTGATAGATGGTGCTCCTTCATTGCCTCGGGTTGTCCTCTTTTTGTTTGAGCTCCGTTATTCTCGTTTCCAGGGCTTTGATCTTCATGACCACCGGTTGAATATCGTCCAAGAATTTTTTATTCAACAACTATTTTTCTTAAACTTGTTCGGCCACTGTGGAAATTTCCCTTTTTTGCTTCTGCTATCTCAGCCTTAATATTCATACCTTGGCTCCGTGAAGATGACATAAGAAGAATATGTGGCTTCAGATTGATTACTCCTTCTGTTTGGGCCTCTGCCATTAAAGAAGGATTGTTAGCAAGGATATCGATTAGCTCATTCAATCTAGATGAGAGTTCTTGATCGGTCGAGACATCTGTAAGATCACGATCTAACAATGAAGCTAAGACAACTTCGATAGGTAGATAAGATGGCATCTTAATTAAAGAAAAGGCTATGGCGAGTGGGCCAGAGGTGCAGTAAGAGCATTGATAGCCTCTTGCAGTTGCTGAAACTTCAGGTCAATATCAACAAAGATCAGCTGAGGATTGGGAGTTACTGCCGGAGTAACTCATGAATATTCAACATGAAGAGGCAGAGAACAGATGATCGAAGCAGTTTGTTACAGCATGAATGGAATTTCCTTCATCATAAAACCAGAAGGCAAAAGTTATGAGGGGAAAGCAAGAATCGATGGCATAGTGACGGTGGTTTCAGGAACCTTCTCTGGGGAGCATCATGAACTCTTTTTGGAGACAATGGCTCTGTAGTGTCCATTGGGGTGATTGAGGGATCAATAAGATAATCCCTAACATATTTGACATCACCTTAGACATCCTAAGGTACCACTTCATCTTGCAAAAAGTGTTGAGTGGATGGAGCCATGACACACGATACGTATATGGATATAGGAGATTTGTTTTTTTACCTATTATAGAGACAATGAATGATTGGAGATGGGTTCATTCCTACCCTGATCGAGAAGCGTCTCAGTAATGGCACAAGAGAATGCATTTGAAGAAGATTCAGAACCTTTATCAAGACGTTCAGAAGGGTCAACAACTTCAGAAGAATCAGAGGCATCCTGCGTTCGAGGCTCCTCACGTTTGTTCTGTTCTTTGTCAAGATCGATGAACAGTCCATGCACATCATGTAAGAGTTCAATAGTTATAACGAAAGTGAAATCATAAATTAAGTAATACACAAAAAATGAAAGAAACCTTCAAAGGTCTCGTCCGAAAGTTGTAGCGAGTTCTAGAAGCCAAAGTCTTTCGCCTTTCGGGAGCGGCAATTTTTTGCACTTGGCTTTTTATATTCATCACATGAAATTTTCTCCGGGTAACTACAGTTTCAATCTCTAGAATTGATTTACTAACAGTAGATACCTAGATATTTGGAGATGGGGAAAGAACAGTAGTTAGTAACTCAACATTGGGGGCTTTCCCTTTGTCGATTAGAGCTTTCGGTGCGGGGCCAGAAGATGTTCCTTCACCTCGGTTAGGAGCAAGAAGAACCGTTAGAGCAGGGGAACTTGGTGCAGTAGGCTTTGAAGCTGATGGAGCAGGTAGAGCAGTTGGTGCATCCGAAAAAACCATCTTTAAAAGGACTGCCTCGATAGGACTTTTTAACTTGGTCCCCAATCCAAGATCAGCCAATTTGGAAGCAGGTTGTCCTCATGGTTTGTGTGTTCTCCTCGTGATAAGAAGAGTGGTATCTTCCTCTTCCCCTTCTTCTTCATCTTTATTAACAAATCATGATGTGAAGCTCTATGTGCCATTGACTGTTGTATCAGTCTGAGCTGATTAATTTCTATTTTTTCACGGTCGCATAGCAGTGGGCATCAGTATTGGTCGCGGAGCATCCGCCGTCAGTTCTTTCTTTATCCTGACTTTTTTAGGGTATCCTCGGCGATGATCGTTATCTTGCCTTTAGCAGAAGCGGATTGGCTAGTTCGTTCACCTGAGAAAAGGGATAAAAAATATTAGAGTCCATCAAAGGTGAAGAAAGATGAAGTATGACACTTAAAACATTTACAATAGTTTGTGGCATTATCAATAGATGAATTGATCAAACAGGTAGAGAGGTCGCAATTAGTGTAGAGTAGATAAAC